>KB671391.1:781856-819656 GCA_000349105.1 Anopheles epiroticus | reverse complement strand
ACTCGAATGTTTAAAATATGTGAACATAACAATTGAGCCGAAAATACATTTTAAACATTCGAGTTAAGATTTTACGGATCCACAATCCAGTGTTACAGAGCTGAAAAAAGTTTACAGATCCGAGTTGCACGTACAGTTTTACAGATACATTTTACGATGTTGAGAAAGTGTGTTACGATGTTGAGCTGGCTTGAAAAACCCTGTATTGCTTCCCGTACTTTGCGGGATGCCTTGCTTTCCTCGCTGGGTGCAGCTGGCTCCTGTGGCGTTATTCAATAAATATTTCATCGACAGATTTCCACTACCCTTTAGTCCCCTACCCCTTTCGTTTCTTGTAGGTTGCGGTTTCTGTGTGTACACAGCACTAAGAGCGAGAGCAAATAATGTGATCCCGTTTTTTGCGATGTTCCGGTGATCCGGGCCGACATCAAGTCTATTTTTATCATGCCTCATCCGGCCCGATGTTTGCTAAAGTTATTCATAACACAACCACAAATCGGTTGCTTTCATCTTTTACCGACACGTGAGGGAAGGATTGCTTCTCCAACCTAGAATTGCATTCTCCCGTCTGAAGGCTCTAGCTGGATCTGTAAAACTTCCAACCACCAAAGGCGGCGATGTGCAAAACTATGTTTTCAACCACTGCAAACTGTTTACAAAGACATTAAGTGGAAATTATCGGTTATGCGGCTATAATGGGAAGTGTGGCTGTCTGTTGCGACTTGGTTGATGCCTCTTGAGGGTCAGAGAGAATGTACTGAAACTAATTTGATTAATGTTGAGGTGGGGAGATTATTCCTGGTCTTCCTTCCACCATTCTGCTTCCTTCAGGCTTTAGTGATAATTAGATAAATTATGCGCCCTCAAATGATTATGGGCGAGATTACGTTTGTAGTCATCCTCTCCAGTAATGCATGATAGATGATGAGCTTCGGTGAACCGCAAAATATCATCATCTTCAAGATCCTTAAAGCCCTTTGGCAGACAAAACATTCACGCAGATAGCTGCAGAGGAACGGGAGGGCTGGCAGGGCGTGAAACTTCTCTCCCCGGTGAGACTTTACACCCGAAGACGTAATCGGTACGCCACTAAGCAGCTTTACCAAAGGGGGAGCAGAGGGCTTAGTGTGGTAAAGTTGGCGCATCTTTTGGCTGTTGCTGCTACTTTTTTCCATCAACTTCATTGCCGATAAGTTGGAATAGAAGATGAGAATAAGGTGTAAGTGAAAAGCCGAAGAATGAGATGCTGGGATCGAAACTCGGCTGCTATGACCGGGCTGGACGAAGTTTGATAAGAAGATATTCTCCGCCCTCAGTCAAGGACACAGAGCATTGTCCTTCTGGATATCTTTTTCATGTGAAATATTTTATTGATGAATCGGTGTCTGTGGCCGTTCCTTTCGTATTTCTCGAAATAATGAATGTTTTATAGTGGATAAAAGGACGCAAAAGGTAGCTTCTGGCACTTTCGGTTGCCTTGTGCACACATATTTCTCAGAAACGCTAGTCAACATTTGGGTGAAATGTTGAGATGCCCGTTCATAAGAGCAACATCCAACTCTTTCAGGTTTTGTTTTACGAAATTTCTTAATAATGGTGCCTTTTCTTAATAATGTTACATTTATTGTATAGAATTTGAATAAAAAATATCTTTCAGGTCTGCTTCATAACCAGCATGATGTTTTTTTTAATTAATAAAGAAGCATCTTAAACGAACTAGGGGTCAGTATTTATCACTGTTAAACAATGTGGAATCAGGACAAAAGAATAGACTGAAAACAACGGCTCTATTTTCTTTGTCGTGCTGCTCTTAAAAGCTATCACAAACATTGAATTTACAGGTCTCATCCCATCTCGCCGAGTCTGAAAATAAAGTATTTTATCACGGCAGCTACGGCAAAAACTACCCCATGGCACCATTTCCATTACACAATCAACAATCGCCCAACGATACTCTCTCCATTTGCCATCGCCGCCGACCCCGCGCCGGTCCGAAAAGACACCATTCTACCGGTGTCCTTTTACCCGCGGCATTTTCCACGCAGCTCGTGGAAAGCTGCGATTCGTCTTGGAGTGCTGTTTCCCACCGTCACAGCATTTGCTGCTCGTTTTTTTTTTTCTCCTCGCCACGTGATACACGTTTCCGGGCCAAGTGGAAGGGGTGGGGGTGGGGGCCTCAGAGGAAACTTTTCACCCACTCAGGTGACAACACGCGCGCGTCCCATCGACGTGGTGTTGACGTTGCGTGCTGTTTTCTGTTTATTTACAAACAGTCACACTTTTATCCTCTCTCTTTTCACACCTCACTTTCGCCTTCCCATTTCCCTCCCACCCACGGCGTGCGCGATTTGTTTGAACATGGTAGTGGTAGTAATTTTCCATCCCCACCCTCCACCACTCCCTCCCAACCACAGCTTCCGTTAACCGTTCCCGAACGACGCTGTTTGCACTTTTAATTTCGCTCCTTCGATTCCGGCGACACTGTTGCGTTGGCGCAGCGAAGAGCAGAAACCTTAAACTTTGCGGGTGCGGTAAGAAAAATAATGGCTTCCTGGTGAGTGCTCTGTATGTGTGCTGGTGCGGGGGTGTTTCAGTAAATTGTGGTGTAGCTGCCAAGCGCTCAGACTCGACCCACAAGGCACACACGCACACCAAAAACTCGCACGCAAATGAACGGAAAGCACATTTCAATTCACTTTCAGTTTTGCTAAAGTGCCATCGCCACACTCAAAATGCTCAATTAGCCTTCAGTGTGTTTTGCTGTTCGGACAACTTTTATTAGTTTCTTCTTTTATTAGTGTGCTTGTTAGAGAAAGCTACCCTCCCCCGTTTCGTCACCCCCATAAACCTTAAGTGGTCAAAACAGTACCGAAACTGCAAGGACTAAACCATTTGACCTAATGCAAAACCATTATTGTTTTGTCTTCTTTCCTTCTGGTTGCTTTTGGTCTCTCTCTCTCTCTCTCTCCCTCTAGGAAAGAGCTTTATGAAGGACAACAATTCGTTTGTTTTGTTCTTCTTCATACACTCCCCACGCTTGTTTCCGGTTTAGTTTTGTTTCGGTTGCTCCACCCGCATGGAAAATGATGCTGATAAATGGAAATCCTCGGGTGGGTCGAACCGCCTCTGTCTCTAATTTTCTCCAAGCAGGGACACCTTTAGACCGCACGGAAGGAGGAACGGCCAAGGAGGTGGCAAAAAGGGTCCGGCCTTGGTCAGACGTTGTGCTGTGTACTGCGAAGCCCTAGCGATAGCAATTAAGCAAATCGCAACAAAGTGGACAATAAAACTGAACCGAGCGCCCGGGCCCAGGCTCTCTATCCGTACATTCCGGCGTTTCGAGATGGGGCTGGGACAAGAATAATGGCATCTTTTTTATGTCGCTAGCTCACTGCAGAAAAGTTCCAATTTTCGAGATGCTAGTGCGGTGGGTGGTTGGGTTCTTGAAGGAGACGGGGTGCTATGTTTTGCAGAATCAGAAAAAAAATTGCTCATTGCAGACAGCCGTAAAACGGTAGCACAGGCTCCTTTCGTTAGGCATGATTGAGGCAATAGTCGTTGAACGCTCCCAACGGGGCTGGCTTTATCGTCCGACTGACCGTTTGATAAATTGTTTTTAATGCTTTCTGGGTGTGTATGAAATGGAGCGCGGTATATGGTAAGGATTAAGATTGCACCGCAGCCGGCCTGACACAGTGGGACACTGAACCGCATTGCGGGAAAATGACGATCAATTTCGAATGAAACCTTGAAAAATGCCCTTGGTTCCACTGATGCCCCAGTTCCAATTCTTTGCACCGAACGGTGGCAGGAATATGATACATATCATCAAGCTAAGAACGATTAATTGCAGCTAATTGAACGCTACTTAAAGCACCACAACAGCGATAGGTGCTAACAGTTATCACCTTCAAAGGTCAAAGACGCAAAAGGATCAATATCGGCTCATAAATTGACCGCTTCCTCCTAGCTAATTGATGTGCATTGACGCTATCAAATTTCGTTCCATCCCGGTTCGTGTCGAAACACGCCGGGCGCGAGCAGCGCGGGCTGTTGCGCTAATGCACGCTCGCTCAAACGCGTGAAGTTATTGCGCATGTCGTATCTCATCTGTCAATCTGACAGAACCGATCGGCCGGGTTCGATGTGCGCAGTGAAACAATAAAAAAAAAACAAACCTCGACAAATATTAGGGAGAAGTGAAAGGAGCGTGAGAATGAAGGGTGTGATTTATTTATATATCTTCTTTCTCCCCACAAACCACAAGTGACCTCCGCAGTCTTCCACAAATCAAGGTCGCCACACAGTGGGTATGTGTGTGCAGAGCGTGTTGCGCATCGCTGCTACTTGGTTCTTGCGGGAAAGGGCGCCGTTTACGATGGAGGTCACGTTCAATGGTAAACAGATTCTGGCAAAATGGGTTTCTTGTAACAGTTTAGAAAAAGAGAAAGTGAACGAAAATCTGGCAAACATCGTATTATTAATCCTTCGTGCGTATTTGAATCTACTCTCAATGTGCAAAACCAAACAACAACCATCCTTATCACACCACAGCTTCACGTTCTGCACACACACTGCACTCAAAACCGTTGATTATTTTTTTGCGTTGCTATTTTAAGTCATCTCATTCGAAATGCTTCTTATCGTACAAAAATTCACAATTGCACAGACACACATGCACACACGCCGGAACACAATTACGAGCAACAAAAATATTCACTTGAACCGGCAGACAGATCCCCCCCCCCAACCTCCCGCCAACATTACGCGCACAAGATTAATTTTTGCGGTCACTTGTTTTGCGCTAACCGATAGTACAAGCGACGATCCGTTCTATGGCAGTGTTGCCAGCATCAGATTACTGCCTTGCCGGGCATAAACCGCACCACTATCATAGCACCAGTATGCGATTTTGCATTTGCCACTCGTCACGCGATGTCGTCTAGTCGTTGTTTCCGTTTGTTTAAACGCTCACGCACACAACCGATAGCGCAGAAGGCACGTTGACACGCATGCAGACACGGTTTATATTGACTTGCCGACCCATCTTGAGATTGGCGGAGCGATAATCTTCAATCATACGTGCAATTTACCCATTAGACGAAGGAGACCCAGCTCCTGATCACACACAAGCTCCTCCAGAAACCACTTGAAACATTCGTTTTAAATTACTTAAGGACATATTTTACTCTTCCAACACACACACACACTCAAGCACGCATTCCTCACAGATACCCACCACGCTCAGCACAATCTTTCTCCTACTCCTTCTGGCGGTACAATAAATCCACGTTTATGGGCGCACGCTTTGTTGATGGTAAAAGATATTTGTCCCGCACTGCTAACAGAAACGAGCGATTCCTTCGGCGTTCGGAAATAAACTGTCCTCGCCAGAGTACTGACGGGATGCTGCGAGCTCCAATCTTCCCATTTCGGATCCTCTCGTGAGTGCCGCGAGTGCTGAAATCGGATTTCACGCAAAATTTCCTACGATTTTCAAGCCAGCTTGAGAGGAATATGTTTTGAAGATGATCCAATGGTCAGGCACTCATGTTAGCTGCGTGAGAGAAGAACAAGAACGGCGTGATGAGAGAGAGAGAGAGAGAGCCACACGAGTGGGATGTAGCTTTATTATGATGCTATTTCTTTGCATTTCTTTTTGTTATGCTGCGTGCACGTACTGGTAGAAAAGATAGCATTTAAAAAAATGGTTTTATTGCTGCTGTCACGGATGCGTTTCTGGATTCGGAGAAAAAGTGACACAATAAAATGGGGCAAAATTGCATTAGAAGATAAAAACCAGGATGACTGTGCGAGCAATTGCATTGAGCTGCACCCAAGCAGGATAATATTTGCTTTCAATGTTTTATATGTTAGTTATTTGTTAGTCAAGGTTTCAGATAAGTCTATTAGGTATGTATGTTGCATACCTCACAGGCGTGTGTATATAGATGCTAAGCAAATTGCATACTTTGTTGCGTGTATATAGGAGAACATTTCCCCGTAGTATTCAATGTGCTTGCAAAACTTCCTTTTTGATGCACTTATAACTCCATATTAACAAAGGTGTACAGAGGGACACCTAAGCTCAACCAGTAAATGTTAAAAATCATCTCAAACTACATCCAACAGCAATAAATTACACGTGTACTCACCAACTCACTCGCTAGTGAGCGCACATCCTCACCAACGCTAGCTTTATTCATCTCACAGCAGCCAATTCTCACCAGGCCCACGTATGTCTTCACACATTCTGTACATTTGATACCCGCTTCGGTACCTCACAATCCCTCCCCCATAACATCCCCTCTTGACACCCACAACTTGCTCCGTACAGCTCAATAACGGGGCAACGGATTGGTATGACGTTTATTAAAATTTTACTAAAAAGCTAAGCTCCATGGGCACACAGCCGCCACGAGTTTCGGGCGCGGCGAAAAGTTGAAGCCGTTTGGGGAGGTTTTATTCTGATCGGTATCGTGTTCGTGAGCCTTTTTTTCACCGTCGTCGTTCCTCACCGGTGTGTGTGTATCGGTGTGCTACCACCACCGCCACCACCGTCGTGTGCGCTTCCTGTGTTATTGCATATGCATAAGCGTCATGTGTTGCTGGTGGCATGGTGTTGACCGGCGTGTGAATGCTTTCTTTTTGTACCGCACTGTGCAGCCGGGGCCACAAACAGTGCTTACTCCCCATTCATATGTTTATGGTTTTATGCACGTATTCAGTGCGCACCGGAAAACTGGCGCTTTTGTGGCCAACGTACCGTGGCGAACAACAACAGCGGCAGAGCGTACTGGAGCGATAGAGCGAGGACGAGATAAATTGAATTGTCATTCCTTTCCTACTCCTTGCGTGTGGCTCAGAGTTTGTGGTACAGGAAATTTGGAAAAACGGGTGGCATTGTTTGTACGCGTTGTGCAAGGTTGAACGCCTGGGTGGGACCGGGTGGGATAGAAAGGGAAGATAGTTTTTATTAAAAACATAGCACGGAATTTGCTTTCGGATTTTGCCGGAAAAGCTACCGGCGAACGGTGATTGAGCCCGGGTTATTAGAAGCTTAATCAAAACAGTTGGGCGAGCAATTTGTTTCGCTAAATGGAATCGATGGGTTGAGAAGATTGGACAATTTAATGTTACCCCTTTACGTGTATGTTTGCACACAAAAATTGGCGTGTGTTTAAAGTCGATCGCTGGTATTATTTCCCAGTGACAGGCTCGCAAGTATGCTGCCTGTGGAAACTTTTCCAATCACTTACAAACTCTCCATTTCTAGTTGAATTTCATCTCCCGCACTGAATAACAAAAAAAACGTTAGTCACGGGGAAACAGGATGATACAGACTTCCTCTTCGTCTAGCATTTACGCTGCAGGGGAGCGGATGGTGACGAGATAAGTGTATTGATTAAGCCATCAAGACGTACGCAAAAGTTTGCACGTCTTTCCGATCGATCTTCGCGCGCCGTTGGAAGGTTCTTCCCCAGTACGTCGCGAGCGATGTGATATATTATTGTTCGCAAATCGGGACTAAGGACTAATTTTTCCTCGCGTAAAGTGAAAGTTTTCGCTGTGCTCAGAGAGGGAAAGGTGGCGAGAGAGACAGAGAGTGTGTATGGGTGTGTGTGTGTGTGTGATTTATTCACTGTCACACGGATTCGTTGAAGAAGGAAAACTTGAGGAAAGCATTATCGACACTTTCCGACGTTCCTGGTTGTTGTGCAGCGTGTGTGAAACCCGATGGGAAGGGTCGACTTAACGGATGGATGGCAAAAATTGTGCAGACTGTGTAGAGTAAAGTTTCCTTGCGACTACTTCTGCAGCTGTGGTGCGCGATATGTGTGCTCTAGCTGTGGAATTGACATGTTTTCCCGCCGTAGCATCAACAACAGATTACGCTTGGAGCAAACACGTCTGTGGGGCGGTTAATATTTAGTTTGTAAAGTAAAGGAAAAGCGAAATCCTCTTTTTGATTTAGATGCACGTGCCGGAAAACGGCATGCGGTAATCGACCATGCCAAAACTTATACTTAGACGCCAATCTCCGCCTAGGTAATGTTTACCTAACGTTCAATCATGGAAAGTTTCTGTGATGTTAATAACACTGCACGGTGGAGATAATTTTTCTTTCTACATTTTCGGAAATATAGATTCCTCAACCCAGTACCATTCCCCAACAAGGTGTTGCTTGCATAACAAATGAGTTAATTAAACTATCTGCATCGTAATGAAGACTCACCACACATCGCTGTCGTGCAGTAATCAACTGGCGCGGCATTGCGCTTTTCTTTCCTTCCTTTTGCTCATTTCACTCACGTTTGTTTCGTGAGTATGTGTGAGAGAGAGGGGGAGAGAACCAGAGTTTATGTTTCGCTGATGCATAATGCATTCGCTTTCTCCGTTTTGTAATTGGAAACACATTCCGGCGTGCAAGAGCGAGCTGTATGTGTGCAGGCATGAAATTATGCTAATGAATTGAAGGAAAGCGTGGGGAGGACTGCGGCCGTCGTCTTAGTTTGGGAAAACTTTTTTTTTTTCCCTGTCATGGCGCGGTTTGCGTGGTTGGTTGGCGGTGGAGTGTCATTGTCATGTTTGCTGCTCGGAAGGCTTATTCCCGACCCGCAACGTTGAAGTGTTTATCGCCAGGGTGGTGCTGTGCGAAGAACGTTTTCATCGCTTTTCCAAACCACTGGAGCCTAAAATAGAAACAAGAGATAAAACGAACATGGTTTGTGGCACATTTTACTTTACATTTTAATTCGCATTGCGGAACAGTTTTAATGTGAAAATAATTTTATTATGATCATTGAGCGCAGCAGCTCAAAGTTTTCAACTCTAACGGGCCTTTAAGACCTAATTAGTTATGCTCAACGACGGCGTAATATATTGTTGGAAAGAATTTCCATTAAAAAAAACCTTACATCAGAAACAGGATCTGATCTCAACACTATAACCCTATTGGCCGGATGCTGCTGATATGCAACGGTCTTGAAGCGTTTGACGCCACAACACAACTTCAAGCACACGCTATTTATAAATGCTCACCCGCACCCACTTTATGGAGTGGCTTTTATCCAGCCGCCGTGTTGTTTTCCGCAAACACTTTTTGAAGCACGCTTCCATCGCATTAAGCAGCAGCTGGGCGGGTACGCGTCGGGTGCATTAGAAATTGTGCACTCAAGAGGAAGGCATCCAGCACGGCCCGGCCCGAAGTGGTGTCGGGTTGACACGCCGAGCTGAAAGGATCACGAAGAGAAGGCTGCAAAAGTGTTGACTTGGAACGGGCTCGGGTACGTTCTTTTTAAAGTAACAACATGAAGAAGTACGGCATAAACGAAGCATATAACGAAACGGCGGAAAACCAACCAGGGTAAACAACTACAAGCAGAAACAGTTCAAAGAGTGGATTACAAACAGCTTCACGAAATGATTGCACCAAGGGGAACACTTCTGAGTCTTTCATTCCATCCCAACAGGCGTCCCGGGACGTCCCGGGACTTTGGTGCAAATGGGCAATGCTGCTGCTTAGCATGCACACCGGTGATCGCATATTTATTGTGACAGATTGACGGAAGCAGGCCACGGTATTAGCCTTCCCACCAGCGGCAGCTGCACTCGCTCTCGAGACCAGACTGTAGCTGTGCGGGAGCTTCCGGGAAAGCAAAGACACATGGTTGTTTTGGTATTCAAAGCTGGCTGCTGGCAGCTTACAGATGACGAACGGTGCACCGAGCTGGCGTGGCTTCCGTGGCACTCACGTACGCTAATGGGACATGGAGCTGGTTCAAAGAATTTCGAATGCAATCGAGTTGCACGCTGTGTTCAGTTTCTCCACCGATGCATCAATACTCAGAACGCTCGGCGCTTGGGAAAGTGGGAAGGACTTTCGTGGAGCATAATAAGACGTATCATATCCCCTAAAGCTTATTACCTGTACAAAGTTGTGCAGAATTTACCATTCGTTAACGTATTTGAGTTTATTTTCATTATATTTGCGTGAGCAACAGACATCAAATGTTACAAAGAAAGAAATCCAACCGAACATAACTGACCTTAAAACTCTTTCTCCAAACAATATCGTTTGATGAAACTCACTGAATAACATTATCGCAACAATTTAACTTATCGATATTGGTTATTTTCGTCTCCGATCAAGTGCATTCTTAGACTCCCACTAGCAGGGTGATGGAGAGAAAATGCACAACCAACTATTTTACCTTCCATCCATTGTTGTGCGCAATGTCCTCGCAATGTCCATTCCGTAACCACTTTCTTCGCCGTTTGTTTTGCTATTTTTCACTTGAAATTTTTTACAACAAACTTCGATTACACCAGTGGCTGTCTAAGGGAAACTTTTCCTAGCATTTCAGCTCCTTACTTGCAGTGCGCTAGCAAAAGTTTTCGTTTTTCCACCGTTCGAAAGCATTCTTTGTCGTAGCATCCGATGCTTGTGTGTCTGGAGCAGCTTTGACCTTCGCTTATCTTCGCCCTGGCTTGTTTCTGGTCCCATTCGGGTGGCCATGAGCAACAGTGTGCCGGTGCCGGTGATGCTGTCGGTTTTATCCCTTCAAAACCAGAGGACTTTCTGAACCGGAAACCTATTATATTACACACATCCAACTAACACAACCAACTCGTACACACACACACACATAGCCTTGTTAGATCAATGTGAGGACAGTTCTTACGAATGGGACGACCCGTCCAGCTTGCGAATGGATGGGACGCTAAAGCCATCCTGGTTGAATTGTTCTATCGTTGCGTTACAGCGCCAGTGTTATATCCCGATGGAGCCGCCTGGTACCCCGCATGTCGAACTGATGGAGCCGCCTGGTGCCTTATACGCTCGGCGTCGAAGCAATGGAGTCGCCTGGTGTTTTGTGTGCAGGTACTCTGCAACCGGCAGCCGAACTTTACAGTTCCTGTGAGATTTTTCCTGTTCATGGCTGGAAACAAATTGTCCTATCCGTTCCCGTGCTATTGGGATGTTGGTGTTGTAGAACTTTACGAAAAATCTCCTCGTTTACTCTCAGCAATGACAACAGCAATGGTAGCGATCGCTACCGTTGGCATGCGGGCGTGAATGGAAAGACAATAAAATGGGCCGCTGCTCGGAGGATTTCGTTCCAATTCGTACGCCCGACACTCAAGCGTCGGCCGGGTGCTTCCGTTTTGCATTTGATCGCATCGAGAAACGTTGGTTGCCGGCGTTCAGTGACAGCGGCCGGAAGCTCGTCTCGGATGTGGAACCGCGATCGCGGATATCGAAGAGGAATAAAATGCGCCCCAAAACTTCTGACATGGTTACGTGGGCACGCGGACGTCGCAGCGTGTGGGCAGGGCTATATTTGCTCTGAAAACTGAATATTTTCCAAAGGCGAATAGATGATGGTGGATGAATAGAAGGCGCAAAACTTTCACGCCCGGAAGCGAACGGAAGCCGAATGATTTATTTCTCGGCGGGAGAAACTTTCCATGGTGCTTTTAACCATGCAAACGATAGTTGCTGGAGCGGGTTGGGTGTGATTTTAGTTGTCCTACAAACATGTGCTACAAATAGCCAGACTAGTAAACGTAGCTGAAAACTAGTCAAACGTGTGTAAACAAATTATTTTCATACGCTTTGTGAATACTCTTTCAAAGAATTTTTAAAAGGATAATGATTTATCTTTATTTTGGTAGGGTATTGTAATATCATTACAACACTTTAAAAACCAACATCTCTAAAGCTCTAGTAGATGCCCAAATTATGGCCAGTAATCATCATCATCTTGAACCTTCAGGGTTGTTTGAGACTAAGCTTGAATTTAAAACACATTTTCTGTGCGACCTCTAGTTGAGAGTCAGTGAAGATTTTAGTCTCATTATATCCTTTGGCTTCTAGCGTACTTCTATTAAAGCGCAATATTCTCAAGCTACAAGAGAAAAAAAAATGGATCGAAAACTCGACCTCAAACAATATTAATAATCTCAAAATCGCTTAAGAACCGCCGCTAGTTAAACACAAAGTTGATTAACGCCAGAGAAAAACAGTGATTCTGCTGTTTTTCTTCATCGAGCGGATCCAATCGCTTGCAGAAAGGGAAGTTTAATCCTAATGTAGAGACACTCTACAAGGAGTGCCATTCAAACCGCCGGCGGCAATAAGAACTTTTGTGAAGAGAACAGAACCCAGAAAGAGACACCAAGCCTTTGGTAGTTTGCGAATAATTAATGTTTTATATTGCTTCGCGACAGAAGATGGATGATTTCTGCGAAGGAAAATGGGGCTAAACTGTTCAGCATGGAAGACGGCTTAAACATTATCTAATTCCACCATCGATAGAAGAGGTCTTGAGATAAGTGGGCTGAAAATGAAGCTATTAGTGATTTAAAAAAGTGTTATATAATGGAATACCACGCAAACATCTACGCCTTCATCATGTTTTGATTCAAAAGAAAATGATGAAGATAATCGGAAAGACCGGGCGCCGTTTAAGATCGTTCCACCGCAAGGAAGAGTAAAAAGTGTGCTTAGAGCACTTCCAAGAAGCAAAACGGTTCTGGTCTGGTCTCCCAAGAACTTTTACTTTCCGTCTTGCCTGCAGCAGTTCGTTGAAACGATTTTAATTTTTCCAGTCAAACGCCTTTTCATCTCTGATTGTGTGCGCAAATGTGTTCGGGGTGCAATCTAGAATAAAAACAAGCGTTTATTGCGGAGCGAATAAACGGATGTGCAATCCATTATGCAGCGTTTAATATGCTTCCCAAGGGTGATTAAACCGTAAAATGTGTATTGTTAGAGTAAAAATTGAAGCTCTAATGTTTGTGTGTCTTTTTCTCTTGTTCACTTCTTTACTGTTTCTCCTTGAATTAAATTCCCTGCATCAGCCACACCTTCAATATTTTAACGATAATTAACCTCACATGAACGCCACTGCTACCGTGATGTGCCTTCCAGAAAGGCTTTTTCTCCAGAGGTTTACAGAAAACCGGAACCACTCTGCCTGATCTATTATTATCTGGATTAACCGGAAATAACACAGCACGATAACACACCGCCACGGCTACCGGCACTGGAGCAGAAGATGCAAAATTCATGCAAACCCTCCAATTTTCACCAAGCCGTCGTTTGTTGCCGAATAACACATAAACATCAGGCTCGTTCCCTTTTCGCACAACTTTCGTTCCCTTGCTCTCTCACAGCTGCATACGAGCAGATGGGCCGGAAGCGATGCCAGAGTGCAGAGCGTTTGTTGTTGTAGTGTGTGTGTTACGGGCTGTGCGGGAGTTTTTAAATTAAAATCCACATTTGCCATTGAGAGCGAGGGCTCATCGTGATGGGATCTAGCCGTGGCCCATGCTAAAAAGGAACGATAAATTCTATAACCCCCCACACACACACACACGGCGCTGTGTGTGTGTACCGACTGGGCCCATATGGGGAGACAGTTGCTTTGTTTTTGTTTTCCCTTCTGCTTTTCGAAGCCTTGGAACAAAAATCCAGCATTGTAAATATTAGCCCAGAGAGGATTACGTTTCGCCCGCAAACAAAAAAGAAAACACAGACACGCGCGCTCATCGAAAGTCCTCACTCGGTTTCGGTTGGCAGGAAATGGAAATGAGACAGGAAGCAGCCACGAAAAAAAAAAACGCACGCAAAACTAGCACAATGTTGATGTGGGATGGCACTGCTAGTGAAGAGAGCGGGATTTTCTTTTCCCTCCACTTGTGAGCCTGAATGTTTGCTCGAGGATAGCATTAGTGCATGGATTGAAGCTTAACGAACTTTTGGGATGCAGTGTATTTGTGTTTTTTGTTTTTGCTTACGAACGAATGCGAAACGAACATATTTATATTTTGAGGCAATTTTTCACATTCATATTTCCGTGTGTTGTGTATGATAGGTTTGGGGGTAAATTTGATTGAACATGGTCCCGATTGGCGATGGATAGCAGATGTGTCGTCGAGTTGTTGCGTTTGCAGTTAAGCTACAGCAAACGATTTATTTGCAATTCACCTTAAACTGTATGCTGACACGTTGTGCAGTATCATTTATTTGAGACCAGGACAGTAACAATGTTTCAAAATCGATTATTTGGCTACAGTACAAAATCTGAAGCAGTAGCAAATACGCTTTGCTATGTTAAATTATTCCAATGTCTTGTGTTTTAAGCTCAAAGAACCATTTCATTAAATTAATTCAATTTACAAATCAACAAACTATCTTTAACAGCAATGTTCATCATCATGCGTCGGCACCGTACCATGTGCCTGCTAAGCCTTTCTCTTTATTCTATGCTGTGCTACAGAGCTTCCTATTGCGACTCATTTACGATACATGAACGATTCTCCATTTAATCTACCCTTCACACAATGGTCGCCACCACCATCTTAATGCAACAGGAAACGATAAGCTCTGACAGGGCAACGGTGCTGCCAGCTTCATTCAACACACCCCAAGCGAAAGTGTAGCAGCCTTCGTCACGCACTGAAGCATTAGTCAAATAACCGTGTGTGTGCCGTTTATTGATTTATGTATATTGTTTCGTTTCAACGGTCGCCCGGTCTCGGCCAGAGCGTGGCGGCTGTGGCGTGTGGTATTGTTTATCCAAGCAGCTCGGAATGAAGCGGAACGCACCGCATGTGTGTATGTATATTTTTCCCCAAACGTTCGCCCTGCATCGTCTAGCGGTGGAAGTTTTGCTGGGAAGAAAGTGGTAACGAATGAAGCATAGAATCGTTGGTCGTCTATCGGAATCGGAGTCACATGAATATTGCAACGGGTTGAGAAGTTTAGGTACGGGTAGCAGAACCGCCCCACAAGGACGAGTAGACTGGAGTCGTGCCGACTCCCATACAGTTAGCTCCTCTTTTGTTTGGTGAGCGAAACCACAACATCAATCTGCTTTATGAAACTTCTCGTTACTAACCGGGAAACTATTGGTTGTTTTTTTGTCTTTTTGTTCAAAGAAAGGAAAGTTCATTCTTTGTTCAACGCATATAACCTTTTCTAAGAATGGAAATCATACACAGGAATTAGTTAGATATTTCTATTTCTGTCTTCTAATAAATAATTTCACCAAGCCTTCAACAAAACTGAGTACCAGCACTGTTTGATTTGCAATGTATGGAAGACATTCATGTTACTAAACTATCAAATCGTCACTCACTCTGCCAGGATAGATTTAATGAATTGTGTTCGAATGGCGCTGGGAGAGCAGGAAGCAACATAAAAGTTCCACTTTGCATCGAAACCGGCACACATCTGCATAACTGGATTTTCGGAGTGACAGAGGTTTTACGCCTTCTGGGCACCGGGCCGGGCTGCTCGTGCTGCCTTTTTATGCCATCTGTCATATATTTTACGCATCGTTGTCGTCTTCCGAGATGCGTCTTGCTCGAGTGCACGATAAACGATGACAGAATGATGGCTTTATTTCTGTCACAAATAAAAGCGCCGAGTGTGATTTAACGAGCGTCTGCTTTTAGTGTTGGAATGTTTGGAACGTCACAGCAGGTTTATTTATCATTTGAAGCAAAGTTTGATACTTTTTCCAAAGCTTTACGAAGCATAGCTTTGTTTCAAATGCAATTTCAAATTAAAAAAGGTTTTAGCACTCTATTTTGAAGCAATCAGTAAAAGAGCAAACTGAGACAAAAAAAAGTCATACGTTTGGAGCTTCCCGCTGAAGATAAACGAACCGACAAAAGCGCAATTCATCAAGCGACGGATGAGCCGAATGCATCGTCCCCGGGAACCGATCGGCCTGCTATCAGACGATGAGGTTGTTGTATCGAAAGGTAGACGGGAGAAAAAAAAGTACCGTACTAAAAGTACTCCTGAATACGGAACGATTGGAACCGTCACAGAGCCCATCAAATAGCAGTGAAATCTCATCGTAACTGAATGATGCTCCGAACGGAATGCTTTCCAAGCTGAAGGTGAACCCCATGATTGACACAACGATGTGTGTGTATCTGTGTGTGTGTGAGTGGAGAAAACTCCAAATCCGTGGCCGCGGCCAAGGACGTGACGGTTTTGCGCGAATTGTCTAGCGATGCAAATCCGGGGAAATTTTGATGGAATTTCCCTGCGCTGAGGCCCGTTCTGAACAGGCTGTCAGCGAACGTAGTCTCCTTCCGGGTTGTATCGTATGTCTTTGTATGATGATTTATCACACATACACACATACATACATACAGACGAACAGACGAACAGACGAGGTATTAATCTCCACGTCGCGATAAGCACCACTCTTTCTCTCTCTCTCTCGTGGGAAAACAGCGAAAGCAAGGAACGATTTTGACACTGACAGATGGGTTCGTGTTGTCGCGGCGAATGTCATCCGACGTAGGTCGATCATGATATTTCACGGCCCCGGTGTTCGCTACGTTACGGTGATCGTAATTCGGTACGTTCCATTTCTTCTCCGCTCTTTGGGCTTGCTTTTAGGGCATCATCGCATCAGCATGTCTTTTTTGCGTGCTGCTGCCTATCGCCACCGAATACGACACGCGGAAATGTGCATCGAGCTGAAAACTTTGTTATCTCACGGTCGCTGATGGAGTGCAGCGCTAGTAAAATCGACGGAACATGAAATCGTTTTCGTCGAATGATTGAGTCATGCAAGATTTGTTGGCCTTTTTTTACCGACAGATTCGGATACGTGCCTTAAAAGTACGGACAGATCGCGTACTGCGTACTGAGGGAGGGTTTGGTCCGTTACCTGGAGAGGATGGTTTTTCTTCGTTGCCATCAGATGGGTTTAAAGATAGAGTGCTTTTATCTTTATCTTTTTTATCTTTAAGTAAGAAAATCCACTCTTCTTTTTGTTCTCTTAAAATTACGGTCTGGCCGTTACTACCGAATAAGAAACAAAATAATTTTTTTTTTATCAAATTCAGTTCAGGTAAAATGTAGGTTTCGTTAAACAATTCAGTCAACCAGTAACACTTTTTGTTGTTCTATTTTTTCTGCTGGTATGCAAAGTGGTATTTTTTTCTATTTCCTCTGGTGCAACAAATTCTATCATCAGTGCCCGTTGTTTGGCCAACATTTCCCTAACATCGAACGCATACAGAAACAACTGCGGCTGGTGGAGTAAGTAACGAAAAAAGGAGCACAGTGAAAGTGTTTCACAGCACAGTGGCTAACGCTCGTTAGTTCTGTTCTAACTCTTGTTTGACAGTTTACTCATGGCTCGGCGGCTACACAGAGGCCCCCGAAGAGGAAGCCATAAATTACACCATGAAAGCGAGGCAAAGAATCCTTCCATCTAGCTTCCCAGCGGCAGGTTGCGGCGTTGATGCCGTTCTTTCAGTGCCGCTTTCACCATCGGATCGGGTGGACGAAGTGGGAGTAAACAGCATGCAGGGCGACTATTTACACCAACACCCGCGGCAGCTAGGTAGCACTACTGTGGGAATTTTAATTAAAATACTTCATAAAGACACATACGAATGCCACAGCGAGTGGATTGCTGCCTTACTTTTTCCCTGTTGCCTGTTGAAGTCCCTTTCCATTTGCGAAGCCGAACCAAACAAGCGCAAAAACAAGGCGGTAACGAAACGAGAAGGTATTAATGTAAAATTCGCGTTTTACTGAAGGAGTACCGACTGAAACGCTGCACTTTCTCAAAAAACAAATGGCAAAACGCTGCTCTGAAAGCTGATGGTGATAAATTTATTTCCCAACTAACAAGGACTTGTTAGCACAACTGGTCACTAATTTCCCTTCCCTGTGCGCTGTTTGTTTGTTGTGCAGCGAGCTAAGCGCGTACTGCAAACGAAGCAAACGAAGCAAAATCAAACTGTCGCTCTATTTGTGCTGAAGTCGGAAATCTGGCTCAAACTCAGCAGCTGCATAGCTACATCTTATGAATAAACATTTCAGCGAAAATGTGAAAAAGGCACAGGTTACGAAGCCATTGTCACCGTATGAGGTGGACCATTTAATTTATTACGGCACCCAAAACGGATCATCACTGACGCGGCGGAAACACGTGCAGCCAATATTTCCCATCCCACGTGTGCGCACCGACCAAGAACACACTCCAGAGCGCACGTGAGTCACCGAAGTAAAAACGTTCCTTCACGCTACACAAACACGCTCCGCCCGTCGTCACGTCAGCGGCAATGGATAAGGGTCTTATGCGACCGTCTCGCAGCCAGCAAGCATGACAGGCTAAAGCTAAAACGCTTCGCCACAAAGACACACCGGGGGTGTCGAACGACGATGACGAAGACGAAAGCATCGACAGCACGGAACACACGGCGTCCCGGAAAGCTGTGAATCGAGCGTCCAGAGTGTCTCACGAGGATGAGAATGCCAAACGCCTGACACGTTTGTGTGTGAGGCTCAGCATTCGCAGCATGTAGCAAGCATTGAATAAATGATGGTGGCACCTCATGCATAACATATGTGTGTGGCCTTTTTGCCTTTTTGAGAGCCATTTGCCGCTGGGCAAGTGTGTGCCTTGAGTGCTCGCTTTTTCGGACAGACTCGGTGTGGTTGGCTAATTTTACTGCCCATTACGGCCGCCAAGCGCCTAGCCGGTGGACGGTGTTTATGTTGGGGCAATGGGCAGCAATGTGTGTTAATGGACATTATGAAGCAATTTAAATGTATTTAGCAACATACATACCGTAAACTACAATCGCTAGGCAGAAAGAAACGCTCGCTTCGAACACTCAAATCGGCTCACATTGCTTATCAATCAAGGCACTTTATCGATCCGTAAGTCCGTTTATAGGCGAACGGCAGCTCCATGTAGTCGTAATGTTAATTATACACGACAAGTTCACTTATCGATGAAGCGTTTGATGTTGTGCGGCGATTGATGTGTGCCTCTCGACCAAGAAAGACCAGCTCGAAGAGTGGGGGGGGGGGAGGTGATGGGCTCGCAGCATACACGGTTCATCAAAAGGACATCTTGTTACAGTTTGCGTCCAGCTGGTCGCTCAAGACGGGGCGGACACGGATGTAATAAGACTCGGTCGAGAATGGAGAAAGCTCGTGTTTTTTTGTTGCTGTGTACCAGCAAAGTACATCAATTACTTTATCCTTGTGTATGCTGTGGTGTGCAGTGATGCATTGGAGTGAGTTGATTTAATTACGTTTAGAGAAGAAATCCGAACTGGGGTTGTTTGACAGGAGGATGGCTCTTTAGTGCAGTTAACTGGAGGCATTGTTAATGCTATGATGCTACATTTTCATGAAATCAATCTTAAATAACTATGATTGCTAACGCGAACGAACAGCTTTATGTTAAAAGGTTTATGTTAAAAGGTGGTTAAAGTCTTCTGCACGTTCCTTAACAATAAAATGTTGTACTTTCAATTAA
The DNA here is from genome assembly GCA_000349105.1 of Anopheles epiroticus. Classification (NCBI taxonomy): domain Eukaryota; kingdom Metazoa; phylum Arthropoda; class Insecta; order Diptera; family Culicidae; genus Anopheles; species Anopheles epiroticus. Next base: position 800,334 of record KB671391.1, on the reverse strand, counting down.
AAGAAAAAATCCTGTCACGTTACATGAGTCGGATACCGGCCAACCCCTGACAATTCCTGTCAAGAGCAGTTCGCTCTTAGAAGTTCCAACGCATAGCCCCTCGTTCTATAGATCAAAGCCAACAGCGCGAGCTTTTGTGACGGTGTCGCACAGTCTAATTAATGCAAACATGTCATATCCTTACATGGGAGGCGTACTACATAGCCGCGACCATGGGCAAACCCATATGCGGTTATCTTTGTTCCTGGGAGGAAAATTCATTCAACCGGCAGACCAAGAGCGCGCTTCTGTGCTAATTGAGTAATGGAGGTTGCTGTGGGATGTAATTTGGCTCGTGCCTCGTTTCTTCCAAGAGGACGACGCTTCAGCGTGCCATTTTGGTTCCCCAAACGCGTACCCGAATTTGTTCATGAGCTTCCTCCCCTGCGAATGCATTATTTAAAGCACATCCCAGAACGGAAAGCGGTTCCGAAACACCGGGCAGCACCGTCGAGTTTTCCGAATTCACGTCATGCATCTTAAGAGGAGTTTCTTGCCCGCAAAAGGTACAAGAACAGGCCGGTCTTGTACCCGCGCTCTAATTGCATCGACTGCCTTCCTTCCCCCCCTTGGGCATGCATTTCACCCTTTTCCCTCATCGATAAAGTCCTGCGGCGCATCGGGCACTAAAATGAAATTAAGATTTTTCCGCGTACACGGCAGCGCGCGGGGCAAATTAATCGACTGTTCTACGATCGATTTTCCATTCCCGTCCCGCCCCAACCTCCCCCCTCCCAACTCTGGTTTACGAGAGGCGAGATTGACTCCCCATTTCCGTGCCGCTGCAAACGGGTGCAAAAGGGAGCGGAAGATAAATTAGCAATTGCCGGCACGTACTGAAATGAATCCCGGCGAGAGCATGCCAGCGGGCAGAGGCTTCGTTGTTGGCAGTTTGGTGCCACACCGTGGCAAGGCAAAGTTTTGAGCGGGAGGACGTGCCGGGCAAACTATGGGTGGAAAGCCCGCCTGCATGGATGTATCGGTGTAGGTAGTTTTTCTTGTCCGGGGAAATCTTTCATACCTTTTCGCCGCACACCGTCGGTGTGAAAGAGTGCAATAAGAGCTTTAAAAAGGATGGAAGGAAAAACTTTGCTTGCTGCAAGCGATAAACGGCGAAAGGCTTAGCTCTGATTTGGAGCATATCCTCGTGCCGTAGTGGTGAAAAAGTTTTCTTTTTGATTCAGTTTTTCCAGCACACCTTTAAGCCTCCCTGCCTCTCGCACTAATCCTTCGCTTCAACGGTGGGATTTTCCTCTTGAATTAAAGCCATTCTTTCCAGACCAGACCTAAAAGGGATTAAACCCCTTGCTAGAAGCGCTAGCGCGGGGTGTGAAGACTTATGGTCAAGGCTAATGTCCTTCCAGCGACTCACTCGCGCGAACACATAGACATACAAAGTGCCACTCTGAAGCTCACTCAAACAGTCCTCCATTTGCCGCAACGAATGTAACCGATCGTACAACGTTGGCACGGTCGCAAGCGGTATCTTCTTCCGGCGCCCGGTCCATCACGATGACGTATGCAGCTCTCGTGCACGTTGGAACGGATTTCAATTAGCATCGCATTCAGGGTTCGGTGTCTCGATGGTTCGCAGATTTCAGAGCCTCCTCCGAGCTCAGGTTCGGTCACGTACTGATGATGATAATGGTAGCTATCGCAAGCCATCGGAATAATGCAGTAATTTCCCGTTTCCTTCCATTGTTGGAGGCTTTCAGAGTGGCGGCCAATGGCAAATGAGATGTGACGCAAATAGGTAGATAGGGAGGAGAGGAGAATGTTTCATCCATAGCTTATAAAACACCACATGGCGACGTGTCTAATACCGTTCAATAAAGGTGTTGAATACGGCACTGATTCACCATTCAAAACCGTTGGCAAGGACGCTGTTTATCTAGCCTCGTTCTTCGTCGTTGTGGTGCTTGCTTGCCTTCGAGCTAGTTTCAAAGTTGTTTGTGGCACAAAAGGAAGCGCACTGCCTTAAATGCACTCCCTTGCGTGTATTGCTTCATAATTGGGACGCACCGCACTCCCCTGAAGGGAAACTCATTAAGCCGCCACTACGTCGACATCAATAATTTGCGGTTGTCGTTGGTGAAAGAAAAAGGCGTTTCATCCTCATTCACAAGCTGGCGAGTGAAAATCAGGCTACCCGTGCGCTATTCACTGAAGCATAAAAAAGAGCACGCGTTGGTACGGTTCTCCTGCATCCTTAGCAAGGGTCCTCTTCTATCCCAGCCATTATGCTGACAGAAAATATCTATTTTCGGTTGCGTACTTGCTTTTTTTCCCTCCCGGTGATCCTTCCACGGGGAAAATATTATCCTGAAAGCTCGCCACACTTATTCGTTACCTACCCGACTCTCATTTCTCTTGAGCCATAACCATTTCCTTTGCAGCCGGGCATGTATACGGGGAAGAAAATGCAGAGGAAATATTAATCAACAGGACGAGTTTGTTTACTCAGCACTCATTTACTCATGGAAGAGCAAAAGGAGCGCTAGCGAAAGAGTTCATTTGCACGTTTACCAAAGGAGCGCTAGAAGAGAAGACCACAAAATCATACGCCCTCCGTCCTCCTCCCACTTCCAAAGAGGTTTGAAACCCACACAAAGCGGGAGCGTCAGGGAGTGCAAAATAAATACGCCGAAACTCATTAAGATCGGTGCCGGGGCGCTGCCTGTTATCGGTTTTCGATCACGCAGAGACACCGTTTCCCGCGCTCGTGTTCGCCTGAAGGGATCAAACGTACTGCGCTGCTTTCGCCGAGTAAGCGAGTTCGGCGAAGCTTACGGGAGATTTTCTCATTTGTGGAGCATTTTCCTCGCACGTCACGGGCGAGATGTGTGCGCGATGTGAATTTGGTTTTATGAAATTTATGTTTCACCTCCAGGTCCGCGAGAAGGTACCTTGAAGGATGCAATCAGCGTGCGGATTGAAGTGTAATTTGATGGTGGAAGCGATTTACGACGAACTGACAAGAGTTACGTTTTAAATCATAGTTAGTTTAATTAACAAAACATGCTTTGAAATTCATATTTTTCTCCTTAAAGTAAGCTTTGAGAAATTGGAATACATAAGAATTGCATACATTCAGGCGTCTAGGGTAATTTTTATTTTTAACAATTTATTTCATGCATTCCCAAACACAATTTTCCGGTCAACTTGATGCCATGTCTGAGTCACGCATGCCAACACACTTAGACCGTCCGTGTGCTTATCTCGTGAAGATAAATTGCCATTTTATTTACCGACGCCATCCGCATTCCATCAAGACCATAATCAACGCCATTACTATTCGGCTGATGTAACGATCGTTGCGACAAAATTGAACGAAATCGAACTGGTCGAATACACACACAGTCACGCGGGAACATGGACGAACGCGTCGTGTCCCCTTTAAGGAGGTGGCTCATTTTTATGGCATACGAAATCGATTCCAAATGTCACCATTCGTCAATCACGTGCAGCCCGAAAAAACAAAGCGACGGTAGCGACCGAGGCGTAAAAGCACAAACACAAAATGGCGAGAAAATTCCGTTTGTAGCACACGCTCGCACACATGCGGTGCTGTTTTTCCTTTCATCCCGTTACGAATGGCCAATCTTTACAACCTCCCGCAGGGGTGGTTGAATGTTGTTTCAATTTGTCTCGTTTTGCCGAACTTCTGCTGCTGCAGGTGGTTGCGGGCATCCTCGCCCCCCCCTCCCCCCGTTTATAGAATGCTCCCCAGGAGACTGAGCCAAACTTTCATAATCCATCAGAGTCCACGAGAGCAGGCCGGCCCTGGGCTGGGATTTACGACTCGCAGGGAAGTGATTCGCTCCAGCACCTCCACCTTTCTCACTTCTCTTTCCGCCGATGGGTTCTTAATCGTAATCAATATTGACTTTTCGCAGTGACATATTAGCAGTAAGTAAGGTAATTGGAACGTGCTGCTACATTTATCACAGGCGAGTAGCTTTGAGGCCACTTTGTACTTTTCCTGCGAGTTTAGGGTGTTTCTATTCGTTATTCGTTCTCCCCCACATCAACATACCGTCTGCAGATTCTTTGGATAAACTTGCAAGCATTTCACAGAGCAGAGAAACTTTTTCGCCAAAAACATTCTTTGTCTGGGTGTTTTGTGTGCCTGAATGATTGTAATATGGGGTTTCTTCACATATTCTACCAGTTTCGTCTTTTTAATAAAGCTTTGCTGGTTAATAAAAAAAGTCAAGAAAGCTCCCTTCACAAAGTATCTACTTTTGTACCCTGCCAACATAAATATCTTCCATAAACACACGGTCTGGTAAGGTTTTTCTCTCATTTTCAACGAAAGACTTTTCAACTTTACGCACACGGTGAAACAGCGACGAAAGAAGATCTCAAACCCATCGTTCCCGTTCTTCGAAAGAGCCCACATAAAGCCGACACACACGTGCAAAAAAAAAAAACGCTCGTGAAAACACGTGTGACTCGACGCTTTCGAAAACAGACACACGTCGACACGTTTGACGGCTGTCCGGACGGTTTGCGTGAAAGGTGTTATCAGATTACGCGTATTATTCCCCGCTTCTTAAATAGCACTGTCACTTGCAGGCATGATAGGTAAAATTAAAAAATGGAAACATTTCCAAAATAGCAAAAAACAACGCGCACACACACACTCAGGTGTATCACGTGAACCTTCTCTACTGGTTGCTTTTTTACCGGTTAAGAGTTTCGGTACAATGAAATCATTTCGAGCTGGAAAGCACTAAACATTTTGGGTCGGTTTGGGTTGTGTTGTTCTGAAATTGATGCTTGCATTTTCTCCTCTTTCAACAGCATAAGAAAAGTCCCCACGTACGCACTTTTACGCACAACATTTCGCTCTGTATCTTTTTCGCGAAAATCAAAACACAAGCGCTTCGGTACGAATGGAAATTATTTGCAAACAGTGTGCAGAACAAACAGAATTTGTTTTCTTCGCGAAATAGATCCGTTACAGCCGAGCGCGGCGAATGTCAAATGCCGACGACAATGGAGAAAGGGAAATTAATACCACACAAACGGCGAAGTAAAACATTTCGTAAAACGAGAATCGGGGAATGGAATTTGGAATACTCAAAGCATTTTGAACAAACACACTGCGCGGAAACACAGTCAAAGAGCATGCTACAAATTTCGCTATCGGTGTGTGCAAACGGCAAAAAAAGGAAAAAAACTCAAAAACCTCCCGCAAACAAACGTCGCCGGTTGTTGGATGATATGCAGATTATGACGATGATTCTGAGGATCTGAGCAATGAAGAATCGCTTTCAAATATGCACCGGGAGCACATCAAGAAAATGGAAATGCTTTCCCATGGGAGTGGGAAGTGTCCTCTAGCCCATCTACACGAAAGCAATAAAACATGAGTGCCACACGGCTTGCGTGCTTTCTGTGATTTTGCTATTCAAGTTATCTTATCACGAGACGGCTTGCAACTAACAAATGGAAGGAGTGACGCGAACGGAGATGGAAACACAATCGAAACACAACAAGCTGAAATGGATATGACATTCCCGCGAGGCATTTGCTGCGACTCTTTCGTCTTTTCAATCAAACGGTTGAAATGATCAGAACGAACCGAACGAAATTGCAACGCTACGGGGGAATCATTATTATTATTATTATTATTATTATTTTACTTCTATACACTTATTGTACAAGACTGTGTGATACATACAAAGAGTAAGGTTGATATTTACAAGAGCGACGCAGATTGGAACTCTTTCTCTGCGGTCTGTTTTATCTGCACAGTGTTCTTGATGAGAACGCATGATCCGCTCTTGATTGGAAATTCAATTCTTTTCCATCAGAAAAGGAATTGGAAACAGATATTATTATTAGAACTTGCTGGCATTAGGAGGATATTGTTCGGTTTGTGATTGGTAAATTTAAAGTATAACAAAGATTAGAATGGAAAAAAATAAAAACATCCAGTAACAAAAGGAATTATTGAAAATATTGCATACTTTCAGGCGAACCCCGCCATTCCACTCCATTCTAATATGCAATTGTAGGACATTGCCTGAAGGTATGCAATTTCGAATAAATTTCGTTGTTTTTGCAGGAACCGCCCTTTATTCACAAACATTTTCAATTTCATCCAGTCCTACTGCGTGTACTCAATTAACTAAGTTCCCATCCGCATTCATACGTTCCGAGCTATTTTCCAAACTATTTCGAAAACGAACAGATTATGGGGATGAAGTGCAAACCCAAAACCACTGCAAAGGTTCAATCAAATAGTTTGCCATCGGCCAATAACGACGAACATTCGGACTGCCTGCCTGGTTTGCTGTTGTTGTGAGATGAACGGCAAACCATTCGCTCCCATGTGTGTTCATTTCGGTGTGAAAAACAATTTCACTCCTACGTGGGCCCTTGCTTCTTCGTTCGATCGGCGATCCTTTTTTTGCTAGATGAAACTACCCCTTTCCCAGTGTGGGAGGGACGAAGTTCCTTTTTTTTTCAATCGAATTTTCATCTCGTATTTTCAGCTCTATTTCAAACACGATTGTTTTTGTGTGAATTGTTTGGCAGCGGCACCTCTCCGGCAGAGAAAAGTGGTTTCCCAAGATTCGAAATGGCAATTGTCAATTTCTGATTTTATTTCAGATTGTTTGTTTCCATTCTATTTTCCCCTCCAATCGACACATTGAGTCTGTGTGGGTGGGAATTTTTATGGCCGGTTTTTTTTCCTTCGTGTGGAAACTTTTCCACCGAACCTAGTGAGGTAAGCTCCAACTTTAACACCAACCAACTTTCCCATCACTAAAATGGGCGAGTGTGGTGGAAACTGAACCTCACTCCCCCCCGAACAATCCATTGCAATTATCATCAGTCATGCTGTCGAACTACTGTTGTTTGGCAGACGGCAAGCAAGCGAGCGAATACAACACTCCAAATGCACCCCGAACCACAAGCTACGTCGAAATGGAGTCGAAACTATGCCTAGCGGTGTTCGGTGTGCGGTGGAGGTGAAAATTAGGTTCCGTTCACACCAACTCGTCCAGGCGTTGGCGCCTCTCCACACGGGCGCGCTGTAAATCCTGCCCGCGAGCGATAAGTGAAAAGTTAAAGGGTTGCATTTTTTGCGGCCTCTCCCTTTCGCTCCGTTTGGAACGATTTTTCGGTTGCTTTCTTCGCGTGGTGCTAATGTGTTTTGCCGCTCGATTTTTACTGCTTCATTTCGAGCTACAATTTTATTGTTTCGAATCACGGTACCTCCAAGCGGGAGCGGGGAAGCAGGTGGAATATCCCACCATTTTTTGTTGCACCAATGTGAGGGTTTGGCCAAGCTTTACACACCGAGACTTTGGAGTGAATTTTGTAGCAAAAAGGTTCAACTTTTTCGCTTTTTGAAATGCAACATTTCGAGCAAGGAATGCAGACGCAAACTTTATCCTTGTGCTCGTTTGCTTTGGGGTAAATTTTCCCTTTTTTTAATGGGATGCCATTGTGTGTGTATGTGTGGTGAATTTGCGCTTAGTAGTCAAATTCGAAAAGCACCTTCACCATAGTTGAAAAACAATCCAGTTCTCTCTCTCCACGCGCTGCAATAATGCTGGAAGGATTCTGTTCCTTTTTTTACGCCAAAAAGTACATCAAACACATTTTCCACCCTGGAGCGCATTTTGACGAAATAAATTTGAAATATGAATAAATGCTACCTCTTGGAGGTAAAATTATGCAGGAGTTTTCCCTTGCACGGGGATTCCTTCACATCCTTTAATGCAACGAATATCGAAGTTTTGGTGAACATTTTATTCTGAATCTTTAGAAATAAATATTAAAAATAGTTCTAAGCAATTCATAACGCTTGATCGTATAATCATAGATCCAAATTAAATATCTATTCTCATAATGAAATCGGTAGTTGTATAAACGTTACGTTTGAAAGCTTTTCCATCCCACTGAACATGCATTCCCTTCCGATCTCGAATCATTTAAAGTACCCTGCAAACGTTTGCACTTTTGAAATTGTGCATTTTATTTTATCTACCTCCAACCCCGCAACCAACCGTTGAGATGGTGGTTCAGTCACAAAGCTAGTATAAATGCTGAAAAGTGGTAGCCATTCCCAAATAAGGAACCGCATACGGAGACACACACACACACCACACATTAGCTACAGTTCTGGAGGAACTGCATTTCCACCAGCCCGCTGTTGCAGCGGCAGAAATCATGTCCACCATTGCCCCTTCGAAGCAAATAAGCGGGACGGCAGGCGGATGAAATTAATTAGGCCCAAATTCCTGCTTACCTCCGTTCGGTTCACGGTATCACACTGCTGTGGGGGACACGTACGTCGGTTGCCCGATTTCAGTGGAGTGAGAAGTGGTTTTAATTAAATTTTACTACCATCAACGGATATGACGAGCTGCGCTTTGCTGGACGTATCAAGAACACACTGAGCCAGCTGGTAAGCTGGTCAGCAATGTTGCAACTATTTCCACTGAAAAGCTGGACGCAACCAGAGAAACTTTCGAGAGGAATGTCAAATTTCTGAAAATCAAACCTTTCGTTCCATTCCAAACGGTTGCCTGCTAGCAAAGGTGTCCGCCGTCTCTGTCAGGAGCTGTAGCTACAACACACATCCACACACGAGACTTTTTAATTCAAATAGCAAAGACTCGTTTTTTGCAGACTCGGCACATGATTTAGTGGGACGATTGCGCTTTTCCTCCTGCTCTCTACACCGCTGATAATGAACGAGTCTTCGAAGAGAAGCGTCCAGGTTAAAGCAGAGCATAGCGTGCATTTGCCGTGCTGTGTGCAGAATCCATTTCGCATGATTAAAATGACTTTGTTTAACTTTAAGCTTCCCCTGGCTGGCGCTGGTACGTTTCCGATTGTTGAACGGAAAGTTGCCGACGTTGCACGGGGTTCCATTTTTCCGAATTCCTGGCGAAATGATGAATCTGCTTGCACGTGAAATGAACGACTTTTCACCGTGCACATTTGTCATCGTCATGAATGAAGGAGGGGGGGGGGGATGTGCAGTGGCGCTTTTTGTCGCACAGGAAGTTGCACCAAACCGCCAGTGGCTTAGACACGCAGGAGACAGCCAATTGCCAGCAGGTGAAGATTTATAGTATCAAACCCCGACGCTGGCGAGCGCTCGGGAGAAACTTTCGTGTTGCATTTTAGGAAAGGCACTTCCGTGTACGTTGCCTTCGCATAACTGCTGCATGCACAATCGTATATCACCCTCACAGTCGCGTGAGCACACTCATATGAATGCTTTTCAGCGTGCTCCACAAATGCGCTAACCGGATTTACACAGTCGCAATTTGTGCGAGAGAGAAAAAAAAACGGAAAGAAGCCCTTGCCTTAATGATGAATGGGATGTACGTTCGGTACATTCGCCCCAAGGCACACGCCACCACCCGGCAGGGGGAGGGACGATAATTAAAACCCCAAACCGGAGGAGGGTGCGTTCGTGTTTTGCTTCACTGCACGTGATTCAAGCTGACAGGATTGTAGATTCGCACTGGGTGTGAATGTCGCTGCAGGCGGGAAGGATTATTTCATCCGGAAAAGTCGTTCGCACGGAAAGCACCGCAAAAGTCGATTCCACCGTACGCACTGCTCTCGGGGAGGCGATCAGCTTGAAAAGCAGGACTGTGGGATTCACTGATGGTTAAAACATGCTAAAACGCGCCTAAATGTTTGCAATGTGTATAACAAAATCCGTTCAAAGCTGTTTCAAACAAAAAAATCGCTTTTAATACACATTGGCCCAAAAACGCGAAGTAGAGATTTGAAACCAACTTCAACAAATTAGTCCCCAAACACCTTTTGACGACAGTTAACTTCATTTTATCCCCACTGTACAACCTCAAACTGTGAGAAGACTCTACGGATAATTCGACATGAACCTTCTGCTCGGCACCGAAACACTTTCCCGCTCACCGCTGTCACTGCTGGAAGCTGTCGTCATCATCATTAGGATTCTCAGCTCCCAAGCGAACGTTTAGAACTCGGCTTTTTTGGGAGGACCGGGGTGCTGGGTGCTGGAGATCGCCTCGTACCGGATCGCAAGGCTGACAACAGAAAAGCGACGCAGCAATTTATTTCAATTTTCCGGTGACTAATGTTAACGCTTCCCGGGCGACGCATCTACCAGTGCAAACGATCACAAGGGCAGGGTGCGAAAAAGCTCGACTCAGAGCGATGGTTTGGGGTTTGTAGTTGGCAAAATATTGAAGCACCCCCACAGTGTGGGACACTCGACGGAACGTGCCTGCAACTGATATCGATGGATGCTGGTTCCCTTCGCTAGCTCTTTTACCAGGAAAGCGTCATCGCAGGCACTCTTACAACGGGAGCCGCATCATACCGATTTAGCTGGAAAACTAGTTTCGCTTCCTGATTTACGGGACCAGTGCAATTTACCTGCTGCGAGGAGCTGTGCGGCATTAGGCCGGATAATTCAGTGCTCGATAAGCAGATCGTGTGGTGCAGATCGTTTTTGAGTGTGCATCATGATTCGGGAAGCTGTACAGGAGCTGGGCTGGAATAGTAGTCACACTGGGGAACAATTTTGTGGAGATGAATTTTCATTAGAATTCAATTATAGGAAGGTGTGTTTGTATATATTGCCATGGTTTAGCGTGGGAAAGCGTAACATTTTAGCGTCTATTTTCGTGGGAAAGCTAACGTTCTGAGCGAGATGTTTGTTTGGGAATGGTTACACCTCTGCTGTTGCTTATAATTTCGTTTTCCGACTATTTCACATTTAATGTTTTTTTTCTTCATTCGTACAGTTAGGATGACTATTCCCGAATTTGTTGCTATCATTAGTCGCATTCATCAATCTTCTCAAGTGAGGCTTCGAAAAGCAAGAAATATGTGCCCCTCCTGTTGTTGTCCATGTGGTGGTGTAATCATCTGCTTTTTCTCGCAAGTACTGGGATGAAAAGCTGGCCCGATCGATACAAGCCCGGTAAGCAGCGCTCCATTCCAACGGGAATAGACAAATTTGAATCAAATTATTATCTGTTTTAGGTGTGTTGTTGGGCCTGTTCCTCTTCATTACCTTCACATACGACTATTCATCTTGACAGTGCACTTACGTCCAGCACTACAGCGTACGGAGCGAACAGTGTTATCCAACTTTTATCTTCCAGCTATTAGGAGGGGAGGTGCGAGGTAGAAGAGAGAGAGAAGTAAACAAGCTCCGACACAGCCGGCGTGATGGATGGATGGACGGTGAGTGTTTTATATGAATGACAAGATTTACCATTTGATGTCAGACGACGACCATTAATCAACCCACTTCCGAAGCGCAACCTGTAGATTAGAAGCTTCCTGTTGCGTCTATCCACTGGGAGGGTGAAAAAATGTGATTTATTTATCTGTCGTAAAAGAATGTGTGGCAAGCTCATGAAAAATGCGGGTGAGAATGTAAAGCGAAATGTTCCATTTCGTGGTATGTACATCCAAACGTCACGCTATAAAGACGATTTTGTAGCATGGCTTGCATACTTTTAGGCGCTTTTTTTCGAAAGCCTTTTTTGATTGATTTTTTGATTTGCCTTTTTGAAGCTTCGAGCACCAAATATATATTTTTTTGTCTTCCTTTTATAATTCTATTTAATTAGCCCACACCTCGTTTATAATCCTGTACGATAATTTGACCACTTTTGTGTGGCTTTTGCTTCGCTAAGCTTGCCTCGGCTAAAACCCGCACAAATCTGTCGAACCGATCCCGCCTAATACACGCAGAAGCAAATTGTTAGGCAACCTTCATGCAAAACCACACACTCACGCAAAGCCTGTGAGCAGGCAAGCACGCCCGAACCAACCCAAATCCACAGCGCATTTCAGCCTGCAACAGCGAAAAAGCGCAACGGTGCGGACAAACCAGCCGCACACGCATTAGAACGCAACGGTTGCGGTAGGCGCACAAAGCGCCCAAACACGCCCGGCCACAGCCACTACTGCCCAATCACTTGGAAATATTAAAATCGTTGACAGGTGCTTTCATTATTTTGCGCACAAAGTGCATTCCCGGCAACAAAACCGGATCATGCGAGCGAGCCGGTCGGAAAAACGGCCGGGTGAGCTGAAGGGCTTTTGTGGTTCACCGTACAGCTTAAAATAGTGTGGAAAAAGGTTTGGGTTTGGGGCGTGTGTGTGTGTGTGGCTAGGAGCGTAGTGTCGAATAACATTAAAATAATTGCAAACCACAGCGTGAACGGGGCTCAGAGCCCTTGGGTTGGAATTCAAGCACGCCAAAAGCCAATGTGATGGAAAATAATCTTTCCGGTTCGATGGAAAAACGCTCATTTGCGTTTCATTAAATGAGCCAGCCCGCTAGGAATTGGTAGTCCCGTGCCCACTGATGTTTGGCGTTTTGGCAGTTTGGTCAAAAAGGCAACCACACGAGTTTTCCCCACGGTGGTGAAGTAATGAACTTCCGTTTCGGTGGAAAATGCATCGGTTTCAATCGATGTGTGAAGATGGCCCGATTATGTTGCCGAGTGTGCTGAAGTAAGCAGAGCGCTAATCAGTGAGTGCATTACGCTGTAAGTAAATAAATACAAAATAATAGGCTTAACGTATCCAAATTCACTATTGATTACCCAGCAAACACCTATAACCTTTCGCTATTTTCCTTTGCGATATGGCATTGCACTCCTTTCTCTTCATTCTGCAAAGACTTAATTGACTGATGATGTACAAGGGTGATACTGAAACGCATATCTTTGCGGTTGTTGTACACATCAGCAAATTATGCACACTGAATAAGTGGCATGGAAAGGCTTTCAAGTTCATCGCGTTAACATATTTGCTTTACCAATGTTTTCCGTGGTTTGTGTAATAGACGAACTGGTATAACACAGTGTGTGGTTTAAATTAATTTGATAACGATTTCCTGCTAAAATGCTTGACACATTGTTTACCTCGTACCTAAGATATGGTGCTACATCACACATTAACCATAAAACAATCCATTCAAAAGGTACAATAATGTTTGTCTGACATGATGTATGCGAGACAATGGAAATAAATTTGAAAAATCGTTTACACCAAATGTACCGTACACGTTTCCACAGTGGATTGCTTTCCCTTTTCCAGCCTCATCAAAGTGCCAGTTCCTCAACGCACCCGGAAACGAGGGTAAACTGTTACAACTTAATGAATATTTCCTCATTTTTCAAGCAATCTATTTACAAACACAACTTCCTGCTCGCATTGCTTACTCTCCTCCATCCTCGCAACAAAACTGTGACTACACACTGAGCAAAGCACAGTTTCTTTCCAACGAACCTTAAATTAATCATTGCGGTTTCTTCGCTATCTATCAACTACCACGGTCTTGGACTTGGCCACCCACTTTCCCTGACACCGAGAGGAAAGCCACAAAAATCGGCGAGAAATCACTTAATCACTCGAGCCATTCCACTCCGACCGAGAAACGTGCCCGGAATCGGAGAAAGCCTAAAGCGTATCTCCCTGCTTTCCCCGACTGCCGTGCACTAGCGGGACTGCTCATCGGAAGCATTGGTTTCATTTTAATGGCAGCGATGGAAAACATCGCCACCTGCATTTTATTGGTCCCGTGGGGTCCCCGGGTTAAGTTGCCGGAGGACGATCGATCGAAAAACTGCAATACAAACAACGAAACGCGTGAGGTCTTATCCTGCGGGTCGCCTATCGAAAGCTGCAAACTATTTTACCTTGCCTTTGTGCGCTGGAAAGGATTTTTATTAACGGCACAAATAATAAAAACAAACTCCAACCGTCCTGGGCAGCAAAAACGCAAACAAGCGTGTTAAGGTATGAATAAGGTATTGTGAGTGGGAGGAAGCTATTCGTTTTAATCATCTCGTGCGCCCAAACTATTCTCTGCTCCTGCAAGGGACCGTATGTATGTGTGCAGAAAGGGAACGCAAGAGGAAAGCGAAGGGAAGCCCCCATATGAATCATAAATAAAATGAGAATGAGTGCAAGTTTGCCTCACTTGACGCTTTAACCGCGAACGGATACAGCTTGCTTTAATAGCTCGTACTAGGGCTATTTGAAGCACAAAGGGCCATAAAACTAGTCAGAGAGTATACGAAACATTCCTATCGTATTCGAGATGGATATAACAATTCTATTTCACTAAACTAAATTCAGTGTGTTTCGTGCAATTTCTTTCACATTAAAGCATGCTTAATGAAAACGGTGCAGCTTTTCATTTTCATGCCAATCACTGTTCATCTCGCCTTCATTTCAAACAGCATCCCCCTGTGCAGCATATCGGTGCAACCCGGTACAAAGGTCCATTTCAGTTTTTCCCTCATGCATGTGTCCGTATTTTTTCATGTTTGTTTCACCTACATTATGCAGACAATTTTCGCAAAACCGAGCAGTGCATAAATCATGCATATAAGCATCGGCCGCGGATAGTTCCGAAACTGTCCTGCAAACCGTTTGCGGTAGAGAAATGGGCGGGAACGTTTGCGGGAGAGAACAGGAGTGAGAGTTATGACTTGTTGTATGTCGCTCTTCATCTTCGGGTTCGACAGTGGCAAGCGGAAAGCAATCAGGCAGCAGAAATTAATTATTTAATTCGCACCCCTTTATCGGTCGTGTGCGCTGTACTGTGCATAGAAAAACGTGCGAAAGGCTGAAACAACGATGATGAGTTTTTTCTGTTTTTAGTTTCATCTTTGTCGTGAATACATTGTTGCGCAGACAACGCAGACTTCTAGCTATATAAGCCAGAACGTTTTCGCAAACGTTTAATAAAGTAAAGCCACATCGACGTTTAGCCAAAAAAGCTGCAGAACATCTAAACATGTAAGTATTACCAGCATTGAAAACTATGCAGTACAACGCGCTGTTACTTTCCCAGATCATGTAATTGTTCCCCGACAATAGGTTAATTTTGCAACTCCGTTATGTGTTGCCATTTGACATCCGCTGCAGTAAATGCAACGAGCTCTATACCAAAGGTATCCAATTTGATGCAGTCGAAGTCGATGACAGTAGCGCTGATATCGATTGGATCGATATCTATTTGAAATGCACGCGTTGCGGAAGTGAAATTCAGTTTTTCAGAGGAAACACAATAAAAGAAGTACTAAAAAAGGGAGCTATACGTATTTCTGTGAACGAAAATCAACCCAGCTAGGAACGAAAATGATGTCATCAAGCAATCGATTTCCTAAAACTGGAATAAAGAACATATAAACTTTAAAACGATTACCTTATCGTAAGCGCTCTGTTGTATTCAATATTCATCAACAAATTCTTCGTGTCAGTCCCGTGCCCGATTGTTTAATTTTCGTCGGATCCTTCATCGCTGTCCGAGTAGGCCCCGAGCAGCCCTAAGCTCCCGATGCCGCTGCTTACTGTTCCGGTCTTCGCTGGTGCAGTTGCAGCCGGCCCTTCCACAGCCTTGTTGACCAACGCCGGTGGAGGAGGCGGAGCTTTCGGTGGAGGCATTTCTTTCCGCTTCACCACCAAATTGCTAAGCGTAGTCTTTTTCACTCCGATGCTTATGTTGTCTAGCTTGCGGGCCTTGCTGGTGGCGAACGTTGGTGCGCTCGTGCTAACAGCTGTGGAAGTAACGGTTGAAGAGCTACTCGGTTTACTGCTTTCGGTCGCAGATGTTGAAGCTTCATCCGGAGTTTCTTCCTTGACCTCTTCGACAATAATTTCTGTCGCTACCCGTTTTACACCAGGTTTATTTTGAAATTTTATGGACCTAAAACAGAAAGAACACGTTTAGTATCCCGTCGTATCAATAGCAACCAATTAGTCTTACTTGATGTACTCCTCGTCTTGCCGCTCCAGGCGCTCCTCACGCTCGCGTATACTTTCGGATCGGTCAAACTGCTGCAGCATACTGTCGTAGTCGATATCTTGCTGCCGGCGGTTCAAGTCTCGCAGCTCCTCCAACGATTCCAGCAGCTCGATCTCATTCCGTGACTGTTGGGTTCGGTTCTCGAGCAGCTTCATCGGATTGGTAGCTTCCTCTTCGCGTGCTTCCTCCTCCTCACGGCGGGCCTGCTCTTCTGCCAGCTTCAGTGCCATAAAGTTGCGTGTCGCTCCGGCCTCAATCTCGTAGTCCGTGTTGCGTGGGTCCGTCTTGAACGAGATTTCCTGCAGGCAGCGCGTACACTTGATGTAGAAACGATAGATCCGTATGCCAAGATAGTCTTCATTTTCCACATCCTCCTTACGGGCGTTGAACTTCTTCCCTTTGTAAATGTACTCTCCACAGGTAACGCAGCGCATATTGAACGGTGCCATCAAGCGGACCGTGTACTGACGATTCTTTGGTAGCTTAACCCGCGGGATTTTCGACGGGTCGAAATCCGGCGGATAATATTTCTGCAAGAGAAAGATGGGTAAATAAAGGATTCGTAAAAGCGATTGTTAAACATAAACTTACATTTAACACTTTTCTTTCGGACATTTTCGAAGCGAGTTAGACCTGGATAGCTAGAAGGTTGTTTGTTTACGTTCGGGGTTTCACAACACAATGACAGTTGCACCTGCAACACACATTTTGACAGCAGTGATATGGCGATTGACACTTGCAATTTCTAATATACAGTAGATTCCCGAGTTACGCGGATAATGCATTCCACAGAAAACCGCGTAACTCGAATATCCGCGTAAGTCGAATCTAACCAAAATCAGCGGAAATACTGTTAAAATCGTGTAATTTGTGTTTGTAAAATATATTTTCAGCTCGTTCATTTTTTAGTTAATGGATTTGTACAGAATCTCCATGTAATTGAATATTTTCGTTATTTTAAAACATTGCCAAAAATTTAAATTATTTTCCATTTGACAATTTATGTGTCAAATTAGTACAATTTTCCCATGAAGCTGTCAAATTTCCAAAACCGCTTATCTCCGAATCCGCTTAACTCGAGAACCGTGTAACTCGGGAATCTACTGTATTTTTAATTTCTTTTACAACTTCTTACGATTAAATAGCAATCAGTGAAAATGAATCAAGAGATTTTTTAACTTAAAAACTTTCGTAAGCTGAAGATAACTTGGCTTTTTGAGGCTGGCTGCGTCCGTGGAATATTTCACGCACCACCACAGGGTGGTTCATATCATAAACTTATTTAAATCTATTTCAAACCCGTGACAACGGTACGCGCATACGACGACAAATTTACATGTTTGTGCCATTTCAAGCTGTCTTAGATGACCTAGAAAGAAAGCAACTATTGGTCATAAAAAATTTCACATGAACATTGTCGTAAAACGAGTAAAACAAGTCCAACGGACTGGTCCTGCGGACACTATTGGCGGAAAAGGATGCTAGCAAGTAATAAACAATCTTGTACAATTTCTTGTGTACAATTTCTTTTGAATAAAAAAGCACATTGCTTTCCACTTTCATATTTTCTCTTTTAACGCTTTAATAAAAAATACACGTTATCGGCTGTTTCCGTTCCTTTATTGATAAAATATCGTTTTTCTTATAAAGTTCCACGTTACGTTATCAGTTGCGCAGTTTACTCTTTTTTTGGTGTTTGTTGTTGTTTTTCAAATTACTTTTGTTTCACAAAAAGTAATTAGGTTAAACGTTAGCGATTACAATGGTAATATGTATATAGATATAAGGTGATATAATTACGATACAAAAAGATCATTCCATTTCGAATTAAGTGGTAAAGGTCATGCTTCTAATACATCGAGAGGGAAGAGAAGCATACGCGTTCGCCTAGCCAGGATTGTCAGCAAATCGGTTGCATACATTGCACTACATCCATAACACAAGGTTAGCAAATAACTCTTCTAGCAAAACATGTATGACACGGCGTCCCTAGAGGCTGTGTTTGCGCGTGATGCATTAAAGCGAGATGTCGGATATATCTTCACTAGATCTTCAAATGTCTTGCCTCTTTCGAGAGACGGAACACTCCCTGCCTTCCCCTCGCAGCGTTTCAATAAATACCGTACGTGTTGATCTCGGTTGTCACTAGCATCGGTATTGCACGTGTGTTTGATCGCTTTGATTATGATCAATCTTGGCCTAACGGTGATTGTGAAATGTAGACATGATCGGTGTGCTTGGTATGATTTCTACCCTTCAAATGATCGCAGATCCCACCCTCGAGGTGAAACCCGGTCGTTCGTCGTTCCGTCAAAAAATTGAAACCAAAAGATAAATTTTACTACCGTAAGCTTCACCGCCATCCGAATGGAGAATGTCAATCCTAAACACGCCGCGTGTCAGCGTTTTTTGTGTACGGTTTTCGTTGGTTTGGTTTTTTTTAAATTTCTTTTAAGTATTTGTACGAGCAGCAAAGCTTACATCTAATAGAGAGAGAAAAAAAATCTTACACGATAAAGTTATGTTTTCCGATTCCGAAAGAGCGGTGGCATGGGGGCTGCTGTGCACATAGAGGAAATGGTGTTAGATGGGGAGGAAGAGGGGGGTTGGTGTCAGAGGGACAAA
>KB671391.1:351924-770178 GCA_000349105.1 Anopheles epiroticus | reverse complement strand
GCTGTGCACATAGAGGAAATGGTGTTAGATGGGGAGGAAGAGGGGGGTTGGTGTCAGAGTGAGAATTTAGAGCAGAAAATAAATGGACAACAGAAAAATGGGTGGTCTTAGGCCATCGTTAGCGTGCCGGCGCCCATGCCAAAGCCAACGCCTCGCGGACCGTAGTTGCGACCGTAGCAGCCCCGGCAGTAGATCTCTCCGTTCGGACCATCGTTCAGATTCGTCGAGTCGAGCGATTTGTGGCAATCGAAGCAGCTGAAGCATCGCTTGTGCCAGATGCGGTTTTTGCTCAGCATCTTTTCGGCCTCGTACACGGCGTATCCGCACCGGGTGCATCCTTTGCCATCCTTCGCCTTTGGTCCGTTCGCTGGCTTTGCGTCGGTGCTGAAGGAGAGCAGCGTTAAGGGAAACAAGAAAACAACACCAGTTCAGTCTGAGCCCTTTAGGCACGCCGAACGTCTGAAGGTACTTACTGTACTGGAGCAGCCTGGGCATCGGTGGAGACAAGCGTAGGCGTGTGTCCGAAACCGAAACCCTTCGGACCGAACAGCTTGCCGTAGCATGCGCGACAGTGGATCTCACGATCCGGACCATCGCACGCAATCATGGAATCGAGCGGCCGGTGACATTCGTTACAGTTGAAGCACTTCTTGTGCCACATCGTTCCCTTGGCTAGCTGCTGCTCAGCAGCAAACACCATGCCACCACATCGTGGACATCCCTGTCCTTGTGGTGCCTTGATCACAGTAGTGTCGATCGTGACCATCGGTTTCTGAGAGGCCAGCTGTTCCTCGCTGAAAAACGGAAAGAGTGCATCAGAAAACGTCTCGATCACGCAACGTTCTCTTCGCCAACTTACCTCATGCAGTCAGTTTGCAGGAAGCCCGATCCACAGGCAAAACCATAACCATGCGGACCCCACTTCTTGCCGTAACAGGTCTTGCAGTAAACGTCCCGATCTGGACCATCGCAGGCAATGATGGAATCGAGCGTTTTGCTACAGTCGCGGCACTTGTAGCACTTGCGATGCCACTCACGGCCCTTCGAGAGGACCTGCTCGGCAGCAAACACGACACCGCCGCAGCGCGGACAACCCTGTCCGGGCGAAGCCTTAATGACCGTCGTATCCACAGCGGACGGTTTCGGAGCAAACTCACTGGAGAGAGGACAAAATCGTGGCGTTAGTTGTGAGGATTCTTAGACGATGCTTGGTTGCATCAGAACCTATACACAGAACATGTCACTAACGATGTACGAAAGATAGTTTCTAGAGACACAAAGATACACATTCTACTAACGGAGTGACTATTCTACTACCTCTTGAAGTCCAAATCGCGCGCGTCGCTCATTAAGCCAAGCGAAGAGATTCCCGAGTGGCCGTAACCACGAGAACCAAACCGACTGGCGTAGCAGCCTGTAGAAGCGTATGGAAGGGAGAAGAAATTGAATGTGTCATGATTAATAATTATTCGGCAACACGCGCCCAAAAACGGTGTACAAAGAACAGCGAACAGACACGACTTCTAACGAACTCAGTTAGTGACAGTTAAGTGTATACGCCTGAACGTCAACGTGATCTTTGCTGATAATTTACCCCTCGATCATAGTAGTATCGCTCTGCAGGGCTCCACCTCCTTGGCCGTATCCGTAACCTTTCGGACCGAACTTCTTGCCATAGCACACTGCACAGGGGACGGGACGCGACGAAAAACGATACAAAACAGACAAACAACATTAAAACGCTTCCGATGGTGCGACGATCGGCAGCATTAGTTACCTTTACAGTAGATGTTACGATCCGGACCCTCGCAGCAGTTTACAGAATCGAGACCCTTCTTACACTCACCGCATTTGAAGCATCCCTTATGGTAGGCCTGTGATGGGGAAAGGACGACAGACATTTAACACCACACCGGACTAGTACAACGCCACTGCGCGTGGTAGAGCTTGATCGTGGAGCCGACAGAGCGAGAGAGTGTGGAGCTTTGTACTGCTATGTAATTTCGAAGCAACGTGAGATCCGCTGCACATTGCATTGCTATTATTTACATCACTGGCTTACGGGTGTTAGCAAGGATACGATCTACAGTAGAGATGCTTGAGAAAGACCAGCGAGAACGCATGCATTACCTCTACAGTAAATCTCTTTATCCGGTCCATCACAGTGGATCGTGGAGTCAAGCGTACGGTTGCAGACTAAGCATTTGAAGCAGCGCCGATGATAGCCCTGGATGTCATAGGGATGGGAAGCGCAGCGCGTAGACAAAAGGTGACGGGTTCAAGAAAAGTGATACACGGGGAAGATAGAAAAGAGAATAGAGCGTAAAGAGTGGCATCTTGGCTAGCATGAAGAAGCGATAAGAAAGTTAGTTTTAATGGCCTCAAAAATCAGTGTTAGTGTTCCTCCGGGAAAGGAGGGGGAACGGAACTGGGATAGTAATCGTAATCGTAACTCTAAAATAGTAATCGTAACTCACTCTTCCACGTGCCAACATTTGCTCGGCCATGTAAACATATCCGCCGCAGCGAGGGCAACCCTCTCCTTCAGGTGCCTTTGACATGGGTTTCGGTTCAAAGTGTCCATTCGTGCTATTGGAGGGGGGAGGGAGGTGGAACAAAACGGATAGATCGGTTGATTGGAATGCGTGTGATTCATCATGAAGAAGTGTGGCGAGCGAGTATGAATTGCGAGTACGCAAGGATCAATAAACATTCGCAAAGATGGAAAGCGAAATCGGAACGTAAAATAGCACGATCGTACAAATGTTGTGTGTTGCACAAAAGGCCAAATGCACGGGACAGGGATGATATGTATGTAAAAGAGAGAAAGAAAAAGAAAGAAGAAAGAAGATAGAGAGATAATGTAAGAGAAACATATATGTAAATCAATTCATTGTGTGTGGTAAGAAATTTAAAGATCAGTATATTTCTTCTCGAATCTAAGGGTACTCCTGGTCTACTACTGGCTACTGTGTGTGACTCTATCGAAAGGTCAAAAATATTGGTTCTTTTTAAACTGTATGGCATATAACAACATGTATTTCACGCAATATTCTTGACCTATCACGACAGCTCTGTTAATGTAAGGTTAACACAATACAGTCCTGTTTCAGGGTGTTCTACGCTAACATTTAGTTTAAGGTAACGATTTATGACTCTGGGACAAGGCAAAGTCCCCTGTGACCGTGATTGCGATGGTTGTCTGCGCACCGCAATGCGCTTCTTTAGCTTCCAGAGTCAACTTCGTTCAAATCATTGTATAATTAATAGAGAATACTTCGCTTTTGTGTTCGTTTTGCTCCAGGGCACTTTCCTTATCCCATTAAACATACACGTTGTGTTAGAACATTAGGAAAAGAGGGGTCAAGGGCTATGGTTGAGAGGAAGAAGAAAGGAAATTTTAAAAAGCGTCTGCTACTTTCGTCCAAATACACTTTTAGTACATATAAGAGATGAAAATGAAAGAAATGAAGGCGTCGTACAGCGAGCATTTGCACTGCCAAGTCAACAAGCGTACATGTTATGTCTAGCTGTGGGGCAACAAAATGGGAAAAGAACGAAGAATAGTTATATACAAACAGCACAATACACAAGGTGTGGAAAAGTGGATGTTATCACAAGTGATACAAAAAAAAAACGTATACAAACATGTTAAAACCTCTTTGCTTTGAAAGCAAACATACAAAACAAGAAAACAGTAGCAGAAAATTACAGGAAAAAAAATGGAAAACGGAAGGTAACGATGAAAGAAAGAGGGAAACAAAAAACAACAACAGCCAACAACAAAACAACACCAAATACAACAACAGTATGAACAAAACAAAACAACAAACGTAAAACAACAAGTACATGAATATCTCACCGATCACGGGCCAGATCTTGGACACGCGGGAACATGTATAACAGTATAACAGTAACACGCCGAAGTAAAAGAAACACACACGCCATGTCTGTTCATGGTTGGGTTTTACAATTGGACACGGGCACACACACATACACACACCCGTCTCCAGGCTGAGTATATCTCTGGGAGCTGGGTAGCATGTGCGTATGTATTTTGATGTGATGCTGGATGACGACTCACACCGACACCGAGAGCTGTCACGTGGAGCTCGTTTGGCGCTGCAGTTTGCCGCACGTTTGCGTTCGCTAGTGTCCCGTTTTGGCATTCCACAGCCAGAGGGTCTGTCGATGTCGGTGGTACAGCGTCGTATGATGACGATGAAAGGACATTTTACACAGGGACACGCACCACCACGCCGTTCATCCCACAGCACACATACACAAATGGCACACAGACGAACACAGACGTCACAAGGTGGAGTTTTGTACATCAACGATGGAAAATGAGGGGGAAACTGACACGAGAGACGAAAACGAGACTAATGCTCTTTGAGTGGGAGTGGGCTATCATGGCCTCCTTTGTTGCTGTTATGTTGTCGTGAGATGAGCTTGAGAAGTCAGTGTGCTCCTTTGGCAACCTTTGCTTATCTGCTTCGCTCTTTGCTGACAGCAAACAAAAACGGTGCAGTCTGTTGTGTCGTCGTGAAGCTGGAAGTAGTTTGCTGGGCGAGCTTGTGTATGTTCTCGATTCTAGTAGTGTGCGTGTGTGAGTGATTCTGTACGGGATGTGGAAAGGATCTTTCGAATGTTCGAAGCATATTTAAGAGGGGAAGCAACGTCACAGCCAGAAAGGCAAAACGTGGTGAATATGGTGAAGGTTTGCTATGCAGTGCTCATGCACATTCTCTGCTGGTCCTACATGTACAGTGTCATCTCGCACAATGGGGAAACGAGAACTCAAAAAGGGCGACATCAGCTAGTCACAGATAACGTACGATTTATTTGCCAAATAACTCATCCAATCAATGGTTTTCGATGCAACGCTTGTCAATCGAAACGACAAACGACTCCACTGCTCTCGGGCAACGAAACCCAAAGGGTGTAAGGAAAAGTGTTTATCGAAACAAGCTGCATAGTAAACAAACTGAACACTAGTTGAACCTTTTCTAGCCCAGCTACGGGTGATTTGGTCGGTTTCTGGACGCTCTCTATACCTTCTAGCGAACGAAAACACAAAACACAAAAATGAACGACGAAGGTTGAAAGCACTCACACGCATGTTTTCCTTAGTTTGCTTACATCACAAAGCCATTTTCTTTTCGTTTGATTTTAATAACAATAGAAACGGGAACACATGAACACTCGGTCGATCCGTTCCGAAGGTTCGCCCATCGGGTTCTGGCGAAAGCGAACCTTCAAGATCGTGAAACTAAAATCTAACAAAACACAATGAAAAGGACAAATCGAAACATTGTTTTGGGTGCGATCGTGTAAACCTGTCATTTATGGGTAGAGTGTCCAATAGTGGTAGTGATAGTAGTAAAAGATTTGGCCGCTCATATGGTCCTGATTGGATGACATGTATTACGTGTTTTTTTTTTTTTGGGGTTTTGTTGTTTGTTTTGTTTTCTTCTCTTACTCTGTTTAATCTCCTACAACTCCTAACAATACTTTCCTGACAGTTATCATCATTTACTCAATACTTATAAGGTGATGGTGGTGATAAGTAATCTCATTGCTTCCACACTTGCACTAATATCTTTGCTCTTTCGAAACGAATTACCGTATCCCTCAAGAGAACGAAGCTTACCGACGCCATTTTGCGAAATGAAGGTGTTCTTGCTACTTGCTCTTTTTTTCTTGCTCCTTCTCTGTCTCGGGAGGGTTCTTACTTAAACGAATGAACTCGGGAAAGGTGTTTGATGCTAGTACGCGGGACAGCATTTACTTGCTGCTCCATTGGTCCAACACGGTTCGGTTTGCATTAGAGAACGGAAACAAATGGATATTGCGTATCGTGTGCGGCACAATCGTACATTGACATGGTGATGGCGGTGGCGTTGGGATATATATGGTGAAGGTGGTAGCAGTAGTGGTAGTAGTGGTAATAGTAGTAGTAGTAGTTGTTGTTGGTGTGTTCAGATTTGGTTTGGTTTTGGCATGAAAATGTAAGAAAAAATAACAGAAAAAGTGGAAATCAGCATGCATGTTCTTCATTCGTCGCAGGTGTATATGCTTATTAACTTAATTGGTAGTGTCCCTAGAGCCACTTTTTAGACATAGTGGCAAATCGCAAGGAACGTCTATGGCATTGATTGACAAATAAATTCAATGGTTGGATACAGTATAACATATTTCGATATTTTACAAAAACAGAACATTCAATGTCCATTTCATGCAATTCCGATATTAAATTCGTTTGGGTGTTTAAAAATGTACAAAAATCATTTTGTTCACCAATAAGTACATTTATGGCTGGTAAAACATCGAAATATATCCGCCAACAAAAAACCTCGATTACTTTGCAGAGGAAAGAGATTTTATAGGCCACAAAGTTATAGACATCTGAGATAGAGTTATGGTGTAATATACTCCCCATTTGTGTGTATCAGGACTAAGGAAAGGCCCAACGAGAGCTAAACGAAGCGAATTGAATCATAAGACCGGTGATAGCAAGAAAACTACAAGACGGCAATTATATCATACATCGAGTCTTCTCGCACTCAAAACACGAGTCTGGTGGGTTGGGAGGGGGAGCTAAAGTGTCCGCTAAAGAGGAGACTACAGTAGGCTAATTACGTGCTATATGGATCAATCGATCGGTTTCGATCGTCCTCTTCTTCCGTTTACTCGGTGTGAATGTGTTTTTTTTCTTCGTCTGTACATAGCACACACGGTGTCTAAAATGGCCGGTTCTATCATAGCGAAACTTACCCCTCGCCCTGAAACTGGGCGCCAGTGTCCATCGAGAGGCAGCCGGCGCCTCCACCGAATCCGTAGCCCTTCGGTCCGTACTTGCGACCGTGGCAGTTCTTGCAGTACAGCTCGTTTTCGTGCTCTGCACAGTTTGTGGAGTCGAGCATCTTGCCGCACATTCCTGTTGAGATTGACCGGCCGGACGGACGGGGGGACGGGTGTGGCGGGTGAATGAAAAGAGACACGAAGAAAAAGCACGCATACTTGTTATTCGGTGGGTACTGTAAAGTGAGTGTTTTTAAAAATAAACTCTTCGACACATCGACGACATTGCAATTGCGCCAGTGAAAAATTTATTGATTGACACCGCAACGCCCTACGCGAGAGCAACCCAGCCAAGCAAGCAACCAACCAAAAGCACCTTCGTACCACGATCGGACAAAGAAGTGCGAAAGCCGCAGCAACGTGCAAACATGCCGAATAGTTTTCCGACCACAAATGGGGTCACATGGTGCCTCGCCGAAACCCTTTTGCAGCTGTACAGCAGCAGTAGCAGCAGCAGCAGCAGCAAGATGTAGAAGGGTTGGCAGAAATACCGACACCGTACCCTCCGTCACTTTACATCAGACAGTTCGTGATGTGCATAGGGGCAACGGTCGGTGTGGGCACGATGCCAAATGTCGGCCAAACCATGAACCATGATGAAGAATAATATGAAGAAGGTTGGAGGAACAGTTTGTTAGAAGAAGAGTTGTGTTTAAAGGTAGTCGCAAGACGTTTCTCATGCTTCTGGAATACGTTAGGTGTAATGAGGGACTTATTCCTCTTTACGACCAGTTGTAACAATGGCAATTTTAGCAAATCTTAAGGATCTGTACGTCGAATGTATTGATGAACATCACGTACTGGTTGATTTATGCAGTTTTTTCTAAACCTCAAATTAATCGTTACTAAGTCATTGACTTGCAATGATTCAATTATTGCTGAAACGTGTTAATGCTCCTACAAAATTAAATTCTTAAACGATATATCTGCTCTCCCTAAAAACATGGGTTTTAAACAATACTTTGTGCTTTTCGCACTTATATCGCACTGTGCAAATATTATTTCGTAAATAATTCCGAAATGTTTTTCGACCTGATCCTTTCAATATGCTCCAATATTCATGCGTTCCAAGGATAACTTGTAATGTATTGAAACACTACATTCTAAGAACTGTGCGATAGCCATCTGAAACGTTTCTGAAATATTTCATCACGCAATCGTCATCATCGATCGCTCGTCGCCGCTGTTGCAGTAACCTGATCGACATGTTTTTCAGTGCACATAACAACAAGAGGAAAAAGGAGCCATTAAAAAGATCAACCCTTGGAGGAGCGAAGCTGTGAAGTTACGCAGCCTCAGATGCAAAAGAAAAAACACCCAAACCGACCGCCCTAAACACAACCACCCGCTGCAGCACGGGAGGCCCACGTTGCTCGATGTTCTATTTTCGTTACACCATGTCCTGCAGTACGTCAACGACACTTGGCCGTCTGCCGGGGCACTCCCGCTAGCGCGGGGTTGTCAACAAAACCGGCAGCAAACGCAGGCGGATGCGTTGAGACAACCATCTTCCCCCCGCGCTGCGGACCGTTGCCAAACCGCGACTGCTGCAACATTGCAATATGCAATTCGAAGTGAGTGTTGGTGTGGTGGTGGCGGCGGTGTGCCGGATACTTACCGCACTTGAAGCACTGCTTGTGCCATTTGTTTCCTCCGGCGACACGCTCCTCGGCGGCGTAGACCGACTTGCCGCACTTGGGGCACTTCGGGTTATCAGCTGGCTTGAAAGGCATGGTTCTGGAGGGGTTTCGTTTGTTCGGTACGCTGGAAACGACGTTAAAGAAGATTCGGGTTCGGGATGACCTGTTGCACTAGCGCGTGGCGCGACTTGTAGCTGCTTCGACGACCTTTAGACGTGGCACAGAACGAACGAAACGAATATTGCTTATGTAAAAGGGGTGGTTGCAAGGTAACGCACTAACACACACGCGCAAGCACACTTCAAGCTAGTAGCACTGTTCCTCTTGTTCGTCCTTAAGCCACCGACAGTGCGATCGAACCAAACGTATGTGTAATTTCAGGACAATCAAAGCTAGCCACCGAAACACGTGCCGCGATCAATGCCACTCGTTTTGCCTTTTCACTTGATAGCTTTCAAATCATCGACCCTGATAAATGGAGCTGCTTTAAGGAACACTCTCAAACTGGGTGAAACAAAAGGATCAACGACCGAATGACTGCGCTTCGAAATGTGTTCGCTCTTCACATTGCAACCGACAGTGCACCGTGCGTAGGAACGACTGGCAATCTAGTGCCTAATCTACGTCGATCGACCACACTCTGTCAGCCACCGCGGTTGACGAATGCACCGCTATCGGCTTTTCTTCGGGATTAGGTAATGCTGCACCAGCCGTCGAGACGAGATCGTGCAATTGGTTGGAGAGAGCTGCGTTGGTGCATCTCAACGTGATGCAATTTTGGCTCTCATGAAAATTGAAGTTTTTAGGCTCTTTGTGAATTTGTTATGTCTTTGAGGTAACGTTATGATAGTAATACTGAAATCTCTGCCTGAAAAATGTATGTTAGTGGATTGTTTTTGATCTATAAAATATGTTGGAAAAATTTTACCTAAATCTTGTACCTTTTCCTAACAGTCTTGATGTGTAACTAAGCATTTTTGTGTATTTTTCTGAAAAATAATTTAATCGAACGTCACGAACGTAAGCGTCACGCGACATCTCATACCGTTCGTAGTTTGCTTGGGAGGAAACGCAGGATAAAAATATCTCCGTGCACGAGAGAACCACAGCATCACGAGAGTAGCACACGCGTGTGCTTCCATCCCGCCTTGGCTCAGGGTCTTTCCTCTTTCCGTGCGTGTAAAAACATGGCTATTAGATAAAGGTAAACAAAAAACAACCTTTCCTCGGTTGGTGCTACGCAACAAAGCACATCAACGTAACGCTTCTTGACCGAGGCGCACGCAACTGCACACGGCCTGCGAAAGTACGGAAAAACACCTGCTACCGATCGGTGGCCCTGATGAACTTTCCTCACAGTTGTGTGGCTATGTGTATGGCTGTGTGTGTATGGGTGTGTGTGTATTAATAAATTCTGCGTGGTGTTCAACTCTGCTCTTTAGTGTCACTTCTCTGCTGCTGGTTCGGACTTTTTAAAGCTGGCTCTAAGCCAACGATCCTGACAGATTGCATCGTATCGCATCTGTGTCGGAAAAACGGAAAATCAACACATTTATGACATACATAAAGTGTTGTTTTGCTTTAACACATGCTTTGCCTCCGACAAAAATGGTTGTTTCATCAACCGTTTCGTTTTACCGTGATCGCCACCAATTTTGCCCACTGCACCAACAAATTCTATAATGCGTGGGTGATCTGCTCAATCTGGCCACTGACATTCCCATTGCCCAACTGTGACCGAAAAAGTTCGCGCAGCATTTGTAGGGAAAAGGACATCCAGTAGGTTACTTTCGTGCAATTCTGACAACGAATAACCTCGATCGTCTTTATGACCGTTGACAGATCCTCGTCATGAAAAATCCTCCTCAAAATCAGCTCGTTTCAAGTGAACCGAAAACAGCCGTCTCTTGATCGGCGTCTGTCACAATTAATTGAGTGTCATCCGAAAAGATGACGGTCCATCGTCGTCAACAACGTCCAGAGATGAAGGACTCATAATTAACATTCCACAACAGGCAGCTAATGTTACTGCTTGGAGGAGGAATATAGGAAGATATTTTCAACGAAGCTCTAATTATCTCATCGCTCTCACCCTTGGCTACCAAGAAATCGCCAGGAATCTTGTGCACTCCCTGTCCCCAAAGAAGAGTGACAGAATTGCAGTTGTCAGAGAGCCAACAGCACAGACAAATGCAAATGTTGCATGATCCGCACGGCAGATAGTTGAAACTGCCTTCCAACTTCAGAGTAGTTCAAGAAGTAGAGCTCACTGACGAGCAAAAGCTTCAAATATCAACCAAACCTTCACATTATCTTCCTGTGTAATCCCAGACCAGTTGATCTGATGCATAGTCCTTCTTGTTGACCTCCACGACACGGTGCGTTTGCTTATATCTTTAGCAACAAGAAGCCGCCATCACACACAAATCATGTTCATCAACATTTTTAACACCATATTTTCACACAGTCAGCCAGCTAGAGGCCCGCCGGCCACATTTAACACATTTATTAATAGTCACACTCAGCTCGTACGCGGTGAGAACCGACCGAGAGGGAGAGAGCTCAACGAGCTGGGAATGGAAAAATGGATGGACCAGCAGAGAAGAGAATGTTTGGAGCGTGTTGCGATTGAGGATGGAAAATTAGAGCAAGGTGGTTCCGAGCGAACAGGAGACGATTGCATCACTGCCATTCCACACGGCACTGTTGTACAGTTCGCTTTGAGTTTACGCTTTTTTTCTTCACAATCTGCGTCTAGCACCGTGTTCACTGCGGTATGTATCGATCGCAACAGTTCGGTGGCTTATTACACTAATTCCAGCTTTTCCGACTACTCCCTTGGAAGAGGCATAACTTTAGAGGCGCTTCAGACCGTCTTAAGTCCCTTTTCTGCAGCCAGATCACTATCAGGTAGGCTCACAAACTTGTTTGGAACAGCAGTTCCAACCTTTTGATCACAAATTCAAACACTGTCCGTTCTTTTCAGGCCACTATCAGTGTGATCCTCTTCGATCAGTAGAATATGAAATAAAAGCAGTAGCCTGGACAAACGCAAGCAAACGACACAACAGCGGCACACAACACACTCCGGTGAGCCTGAGAGTACTCGTCAACTACTAACCGTGTATTCGAATGATTGACTATGGTGCCGTGCACTCGGTAGTCTATGTATCAGGATGCACACGGCACGCTACTACTTTATTCGGCAGCAAAACTCGCCAGGCGCACCAACACCAACGGTGGCGACGTGCGAACAGCTCAGCTATGTGTGGTAGGCTATGGCAGTCCCTTTCTGACCGATTGGCCGGTCCGGCGTGCGGGTTCGGAAAGGGATGGAATGCCCAACAAACGGGCCGGCCGCACGGGGAGGGTCAGTCGAGTTCCACATGCTGCAGCCCGCTGCAGAAGGGAAAACTGAAATGGAAAATGGTTCCCACCTTTGTCCCCGTTCGCTCGACGCGGGCTGTGCAGTGGCGAAAAAACACACGTCACTCTATCTCGCTTTCCGGGCTGTACCGCCGTTTCCCCAGCTCGCGAACCTATCCGAGCGTTACGGTACCTGTTGCTGCTGTAGTAGTCGATGACTCAGCGCCACAAGATGGTTCCGATGACGAGGATGACAACTGTTTGATCTCAATCTCGGATCCGCCACTGTTCTGCGACTCGCTCGTGATGAACGGCATAAATCACATATTTTTAACAACATCGGGGGGCCACCATCAGAAGATGTTTGTGTTTTCTCCGCCGATTCGAAACCGATTGAAAATGGGTAGATGTTTTACTACTTCCTATCGTAGCGGATGTTTGATACTTCAATTAGGAAGTGAATCATCTGAGAGATTCAGCAACTGACCCTTGAAAAGACGTCATAAATAATCCAATTCTTATTCTCAAGATGTGTTGATCATTGAGAGGAAGCTGGTAACACGGTGGAATTATTTATTGGCCTTTTAAGTGCCCAATATGAGCCTTGTAAGCGTCCCAACTAATTTAGCTAAAATTAACGAAAATAACTACTTCAAAATCAATTGTATTTAGCAATACGGCCTGGCCGTTACTACCGATAAAAAAAATCAATTGCATTTTTCCCTATGAACCAACTACCAATTTGCTTGACATGTGCTTCCCTAGCGCATCGGTTGGAATGTTAATTATAGTCCACTTCTTTCCCTGTCGTTTTTCGCTAGCGCATTTTCAACCGCTCAACAAAGTAACATAATCGATTTTCCATATTCCTCCGTGCTTCCACCACTCCTGCCAAACGCGATATCTTCATCCACTGCCATCGACGGGTGAAGCAATTTCTCTTCTACCCAGTGAACCGATGCCGATCCTCATCAATTATCTCCCGTTCAATGGGGAAGAAAAATCTCCAAAGCGAGCGCGGATGAGGTCAAAGATGACAAGTGGTGTGCCTTAAATGTTGCCGACGGTTTGCGATATGCAAAATTCATCTCGCTAACGGCAAAAGGCAAATGTCACGCATCGAAGAAAAAGCCCGTGCAAGTATTTTCCTGTGCGTGGGAAGCACCCCGCAAGTGAGCTGCAGCGTTCTTATGCGCCCTTAACTTTCGGTGTCGCACTGCATCAGCTAGGATAGTTGGAATTTGTACGGGTGGAAAGCCGGGCGGGAAAATTATGGCCAACCAACGCCACTCATCACCGGCATAGAGTCGCATGAATCACACTTATAAAAATGAGGAATGTTTTCTGCCACCTCGTGGCTTCGCAAACCCACCCACTCCGGCGTAGTCGTCTATTTCACTCTAGCTTCAACGCAAGACAGCAAGATTGCTCCGCAATAGACCAGGGTGGTAGGGAAATCACCTCGGAAGCACCGAACGCTTAGGAAAAAGGGGCAAATCCACGGAATAGAAGAATTTGGTACACCTTTAGAGCAAAAATGTTTCGTGTGCAGAGCTATTTTTAGTGCGCACACTACATGCGCGGTATTTGTGAGCTAAGGGACGGGAAACCGAAGGAAGGGACAGAAACAGCAGGGAAAGAGGAAAAGAAATGGTGCTACTTACAGTCAAGAAGCCAAAAACACCTTTACAACTCCCTAAACACGTTTGGCTTTTAACCGCGGGCAGGTCACTGGGAGGTCGACGCATGCATCACCCATTACCATGCTCTCGACTCGCAATCGACGGTTTATCGTTTTATTTTCTCATTGGCAATGCAGGTGGTTTGGCTTCAATTTGGTAACCATCAGCCTGTGTTCTGCTTTCCTTATTTTCTGCTGGAAAATGTTCTATTTTAGAGTGTTTAGACCTTACAGTGCTGAGCTAATGTTGAGGATCACAAAAATCGATAAAAGGTGATCAAAATGTCAGGTTTGTGACCTTCGGCGATGTTCCTTTATTTTTGTTTTGTTTGAAATACTATTACATGATGCGGAAATGTGCCTTTTTCTTCCATAAAAAGTTTGTTTATTATCTAAATCGAAACACTATAAGAATCAACCCGCATGCCTATTCCTTTACACCGCCACAGGTAAACATGTCGCTTTGGTCATTTTTTCATCAACGCTTTCCACGAGCACGACTCATCCCCTTTCGCAAAGGCACGACTGCTCAGACTGCTTCTCCCGAGAGTCGCTTGAGTCGGTGGGTTCTCGAAAAAATTGAAGCTCCACTAAAAATATATCTCCGGTCTCATATGCCAAAAATAGTTCCGCAGGAGAACATTCTTCGTGAAACGTTCAAAGCGAACGGGAAGAGACTTACAGTACAGAGTTTGCTCCCCAGTTCCTGTCACCGTGAGTAACTCATTTTACCACTTTCCTCCCACTGGTAGGGGCCAGCAATTCCACCGAGCGTGGCATTCGGAAAACTGGCGGAAGAAAAATCACCTCATATTAATATGTATTTTTCACTTGGAACGATCAATCCCGCACGTCCCGGTTCTGGCGTTGATCGCGTGGGTTGGAGAAAAAAAAGAAACGTTGAATCCAACAGAAATGTTCCGTATTTCAACCGTCCGGAAAAGAGGATCATTATCCATTACATTTCCCAGATACGGTTGGCCGGTCGTTTCACCGTCAAGGCCTCCCGAACGCGTGCAACGTTTGACGTTTTCTTTCACCTTCTCACGAGAGGAAGACATACTTGACCCTATGACATTCGGTTAATTCCACGATCATAATTTTGCCTGCGTTTAAGTGTAATTTCCTTTTCTTATTTCCATCCCGTGCGAACGGCTCCAATCGTGTCATAAACATTTCCACCCAAACGTTCCCAATTAAACCGCTTCAGGGTGTATTTCATCCTTGTTCACACGTTCACTGACAAGCTTGAGTACGACCTCATCCTATCGTTCTCTCGCACTCTCTCTCTCTCTCTCTCTCTCTTTGTCCGCTACTACTTGAAAATTACCATAAATCTACTGGCCATCATCGACCCAATCACTCAATTTCGTAACGGCATGGCGAGTTTCTTACGTTCGTGCAAGCTCCATTTGGTGGTGGAAATTACTGTCCAACTGTGTGATTCACCCCGAGAAGAATGCGAGAAAAACAGAACCATTGTGATGCCAGGCCTCGTCCGTCCAAGCTGACAAACAACAACAGATGAGTAACAAGCTTTGAGAAAGGTGTCATAAGAAAATATTTAACCTTGCAGATTGAATTACGTATTTCAATGCATAATATTTTACTCTCAATAATTATATTTTCTCTCTCTCTCTCTCTCTCTCTCTCTCTCTCTTTCTCGCTCTTTTTAAAGTTATATTTTATTTAATTTCGAATTATTATTTTCTCGATTTACATTTTTTATTGCTTTATTTCTGTTGAAGCACTCGTTTATTATCTTATGCTTCATTCACACGCAGAAGGGTTTAAACAGTCTCTTGCTGCCCTACTCTAAGAAAACATACGAAAATAAGCTTTGCATAGAGGCATGCATTCGGTACGCCCCACAAGAAAATAATCATAGCCAGATGATTCATAACCACGACACTAGAATGTTTTCCGTTGTTTCATCTTTCCACACGAGGCAATCCCACGCGTGCCACTGCAAGAGACGTGTGGGTGTGTATGTGTGTGTCCCTGGTGTGACGCGATTTTTTCGACGGTATGAAAATGACACCCGATGTGAAATAAAATGGCAAGAATAAATGTCAGCCGGGCGCGCGTGTGGACAGGCGTGATGTTAAGGACCACCGCTCGTGTGCAAGGAGGAGCAAGTCGGGACAGCGGGAAAGCCACCGACAGTAAGTCTGATTGTGCACGCCTTTTACGAGGTGTCGTTTGAGTTGCGTTTGCGAGAGGGACAAAAAGGGAAAGTTGTGTTTGGCTGCATTTAGAGCGGTCGAGATTAGAGGAACATGTTTCCCGTGTTTAAACGAAACGATCCTCCTGCAAGCTCTCACCCAAAAGGCCACCCAGTTAGACTGCTTTCCATTTCCAAGGGTTATGGAGAGGAGGAGTTGATGGACGAGATTGGATAGGCGACACATGCCAACGAGGGGTTTATGCCCCGGCTTGTACTTGGAGTGGCGTAAAATCTATTTTCGGCTGATGTACAAAAATGACGATATGCTGCTTAAAATAGCCGCGCCGTGTTTTCTCATTCTATAATACTTC
Source organism: Anopheles epiroticus (assembly GCA_000349105.1). Classification (NCBI taxonomy): domain Eukaryota; kingdom Metazoa; phylum Arthropoda; class Insecta; order Diptera; family Culicidae; genus Anopheles; species Anopheles epiroticus. The sequence continues at coordinate 754,089 of KB671391.1, read as the reverse complement.
TTTTTCACCTGCTAAAATTATACTTGCCCTTTCCCTTTCGCTCCCTCTTCCCTTAGCAGGGTGGGAGGAATCATTAGGCCTTCTCGTAGAACCTGAGCTTGTTTACTTCGCCTAACAAATCACTGCATACGTGGGAAGCGATCTTACTGATCAGTAACGCAGTTTTCTTTGCAAAAAAAACACACCCAACACTCACACGCATACTCATGTTCGGTCCGGTAGCGGTGCATTCCGTCGAACGATTACCTTGACGTGTAGAAAGATTATTTGAGTATTACAGTATTACGTAAAAACTGCAGGTGAAATAATGCAGCATTGCTACCGAAATAGAACGGATCGCTATTTGTGGGCAAGGTAAAAACGGAAACAAAAATCTGCGAGGAAGTAAACGTGAGACAAGATAATAAATATGAACGTCACAAGGGATTATTAGTGTAAGAAACGTGGCCGGGGTGTGCCATTGTAAACAAGTAATTAAATCCGTGCCAATAAAAATTAATTGCACAAAAAAATTGTTGCTGTAGGTGGGACCAGAAGTTCATGTCTAGCGAGATATGTTAAAATGAACTGAAAGAAAATGCTTTTATGAATCCATAGTGTTTTGTCAATTCTTCAACAGGCTTAAGTGTTTTTATTATTATTATATCCTACTTATAGCTACCTGAAGTAATGCTTTTCTGTAATAATAAATAAATATATTAAAATATCGTTCGGTCAACAAAAACGTAAGCTCCTCAAACTGAAACACAATTTCCCTTCAAAGGATATAGCCCCATCTGGTGGGAAAGGCGACAAACCATCGTAATTTTCCACACGCTTTCACCATTTCCCAACAGAGGGCAATTGTGAATTTTCCCTCAAATCGGTAAAGGTTTCAAATGTCCAAAAACCTCCCAAATACTTACTCCTCTCCAAATCGAGCTGCACGAAACAGTCTTCCCACCGACCCTGTTTCCCATCCCGTGCCTTTCTTGTAAACAAATATCCAATAACCTAAACATTGTTTTACTGCAATCGATTCGCCGCTGCCGGGGGTGCGTTCTATCGGTTTTTAGGGTTTGAAATTGCGTTCCACATATCACGGCTTTCGCTCAAGTCCGCAATACGCTCAATCGATCGATTGTGTACGGCTCGGATGGAAAGGTAAATAAATCATGCAGCCGAGCACGGGCGGACGACATTCCTTGCTGGTAGATTTTGGGGTATTTCACCCTCGCCGGATCGGTTGACCGATCAGCACGCGCGAAACGTCCCAAACGCCGCAGCACCGAATAGCAGCGTATAATTAGTCGAAGGTCCCATCGGCCCAACGGCACTTCTCGGCTGCGGCCTCCAAACGATGGGGAAAATCCAAGGAAAAACAAACAAACGCAAGAAAAACACAAAATGATACACGCGCGCACGTAGCAGAGGAAGATGGAGCGTTAATACCAAGAAGATGATCTTCGCGTGCGCGTGTTTGGTTTCCTTTCCACCACTCAGCGGACTCCACCAGGCACCCTCGGCATGCGCTTAATGGACTGGAAAGGTCGCGCCCCTTTCCTCCACCGTTCGCGCTGAAGTGGCAGAACCTTGCGAAACCAACCGCCTGTTCCGAGGACGAGTTTTATGAGCTGTCAAAAATGTAGAACTCAAGTGTGGGCGACACCGCTCGTCGTGATGCAACACCCGTACAAAGTGTGCCATGCCGGTTTGGATGGAACGAGGTACGCTTTCACACCTCCCTCTAATAACCGTAACCGTAACCGAGACGAAATGCTTGTTTGTGTGTTTTTGTACGAAATAGTATTAATTTTATTACAGATAAATTATCAACGAATTTTCTCCTCTTACAAGAAACCACTTTTCTCCCCAGCCCCCCTCTCCCCCGTGCAGCCACTTCACCACTCGTCCAGCTTCACAGTAGGCGGGGGAAAAGGGGGAAGCTACATTACATAAAACTCAAGGTGTATAAAGCCGTACGCCGTAGTAACGCTAATACCAGTTCTCGTAACAGTCGAGCCGCGGAACACGCCTGCCTGGACTTCCGCGCATTCCTCGCACGTCTACCTTACCCCTCTTCGCCTTCAACTTCAGCTCTTCTTCTCGTTCTACTAATATCTTACACACTCGCAACAAAATGTCGATGCTTTCTTCTATGTGTGGGTGGGTCGCTGTATTCTGTTGTGATAGAAGGGGGTGTGTGGTGGGGAGGATGTGGATTTTATGTAGGTCGCGGGTTTGCTTTCAAGTGTGCCTGTGTTTGTCTGCTAGATGTGCGTGTATGTGTATGTGCTGATGGATGCCGTTTGTACACATTTCCGGACCGGTGCTCGTGCCGCCCGCCATCTTGCCCTTCGCAGTTACTTTCCGAGAATGATTTTACGACCGGCGCCAATGTTCTGGCCAGCCTGGGAGGCACCCTTGTTCGTGCCGGCCTGCAGCCCAATGATGGCCTGGCCAGCGTTCAGCTGTTCCTCAGTGAAGTTGCGCTTGCACTCGTCCGCTGGCTTCGGGCCGAGGAATGGTCCCTTGAACTCGGGATGTTTGTAGCACTGCGGGTCAAGAATTGGTGGAAAAGAACGATCATAAAACACTGGTGACTTCGGGAGCTTCAGCTAGTGCACTTACCGCTCGTCCGAGGGCGAAGATTGTGCTTGTAACCTGCGCTATGTCCTTCTTCTCGTACAGGTCCACTGTTTGGAAGACGTCCAGGTCAGGCACGCCGTACTTCTTGATCGCCTGCTGGAACAGGTTGATGTTCTCCATCATCTTGAACTGACCGCCCGACGTATTGATCTTGGCCACCGCGCCCGGTTCCAGCTTGTTGATCAGCTTGCACAGAATGAGTCCATCCCGCAGGGCGTCCTCGTACAGCACACCGGCCGGGAATTTCTCTCCCAGCACCTCCTCGATCCAGTACTGTGCCTCCTTATCCTTCTCCAGATCACGCTTGCCAGCGATCTGCATGAGGAGCACAAAACCATCGTTAGTAACACTGCATTTCTCTCCACTGCACTGCACACATTGCCGTGGTCACTTCACACTACTACCCACCTTAGCACGAACTTGACGCTCCAAAGCCATTGCTACTGCGTAGTGATTGTGATGTGGATTTGTTTTTTTTGCACAAAATTTGTTCGCTGTCCGAACTAACTGCGCTTAGCTGCGATCGCTCGTACACTGATGACTGCTCTGGCCAGTGCGATTGCTTTTAAACTTCTTGCGTCCACCGTTCAGTGTGCGCGTGATGGAAAAACATGCGCCCGCGTTTGCGCAGAAAGACGCACGATTGCGACCAGCAGTTTTGCAAACACTCTTCGTCGGCCGAGCGATCGCTTTTGTTTTTCCGAAATTTAATACTGCTAGTGTAGGAGAGGAAAAGACTATGAGGAGAATGAACAAGCAAGCGTCCTTTAGGCGTCTCTTTCCCCCACAGCTTGCCTCACATGGCCAGGATTGTCGATTATTTCCATCCAAATTTCGGTTGGTTGCTTGGCCAAGCGAAAGCGATGGAAAACCCTCCCGCTGGTCCCGCCTGGTGACGTGTTTACAATAAAATACACATCATTATTTCGAGAACGTTCCCGGCTACCCGGACGCGCGGCGGTCGCTCCATACCGATGGCAAGAAATGGAACACGCGGACCGGACAGACAGATAGCCTGCGAGTAATTTATTTCCGTCCAAATGACAGATTTTCCCGCGTTACGCGCGCTGTAGATTTGTTTTTCGTGCTTTGGCCCGGGAATGGCAGCATTTTTGCGTAAATTCAGCTGCCAACATATTCTTAATGGATGGATGGAAATGGATAAACTTTAGAGAAGGAGTGGAAGTGAAGGTGCGTCCAAGTGGCATCAATGTTTTGGTGAAGTCTTTATCGTTTTGTTGCTGCAGCTAAAGAGAACATTAAACTGTCGCTGGAAAAGCAAGCAGGTCTGTTTTTCCTTTGATTGATGAAGTACGCTTGTGCAAACGTAGATAAGAAGTCTTTTCGTTTTGGCTCAGCTTCTTGTACAATAATAAGCCTTAGTTCGTGATCTCTATATAATGGAACAAATTAAATAGCAATGATGCAATCGTTTTCATCGTTTCCTAAAAATGCATTCAAAAACGCGTCTGGGCGGTTTGATGCATTGCACACTCTTGCCAGTTTGTTTACAGTGCGTTTGCGGACGCCATTAGCTGCTTGGCCAAGAGGCAAGGTTTCCATCATTCAACAGCACGTTTCACCGACCCATTCTCTCGATACATTTTTTACTCAGAATCATCCACTCTCTATTCAGGAACTAATTACGGAGATGTTCTAACTGGATCCACATGAGCTCTTGCCAGTTTTAATGAGAATGCAGCTTCATTCAGTTGGAATGTCGCCTGCCGAGATGCGTGCCTCGCCGTCCCAACGTTAGCAGCTGAGTAATGACACCACACGGAAATAGCCAACGGACAAAACGCTTGCCCTATGATTCACCTGTTGAGCAATGCTTCTAACCTCCGCGAGGAGATGACCTTTGCGATGATCCCCCTCGCCAACACACCAACGTCCAATTTCCATTCCATTTCATGCCATCGCCATGCTCGATGGAAAGCAACGCGTACTTTTCCACTTCATTTATGTCCGATCTCTACCATTCCACCGGATCGGCCGGAAACCTCAACCGATGGACCACTCTTGGACCTCTTCAGAATTGGAGCTATTTTTAGAACTACGGTCGACCACGACTCCGTCCACCCGTTCTCGATTCCCTTCGCATCTCAAGGTTACGATCAAACGCGGCATCAAGAGCGTCTCTCATAATGGAACGATCCTCCTTTCCATGGCCATTTCCTTTGTTTGTTTTCTTGCGAGCATCCTCGCTTTTCATGGACGCGTTTATTTGTTGTGGATGGCCTAACATCAAACGACGTAAGCGATAAAGTTAACTAGGGGGAAAAACGTAAGAATCTTGCATTTTGAACCTTCTTTTTGACCTGGTCGTACATTTTAAGTGGCCCAATAAAATGCAGCACGAAACAACATCCGCTGCTTCCCCGTTTGGTGGACATCAACTTCGAGAAAACGTCCACAAACGATCCGAGGCTAAATATAGAGATGAATACGAAAGTGGCCAAACGGAACAGGTAGCGTCTTGACAACACAACACGATTGCCCTGTCACTGCTGTCGCTCCTCACACGATCATCAGCAAAGTCCCGTTTTGTCTGAATTTCCCACGCCCAAGGACGATGAACTTCATCGCGACAGTCCCGGTGGAGTGCTCGAGAAGCATCCTGCCCCGGTGAGAAGTTGCCCGATGCGCTTTCGTCATCGATGGAATGTGCTGACACGCGTAAGTCCGTAAAGGGCGAAAGTGTATTCTTTCCAATCACCTGAATCTGAGCTGGCATGAACCGAAATAGAAAATCGAGGAGGTGGGCCACGTTCCGATCGTGTGTACCCCGTACGCCTTAAAATATAATCGTCGTCTCATCCCGTCTGCATTGTGTCCAGGGTGTGCGTTTGGGTGAGCGGATTCCACCCCGTCTGAATCATCCGCCTCGGAAGCAGACGATCGACAGACAGGCCATTCCGTCACGTCAAACAAACACCTTGCGTTTTTATTTGGCATACACGTGCGTATTAGAAACGGGTTTTGTTGTTGATCCGATTCTTAGTATATTTGACTTCCTCTTAGCATCAACCTATCGTACAATGTTTTGGGGAAGGACGAGCTGCTCCGGTTTACATGCGCATGGATTTCGACTATTTTAGATACGTTAGGTCGCTCGCGCTCTCCTGCTACTCCTACTTTTCCTGTCTTGAGCGGTTTCAAATACCAAAAAAAAAAAACACAACTCTTCCCCCAGAACAGCTTCCAGCGATGCATTTGCACAGGGAAGCCAGATTAAACTCTACAAGCAATGAAGTCTACCTTCTCACATCCCACACTGTAGCTGTACAACAAGTTAAGGGCCGTCGAACAGAACGGCTTGCTCTACGGTCAATCGAAAGTCTTTGGCTGTGAATCTATCCGCGCATGCTACGATTGGATCGCTTCCAGCAGAATGGCACGTAGTTCGCACCATTTTGGCGACCACCGTCTGTCTGTTCAGGGTAATAGTGTAAGTATTGGTAGTAAGTAAGATCGTTGATTTAAACTGCGGTGTAGCCTGTGCACACCTGTGGGCACCTGTTCAGATAGGCTCTGACATTATATACAATTCCGCTTCTGCGCGCGAATCTCGCTAAGTACTAAGTAGTAGTATATTAATCGGTTGATTTCACTGCTTCCTTTAGCCTCCTCTTTCGATAAATGTGATCTCGATGGCAAACAAACGATCCTACACTAAGCGGGACGAGATGATCCCTTCATGCTCCGTATACAAGACCGTATCGCTTCAACGTCCAGCCCTTTTGTATTCTTAATGATTCCATTCTCTAGTTCTCTAGTGCTACTTGTTCTTTTTCTTTCATTTTGATTAATGTCACCTACGCTGACGATGACAGACTGACGTTCGTCACCCACCTTAACCTCAGCCACCGCAATGTTGTACCCGTTGCTTAATTAATCCACCCGCAGGGGAAATGATCCCTCCCGCTATCCCACTCGTGGACTTATTTTTAGTGACAGCTCACACCACGAAATGGGTGGAAAAATAAAGGTGTTCCAATGAGTACAGCTTCACTACCACACTACCTGACCATGATCCTATCGCTTGTCGCGGACGCTCCCCCGGGGTCAGCCCGAAGCTTCCAAATTCCCTAATTAAGCCGGCGCACTCTAGAAGAGATGATTGGCGGCCGTCGTCTTGTTCAGACCACCGAGTGGATCTAGCAGATATCCGGCCGCACCACCGCCGGCGGCCGCTCCCAGCAGAGAGGAAAACGGCGAGGACAGTGCTGCCACCGCGTGATGATGATGATTTTGGAGGTTATGATTCATGCTCAGATGATTGGCTGCCTTCTGGTTCTGCAGCAGCGAGTTGCAGGACGGGTTCCACTTGTTGTTGTTGTTATTGTTGTTGCTAATGCTGTTGTTGTTGTTGTTGTGGTGATGGTGGCTGTTGTTGTTGTTGCTTGTACCATTGCTGACCACGAGATGGTGATGGTTGGGTCCGTTGTGCAGACTTGCTCCGTTCAGATCGTCTGTCAATTTTCCTGCGAGACAAAATGAGAAATAGTGGGATGAGAATTGGGTAGGATGAAAATCACACTCTCACACACACACACACACACACAAACGCAAAGGAACAAAAAAGAAAGCACGAGATGCGGGTCTCGTGGACTCGTTCGCCAGTGACATGCGACAAAACGTGCCAGGACAGTTACGAATGATCTCTCAAAACGATGTCGAAAGCGTCCTTATGCCAGTGGGCTAGAGCACCACACACTACCCTTCTACTTTTCCTTGCCATCTCGCTACAACGCAAACGAATGCAGAATAGTTTCTCAAACGACAATTCCCCAACGAGGACAGCGTTGCAGCCCTGCCAGCAGCGAACGCAAACTTCATAATCCATAATTCATAAACTCGCAAAAGTTGGAACCGAGCGCTTTCGCTTCGCCTCGTTCGATGGACCGACTCCAAAAATGGATAGCGTGAAGAACAGTCAAGGGGGAATGTTACATTCGTCCCAAAAAAATAGAAAGCGACACACTGTGCTATACGATCGAATATTCCAAAATGAATATGGCTCCACTTTCGGTCCACCAGCAACGATTTTTCGGCCGTGAAGGATGAGGATAGGGCTAGATTTACGAAAACTTTGCAGCCAATGTAACAGAATTGGATGGAGCTAGAAATCATGAACTATCACGATCGAAATTGAGCTACTGTGGGATGGATATTGCTATGAGTTATGTTGCCTGTCGAATATTATTTTATTCGTGCTTCTCCAGAAGGGGACGTTCTATTGATTTGAGCCAATGATTTACATCAAATTGATTTTTTTTTCGAGAAGACGTCAGTATAATATGTTAAATCACATTATAGATTGAATTACTTAAATTAGTGAACTTTTCCCGCTTTGTTTGTCTGTGACAATGTCTCACTAATTGTAATTAATACCAAGACATTGGCCTATCTTTCGTATGCGTGACATTTACATGAGGCTTCATAACGCTAATGCATCTACCACATCTACCTCAGCGTAACAACATGTGAAAAATCTTTCCCAAACTCGCTCGAGCTGATGGAAAATATTATCTCGAGTACGCTCGATAACCACCTGTTACACAACGTACGGTTGAAAGCTTCGCGCGCTTCATTTTGTTTTCGATTTCAAGGCGGGCTGTAAGCTGAAACCGTGTACCGGGATGGCGGTAGACGACGTACGGTGGATGGTTGCGAAATGTATTAAATTGGTTTAATCTAGAAAATTGCTTGTTACACCGTTCATTTATACGAATTAATGTCAGATTATTTCGAAAATGTCGCGCCTGCCTGCCTGATGGCTCCCCATCCCATGGTTCATGCCTTTATAGTAACGCACGATGACTTGCGTGGCGTAGCTTTCACGTCGTTCCTTGCCGTCCAACGTAACAACAAAGCGGCACCGGGCGACAAAAGCACGCTCCTGAAGTACGGTAAAATCAAGCGAATCTCGGTACCACCGACGAGACGCTGCGTAAGAAATTCGTGGAAAAGGAGCGGGAACAGGAGAAGGTACATAATTCCTTACCCACTTGCAGACGCGTTGGAATCGACCATGAGGTGGAAGAAATCTAGGACGACTTACATTGCTCAAGACACGGTTACGAGATAGAGAGAGAGAGAGAGAGTGAAAAAAAGTGGAAACGGCACGTTTTCTCTTGATTTGTTTTTCCAACCTGCACCGAACGAGAAGGACGAGACGAGTCGACTGGCTTCCGGTGTCTTTTATAATGAAAAATTTACGACAGCACCATCCCGACACCAAATGGGACCACTTTCGTACAAGCCACACAAGTCCACAAGGACGACACTAACGTGTGGGTGTGTGTGTGCGGGTGGAAAGATAACAATGGCGTCCCGGTTCGGGGCAGGATCATGTGCGTTTGCGTGTGTATTGGGGTGGTGCAAATCGAGAGCAGGACGACAATCATTGTGCGACAATTCCAACCAACCCTGCAAAACGCACCAAACACTAAACGAGAAAAGCCGAGCGGCGGAAAGATAAGAAAACCGGGCGGACGACACATTGCGAATCGGTGGAAAAACACTTACCATTAATTGGTTTGATATCACCGTTCGACTGGTGGGAGGAGGCGCTCGAGTTGGGCGTGGTGGACAGGGTAGTGACGGACAGGCAGGGTGAGCCGGGCGGCTTGATGTCCTTCGGGGTCGTGCTGCCGCCGTTCACCGACGACTTCTGCTCGCTCTTTACGGACGATGAATCTTGATTAGCGCTGCCACCGGTGCCGCCATTGTTGGTGCTGCCGTTGCTGCTGTTGCTGCTGGTGCTGCTGCTGCTGCTGCTGCTGCTGTTGTTGCTCGATACCTTCTGTTGGGCGATGCGTTCCTGCTTACGAAACTTTGCCCGTCTGTTTTGGAACCAGACCTGCGTTGGGAGGAGACAGAGAGCAGTGAGGGGGAATTTTAGTAAGAGAAGAAAACGTTGGGCGTCTGCTTAAAAGATTTCTTAGGAAGAACAAACAAACATTGTTTTAACGGTTTCAATAAACCAATACACTAATCAAACGTTAGCCATTTCGTAAATCATCATAGCATGCTTGACAACTCGTCATATTGCACCCTGTATTTGTAGGCTGTCGTGTTTTAGGACTAGGACTAGCACAATTCCTAACATACAAATATTCACCTGCCAAACAAACGACAACAAAGCATGTCGTAACATATATCAACCAAGCCTCAGCAGACACCATCATTTACCTTCACACTTGTGGCCGTTATCACACATTTGATCGCCACACAACGTGTACTAACCGCCAACACCAACATCATCAGTCATTGTCAACCATAACTTTTACACCACACATACCCCCGTTAAACACCCGACCAGAGCGGTTCATGAAAAATACATTAGCGCTGTCTACCTCTGCACCGCGCACAGCCTTAATTACAATGATTTTATCAAACATTAATGAACCCAACTACACAGCGAAAAGGCACATTCCACCACCGCCACTAATTATACACTATTGGCGGTAAATATTAATAGAAGTGCGAAATTCTAATCTAAATGCACTCACTCTGTGCATGCGTGTGTTTGAATGGAAACCGTGTCGCACAAACAACGAGTTGGCAAACTGTCAATCGGTGAAACCGAACGCATCTGCTGCTGCTACTACCGCTGCTCTCCTGCTTGTGCCTTAATGTATGCTACGATGTCAACTTGCCTTACACCACCGGTGCGTTTCCACCGGGAAAGGCGTTTATGAAATATTCAAATTAATTAGCTAATATTTACGTACGCCAATTAATGAAATGACTGGAAGCCGTTTTGTCGGTTTTTCACACATACACGCACGCGGCATTAGAGAGCGGGCGCAAACTTTGTGTCGATGCGCAAACATCGGTCTGCGTGGGGGAGGGAAATCGTTGCGCCATTGCGCCCCCGTCTTCACTCCACATAACAATGACATTCCGCAAGCTTGAGCGCAAACTGTCACAATATGGCAAAAATGTTAACATTATGTTTGCGAGAAGGAAGAGAAGGAGGTTCAGCGAAAAGCAAAAAGAAATCAACAAACTTTCACCAAATGATGTGCAGCAAGGAATGGCGGCTACGCGCGGTACGCCAACCCGGTGCCATTTTTTAACGCTTCATGTTATCACGCGTGTCGTGTTTAAACATCTAATCAACTTTGCAAATTCGGTACTCGCGTCGGTATGTTTACTTCCATTTGTTTGACCCTTTCCTCGGCGGACTCCTACCCCTTTCGCCCTTATGGCATTTGGCTTTGCCAGTGGATATATACATTGGAAGGGATTCTTTTTGTTTAACCTCACCTACGACACAATGATTGTCACAAATCGCTCCCTGTTTGCCCTAGTTCTTCCCGGGACATCGGAAATTCACGCTTGATTTGGTCATCTCGCTAAATAGCGCGACTGCTGCTTGCTTCAATGTTTGTCCTGGACATTGTTGTGCCGTGCTGCAGGCAGTCGTTACTGTACTGTCGGGTTGGTTGCTTACTTCCTCACCAGTTAGTTTGCCATTAGCCAATCAGTCACTGTTGGTTTGCTGGTTGTTTTGTATTCTTTACCATTCTTTGTCACGAATCACAAAAGAGCATTGAACAAGTCAATGTTTACTTTCAAAACGGTATTTGTTCAACAACTGACCGTTTTGATTGTACTGGTCTATTAACAAACGTTCCTTATGTAGTCTGGGTCTGGGTCGACTAGGTGATGGCGACTCCCTAAAATTTAGCGAGAAATATAAATTTACTTGTATAATTAGCACAACACTAACACAAAATAACACAAAATTTACTCAACAAAAGATTCAACTTTCATACACTAAGAATATACCGTTCCTCATACAAATAAAGCAGTCTCAATCAGATTTTTCTTTGCTTCCTCAAATGACTCCCCATGTTGAGGCAATAGTTTGCTCCACATCTCCAATCACTGCCGTTCGTTTTTCTCCGACTTCTCGTCTTGCATGTTCAATGCCTTCCAGTGCATTCCACTACTTTTTTTCCGTTCCTTTCCAAACTCGACCAAAACTGCCGGGCGTTCTGGAACTTCTTGGGTAAACTTGTCCGAGCTCTCGAGCCCCGAAACCCGATTGCTATTCAAAATGCGTCCCAGGACTCGGACTTGTTGTCTTACCGCCTGCCCAACCTCTGGTCAGCGCTATTCATTTTGTGCTTCTACCCAGCCAACGTCTTGACCCAAATCGTGCTGAATTTTAATGCAATTAGTGCGGAATCTTTCGTCTTTGGTTCTTTGGTCGGACACTCGCTCTGCTCCTTCGAGTGTGTGCCGTGTCCATTTTTGCCCCGGTTTAGTGTGAGTTTGGAGGTTTCTTTTTTTCATTTTCTTTTTCTGTGTTGTACTGTACTTCAAATAAACTTTTTCCCTGAGCTGAGTTTGAGAAGACGTTGGCCACCCTCGACTAATGAAGACTGCGAAATACGAGCGATGTCTTTGGCTATCCGCAATCGGACATCCAACGAGAAAAGGTTCTTGAAGAAAACACAACCCAACACTTAATGTCCTGGAGAACCTGGAAAGAAAACTACAGCAAACATCCTACGACAGCGCCCTCAAAGACAATTTCGGTGGTAAGGGAACGCGTGTGGTCTTTGTTTAACTTTCTTAATTTATTATTTGATTATGAATGATTAAAATAAACAATTCATTTATAGATCTCTGCCGTCGATGTGTGGGTTTATAAATATATCCATCTTCATCTTCATCGAGACAGACCAATTGGGTGGACATGTTTGCTCTCTGTGTATCTCTCTGTCAGGAATCTCAAGATTCTCCGGATGTTTACTGATCGTTGGTCACATCACGATTGTCCGACGTTTCAAGACATGTGAGCCTTTGTTGCCCATCGGATCTACAGAAGAGGAAAAATCGTGCAATCATGTTCGCCGAAATCAACCCATCACGACATTGGCCAAAGGGGGTAGCACACCGGCTGGTCAAGCGTTCTTGTGGCTTGATGAGGTTGGTATTTGTCTTTGTCATCGTCGGTTCCCACTATGTTGTTTTTCTTTCGAATTTAAGCATCTTAAGGAGCTTCCTTTGCAACATATGTGTCGAAAGTGACCACATTCGTTCGGTGACGTGAGTGTGTTTAAATTATCCCATCAAAATAACATGTATCACGGGTAGTTCTTGTGTAAACCACCTCGATTCTTGTACAAAGAAGCTCCCTTTACGTCTTCCTTCAGCCTTCTGATTGCTAAATTGACAGGAAACGAGATTGGCGCTAGCTGCTCCACAGATAGTGTCACAGGTCGTCCGCAAAGGGAATTGCCTAATTAAATGATCCTTTGCGTGGTTTCGGGATGGGATGTTTGGCCTTTTTTCTTTCTCGGAAAACTCCTTAGGATCATAAAAACCGGAAATCTTCCATAAAGATTCCACATCTCCCGAGTGTCCTGCGCTCACGGAGAAATTCAATTTATTACCACATCCCATTTCCATTTTCCCTTCGCACCAAGAGAAATTAGAAACCGATGGGATTTTTATGATCGAACAACAAACCACCATAAAAAAGAATCAAACTTTCGCTCCAAATTTTATTTACGAGCCTGGCCACCGACGCCAAGCGTCCTCCATTCTTCATCCATTTGGTCGCCACACTTGCAAAACGATCGCATTAATAATTAATGCATGGTCGAGCGGTTGTTGCGAAATTGATTTGACCTTTTTTATCATTGCAAATGCTCCTGCCTTACGCTTGATTTGGTTACCCAGCCCAGCAGCAATGAAACCGCGAAATTGGGTCCTCCGTTTCCATCCCACCACCCAACGTTCGACCTTAATTCAATTCTACGCTTCTTCGGTTCCACCACAGAACTTTGAAGACCATTTGGTGCACATCCTTCCACCAGGACGCAAAGAAACGATTAAAATTCATCCCATTCTTTCTCTTTTGGTGCACACACGCACACACACACACATTCCAACACCCTTTTGCCTGCGTGCTGCAAAGGTTCGCGATGGCATGCCCATAAAAATCGGGCATAAAACCGATTCGAAGGCACATTTGGGAAAGGATTTGTCCGGATCCCACCCGATTTAGTGTATGCTTTTCCCCTCCGGCTTTTTGTTCGCTAATAGTTACGATACCATTCCCCGACCGGTCTCTTAGGACACTTCTGGAGAGTGAAATTTCGGCCCTTTTTTTCTAAGTTGATTGAATTAAAAATTTAAACTTTTTCCCCATGTTTTTCCACCTTGGTGGTGGTGGATATTGCTGTGTTGCTCGTTTAGCGCGGTGTGGCGTTAAAAGTCGATCAATCGATCAACCGTCTCGGGTCATAAATTTGTGCAGTGTTGCCATTAAAAAGTGACACGTACGCAATTGGCTATAAAAGACGCTTACCGAAACGGACGAAGGGGAATTGGTGTTTTTCATCAATCAAAACTGGCTCAAAATATTAACGTTTTACTGGAGTACCTTCACATATTACTATATTCATTTTTAAACCATTCTTATTTTTCTTAAGAAAAGAAAAACTACAATATACAACTAAAAATTGCACAACCACTCTGCTTGGTTTTCTGGTCCTTACAAAACTAACTTCTCACAGGTGCTAAACTGCGACAGATGTGGCGATACTTTCGCTAAACAAACACCCAACAATCGAACGGCAATGATATCTTCATTCGCGACATTTATTCTTCCGCACGTGCAGACGCAAACGAGGAGCGCATTGCGCACGGTAGCCTGTATCGTCCCCTACAATTTACCGAAACACAACCGTTGAGATCAACCATGCCTTCGTCCCCTTTTTCCACTTAAACGCTAGTGCGAACGAGGGTTTGGTCTGGTAGCGAATCAAGCAAAGCAGCCCATAAAGCCTTGTAGCCCTTCCTTTGCTGCTAGGTCACCAGCAGCCACGCAGAGCGGAAGCCCCGTAACGAATGACAGGATGCCGGATGAGGGTGACTGTAAAGCAATAAACTAAATACAGTAAGCATTGTTTATCCTGCTTAGTGGATAACGAAGCACTTGTGCTAATATTTTCCCTTCATCACGGTGACGACACTGAGCCTTCCCTTAACCCGCTGCTCTCCTACCCATTCCCGCTCTCCCATCAAACAGCAAGCAAGTGTAAAACGTCAATTGTCCTACGGGTGTTCATCCCCGGGTGTATGCGCGTTTGATTAGCTTTTTCGGCAGCTGAACAATAAACAACCATACGAACAGAATTAAAGCGATGTAAGGGGACCATGGCACTACGTGGCACTCCCAGTGCGTTCACTTGTTAATCGATGAATAATAATTCTTACCAACGGACGAGGGTGCACTCCTGGCCTGACACTCATCGGGCCTGCACAGAAAAGCGCACCCTCGCCGCACACCGGGGTGACCGAAACGCCGAAATCACTTTCCCGCCGTGTTGCTGTTGCTCAATGTTTATTCAATTAACTTTGCAAACTTTTGGACCTTCCTGGCCCTGTCTCCTGCGAGGGGTAGATGATCCTGCTGTTACTGTTTCGTGGTGAACATTCTTTTTGTTCCGGCTGAGGTCATTAAAGTGATGTTTTTTAGTCATTGTGTATGGTGTTTACATCGGAAAAAACATGGTTTACATGATGCGTTTTTTTTTTTGCTCACAGTTTCCCTTTTGTATCTGCAAGCACTTGGCAATAATGACAATAACCATCGCACAATGACAGCTGACACCATCATTTGTTAAGATGTCATCGATCTCAATTTCCTCCACAGTACTGTTCACTTTTTTGACTTTTTTCCTTTAGAAGGCATTTGAGAAAGATTTTTTGAGTTTTCAACATGCGCTGTATGAGTACAAGACGTACTATGGTCTTATAATACAAAACTATCGCTAAAACTAATCTGTGATCTTTGCGCATAACCTCTAGACTAGCTTTCGCACGATTTTCCCCTGGGGAAACATGACTAATTTTCGAAATTGTTTTCCACCTTTTGTCAGATCTTTTATTGCTCATTCAATCTGCCTTTCACACGCATCCTCTTATTCAGAGTTTAATATTTGCAAAACCACTCCCAATAGGCATCCCGTTCAGGTGATTTGAATAAATTTCGACTTTGGTCTACACTTCCGTCCCAAAACCTGTCCGATTTGTCGATTTAATTTTTCCCCAAACGCATTTTCCAATGCAACACTCCTGCAACAACGCAACGTTCGACTGTCAAGTGTTTAGATAATTTATTGTTTTAGACTAACGCTCGACCTAACGGTGATGATTTTGTGGTTTTTGGGGATCCGACTATGAGCTTGTGCGCCTGTGGCAGTCTGCAAAGTGCTAATAGTGTTAATTCCTCCAGATCGATCCTCGTACAGTGCGGACATCGAACCGAATCCCTCCGGATGTTTGTGTGCGATAAATAATTGAGTATGAGTTTTGAATTTCGATTAGATGAAACCACAGTCCAGTGAGTGGAAAGGTGCTGGGAGTAGGCTTCTGTGGTTTTTGGACGTGTTTAATCTATGTTTTGTCAGCCCCGTCAATAGCACTGTGCGGATGAGCACTGAACATGTTTGTGCAAGCAATTTCACTCACATTGCAGTGCATTTTTTATGGACAAGCCTTCAGTTTTAATCGTTATTACGTTTTTAAAGTTCACTTTAGTGCTACACTCTAAAACGATGCGCTTTATTTGAATTTAGCTCTTCATTTTGGAGAGCTACCAGCCCGGGCAAACAGCAAAACCAGCCCGCGACCACGGTACAGATAATTTTCCACCATCGCGGTTTCGCTGGCAGGCAGTCGTAAGCATAAATTTTCATAATCATACTGTAGCTGCTTCTAATAGCGAGTATCCCGAAACCCCTTTTGCACGTGGTCATTTGACCAACAACGTACTCTTCGTCTCCAGCCGCCTGGCCGGCTTGTAATTGTAGGCAAGTACGTGGAAAAGGCAAGGGATTTCCTCGGGTACGGTGATTCAGTTTCCATTTGGTCGAATGTTTTTTTTTTTCGTTGCTCTTCTTCTTTGCTGCGAGGTCATTGTTTTTTAGATGCAAAATGGGTGTTTGTGTCTGTTTTTTCGCATTAAACCCCGCTCGCTGGTAAAAGGCAAAACCGTGTGGCAGCAGATTGGCTTTTCCCCGGGTCGGTTCCAGTATTTTATGATTTGCGGTTCTGGATGCCACGGATCCAGAGGAATACAGACACACTCGCTTTCTCACCTGCCAGACCGGACGGGTGCCCTGCTGCGTGTCCACAGCGGCAGTGGGACAGCAAGGGCGACGATGACGACGATTTATATTTATCGAGAAAAATAATTCCACTCCCGTGCGGTACCATATGTGAGCAGTTCCATACGGTTTTCGCTGGACTATTATTATCCCCATCCATGGATGCGGTGTGGTTGCAGCCTGGTGTTTACACGGCGTAATCGGCCAACCGGTGGCAGTGGAAAGTGTGAAAGCTAATTGAGATTGGATTGGAAAAATGCTCCAAGAGGAATATGACGCATGCTTTGGATGCAAACGGGATAAAAGGGATCGTTTCTACCGTGGATTGTTGGAAAGTTTTACAAGCATCTGATCATTATAAAGGAGAGTGGCCATTTTGCACATATGTGTATTATGTTCTCAGCTCAGTTTGGCTCTGCTGTACAGTTATAGGATTTTTAACAGCATCGCTCATGTCTTAAATTCAAACAAATCTTCTCTTTTGAATTCAACCAGCAGCAAACTCGAACATATGGTGAGCATGCGTTCCCGTCAAGCAGTTGCGTAAACAAAACCTGCACTCGACTGCACAGTTCGTGTTGTTGCGATTTTCGCAAACCATACGCAGGGGTATCTCTTTTTTCTCATTTAATTAACGATCGTCTAGTTTTATGCGGCTGTCGCTTTTTGCGGTGAATGACAGGATCGAGAAGCGATACATCTTGCTTCGCAAAAAACACCTACCTTAATCCAAACGAATCCGATACGCTCTTACACTCCAATCAATTATTCATTTGATTGGACGAATGGCATGGTCCTACGCACAATTTTGTTCTATTCCAGATTTTGCTACAAAACTCAGCTCAACAACGCCTTCAAATAGATTGGCTCTTCTGTTTCATGCTTTAATTCAACCCATAGAAAAACATCCCAAACGAAACAGAAACAAAGA
This sequence comes from Anopheles epiroticus, assembly GCA_000349105.1. Classification (NCBI taxonomy): domain Eukaryota; kingdom Metazoa; phylum Arthropoda; class Insecta; order Diptera; family Culicidae; genus Anopheles; species Anopheles epiroticus. Next base: position 736,383 of record KB671391.1, on the reverse strand, counting down.
ACGCCGCTCCTGTGCCGTGAATGAATCGTTTTATTCGCCATTTGTTTCGGTCGCCTTCGCTTCACTGCTCAAGACGGAACGGCATCCTTCCGTTCGCGACGGGAATAAATTTAGCGAGCGGCATTGCTCGCTCTTCTCATTCAGCCCACCTGCGCCATTTACTCTCCCTCCCTTCATTGCATCTTGTGTGGAGTAAAATGTTGCTATATTTTTCCCGCTGTATTTTTACCTTCTCTTCCCCGGTCCTGCTCCGTGGGATGGGTGTGATGCCGGCTGTGATGAATTAAATTGTTTCAAACTTTTGACATCTCGAGCGCGAGAGCACGCTGCCCGCAGTGCTTCGGTACTTTCTCTGGGTGCGTATTCGTCCCGTGTTTAAGCGTTTGCAATGCGGACTCCTTACACTTTCCCCCGTATGTGTTGGTAACCGTACAGCGTTCTGTGTTTGCCTCATTTTTATCTCATTTAATTTTCACGTACTTTCCTCCTCACATACACTTTTCTTTTGCGTTACAGTTTCATAGCTCCTTGTTCTTTCCAATGTAGGGTTTTTTTTTTACTCCCTGCTACGTATCACTTAAAGCATTCTGTAGAAATATTACGCCGAGTACGAAAAAAAATGAGTTTTATTTACGATCACCAATAGCTCGACCAATCTCGCGTAGGCTTTCTCGGAAGACAGACAATCATTGGGTCCATTTTTCTTCGCAGCTGCTCCCTTCAACCAAACGTAGTATTAATCTTGATGCGTCATATCGAAAGAAACGGTGATGTACTTTTTTCTTGTACAATCTATCCATCAGATGGGACAAGCAACAATTTTTATTGCTTTTAGTGTAACGAAAAATCACTAGGGCAAGATTATGTTTTACACCACGCAAAGGGGCAATTTCTTTTCAGTGAATGCATTTTAATCCCTTTTCTATAATTAACATCAGAATGATTATATTTCATTCATATTGCATGTATAAAATAATGACCTTTTCAACAAAGAAAGCAATGAACGCATTAGGGTGAAGGTCTCAATTATGGATAACATCTTCACTCCCGAATAAAAGCGAATGATATGGGTTAATTAACTTAATGCTTTAGACCAAGGTCATCATTTCGCTTCACTTCAGCGACAGTTTTGCCACAAAAATTCTGCAAATCTAGCCCAAAGCAACGCAAACGTCTATTTCTTCTTAAATGTTTACCCATGACGCATACTGCTCCGTCCCGTACCATATCAGCAGGGAGTTAGGATTGATGTTTAATAGCCCTCGCCCAGCCACACTCATACGCGTAAGGGCTCCGATCCGCAGGACGTGTTTATGCCATCAAACACCACAGATGTGTGATGAATTTTAATTCAATCATCTCCGGAACGGACTGCGAACGAGGAAGGGTCGAGCTGCTTTGGTGCGCTGCAGTTTAGTAAAGGCCCGTAAGGCTTGGGAGTTGTCCCTTTCGTTTTGTAAAGTATGCTTCGTGCGGTTGCAACAAAAACTGGTGTTTTTGGCACTGTTGACTAAGCGGATAAACGAGAGGATTTAGTTGACCAAATCTAGAACTAGGGTGAATCTGTGGTTAAGTAAAACTGGTTTATTATATACTTTTCTTCTATTTTTTTATTCTTGGTATAGATGTTGAACTGAACTAAATTTGACTAAAGAGAAAAGAATTTTATGACTCATCCACCTTCAAATCTGTTCACTTTCCTCCAACTCGCGCTAATTGACAGACCGATCATACCGTATCCGACGTCCGTGGTCAAACTTAGCTTCCTCTAACCCTCTCCAAACACTGTGTTAACGTCGGCGAACGGTCTGACACTAATTATAAGCGGAGATTGCAGACAACCACCGTACCGCTGACCAGTCGCCCCTTGCTAGTCGCGATCCTGATTGACACCGATCACCTGTACACAACTTTGTATCACCTGGGACGTACGCCATCCGGTGCCGTTCAGCGAAACTGGTTCAACAATCAAACGACCAAAAATTTAATGAGCCAACTGCAACTGGTGTACCTTTCCCCTCCAACCGCACGGGAATACTTCCTTTAGTGATCCAATCAACTCCCTTGACAATAACGGCGAGAGGACTTAAAACATAAATCCCAAACCATCCGAGCACAACACATTCATTCCCGTTTTGCTTTCATTTTGCTCTGTTTTACATTTTGCATCCTTCACCGAATTTCATTAGTGAAATGCATTTTGTTGTAGTTATTTATTTTGTTCCTTTTTTGGAGAGTAAAAGTGGAAAGCGAATCATTCATGAAGGAAATTTTATTTATAGCTCAGCCAGAAAAAAAACGGCTGTCCGTTATCGCTTACCCGGTCGGACATTATTATTGGGCGTTTTTGTTTGATGCTTTTCCTTTTCGACTGCTTTTTGTCAACATCAATAATAACGCATTTCCGCTGGCATTGCTCCAAAGCACGACGTGGGTTTGTGTGCATCGTGAGTTGAACGAACCACGACCGTGACAGACTCTCGTGTTGACACACAATAATGCTCTATTGATTATTAAAAGAGAGCCACGAGCGGCAAACCGGCCATGAAGCTTTCCAACGTCATTTGAAGCCATAAATTGACAGACGGATTGCATCAATGGCGATACACGAACGATCAACGGAACGGTTTTCGCTCTCTGCACGCACAGTGGCTGTCCCGCTGACGGTAGTACTTTCGCGACATATAATGTACGATAATTGAATTGAAATTTCAATTAGACTGTGACTCCTGATCGTGACGGCGCTGGAGCGCCGGAAAATGTACACATGTACACTTGTGTCCAGAAGCATAATTGAATCGATCAACACTTTCACCCGCGGTCGAGCATCACGGGGCCAACGAGCCAGAAGTAGATCTTTACTTGTTATTCATCTGTCAAGTTTGACATATGCGCACACCACGACATACAGCAGGCTACGGCGATCGAACACCCACCGCTAATCACATTTGGCTCCGAGCTAACAGAGCTCCTAACGGCGAGCGAAATTGCTTAACTGAAATGGAATGTGTTTGCGTCTAGCCTTTCCTCGCGGCATGTAAATTATCGCAACCCCATTCCTCAGTGTGTATGTGCGCAGTTGCGGCCAAAGACAGACACACCTTCCAATGCCTCTTGACATTGGACGAGCGACCGGAAGTGGGCCGACCGAGACAAAATTGTGAACAATATTGGTATAATGTAATTAAAGATAACATTCAATGTAATTCAATCAAAACAAAAAGCTTCGATGCTTGGCAGTGAAAGAAGTCGTTTAAAATTATCATTCACTGCACGAAGAGGCATGCTGTCGAACGGCTGGAATCTATAATAAACCGTGACGTCATCATCCTGCAGTTGTAGTAATTAAGAAACGCCTTAATGTATGCTGTCTTCAATACAACACTAGCTTGTTATTGCTTTATCAAAAATGTTCCCAAGGAATGATTTTCCCTCAACCGTTGCCAATGGAAGTCCCCTTATTCACACCCACTTGGCCCACTTATCATTTTGTGTGTATAATCGCACCAGTCATTCAGCCCTGTGACATCAATTTCGAGCCACTTCACACGCTCCTATCAGATTACAAAACCCTCCAGCCCCCTTTAAGGGAAATCAATTTGGTACACTTGTTTTACAACTTATTACCGAGAAGGTCGTTTGTTCGCTTCCCCTTCAAACGCTGAGGGTCGTGTCTAATCGAGAAGTGAATCTTGATGTTGCGGATTAGTTGGATGGGTAGATAGATGAGGTGTAGCGAATGCCTACCACCGTTCATCCCTTGCGTCGGGCGTGTGTCTCAATGACTTATCCAAATCGGAATTACGCTCTCGAATGGATGGACGCCGTCCAGGGTGATAGCTTGAAAGTGGCTGGGAAAAGGATGAAATGAACTCCTAAAACCAACTTCATCGTCCAAGCAAACGAACGGACGAACGCTTATCAAACGACACCCAATAATCCATCATTCTTTATTCTCACTCCTTCGTTGTTGTCAAACAGACCGTAGCAATCCTGGTTTTTTTTTCCGGTCGCTTCTGGGACGCATCTGGGACAGGATATTTTGATCATCTTCCCAAGATGTCTACTGATGCCTTGATTGTCTGATTGCTCTGCTCCAAACCCCTTACCCTTGGGCTTCCTGGTAAGCAAATAGGCAATCCATCCAAAATGTCCAACACACACACACACACACGGAAAGGAAGGTGATAAATTTATAGCACACTCGTAATCGTATGGCATGTGTCAAGCTATCTGGGCCTGGCACATGATATGCGTGTACCCGTTTCTTGCTACCCCAGTTCCAAAGAGTCAGAGAGTTATCTAAAATGCACAAACATTACAACAGGACCTTACGATCCTCACGACCAACCGCCAATGGGTCGAGCCTTTTTTCTGTTTGTTTTGTTGTTCTCTTATCTGCTCACCTCAAGAAGGCTCTGAAGTAGGCTATGAAATATTGAGCAAGGCACGTGTCATAAATAATGGACTTTATTTGCACGCCTCTATACGTGCCTTTGGAAGGTGCTTGTTTTTCGTACATTTCAGGGGAAGAAAACACAACAACAATGATCTAGACAAATCCGAAACACCCCGAAAAAGGAAACAATTTAATCAATCAACCAACCCCTCAACCCAGAGCGGACACAGGTGGTCCAGCTCGTTCGGACAGGCAGGTTCCCGATTCCAAAACCAAAACTCACCTGTACGCGGGCCTCCGTTAGATCGATTTTCATCGCTATCTCTTCGCGCGTGTAGATGTCCGGGTAGTGTGTCTCCTGGAAGGCTCGTTCGAGTTCTTTCAGCTGGGCCGAGGTGAAGGTCGTTCGTATCCGGCGCTGCTTGCGCTTCTCCGCCAGTACCGAGTCGTGTCCGGCGTACACCTTGTACGGGAGGCCAGCTGCAAAACGTGACGAAAAACAAAATGGAAGAAATTGTGGTAAGTAAAGCTGTGCTACATGGCGATGTGTACAATAAAATGCACAAACTGTTGCCACTACGACCTCATCATCTTCATTATACGTTGCCGAGCGAAAGCTCACACAACAACAGGACATCAAATTAAAACGATGACTCCCTTCATTAGTGTTAATTAATTCAAATTAGGTGAGGATTTTTATATCGGTAGTAAAATTATTTACAACCCAACCGCTTCCAGGAAGTTTCCGCTTGCTTGACGAGGCTGGCCGAAGCATCACATGCGCATTCGGAGCGCCGGTTCTGAATTATTACGGCCCTGTTACTGCGCGCACCCTCCCGAGGACGCTACCGAAAGGGAGAGGGAGCGAAAAATAAAACAAAATGATGGCGCTATAAGTCGACACGACGTAATCTGGGACGTTGGTCGTCCTTTAGTTGGGGAAGCATAGCTAAATGTGAACGTTAATGTGTGTACAGCCTTACCACTACATCGAAGCAGGCGTTGCACATGAACAGGGAGAAAGAGAGAGAGAGAGAAGTTCAGTGAGAGTAAATGAGAAGGAGCGTCTGAAGATGGCGTTGGGAATCCCCTGTCTTCATGCGCACCAAATCGCCATGGTAGTGGTCGTGGTAGTATAGCAAAAGCAGAAGGGGAAGTACGCGCCATGTCGTCATTTATCTTCAACACGAATGACTAATGGCTGGCAGGACAGGATGGCTTCTATGGTCGTATGAAAAGACGTACGCAAGGGAAGTCAATTTCTCGGGGATTCCTTGCGTTCTGGTTCTCGTCGGAGCAAAGCTCTTCTACGTTTTCATTTGCCGTGGGCGCACACCCTTAACGGCCTGTTCGTCTTTTCAACGGAGTTATAAAGACGTCTGCACGTGTTTATCCGTGACTCTCCTGGCTCATATTTAACCACCGAGAAAGTATGTTTTTCCTTGTCTACATTGCTCTCTGTGTTTCTCCTTAGCTCTTTGTGAATGTTATCGTTTGAAGGATGTCCTTGCGTAGTTTCTGTGTCTCTCACTTTGTCACTCTCTTTTTGGGATTGTTTTGGTGAGATTTTATGATCCCATTCGGTTTCACAGTCTTTACTCATGGGTTACGACGTCATTTTGTTGTTACATTTTTGTGTTGATCGCTTTGTAGCAGATCCTCGTTCTATTTGCTCTCGGTTTTTAAAGAATGTTCATACTGAAGCTAACTAATACGAAGTTTGTTATAAAATTTTGTAAAAATAATTCTTAATTAAGGTGATGCTAAAGCATTTAACTCTTCAACCGTAACCTAAGCTCACTCGGAAGACTTTCATTCTTAACAACATAAAAATCGAAACTAAATGATACGAACACAAATAAACCCTGTTTCACCAACACCAACCAAACATCGGAGCGGATGAATTTAATGCCAATCCGACATTCGGTCTTTACGTTCAACAAACCGCCGCAGCTCGACTCGCATACGCCACTTGAAACGCTTAGAAACCGACGCTCTATTTAACTTGCTGATAAAATCCTGCACGTTTCCATTTTAACCCACAGCAGACGAATTCCGTACGTGGTTTTGCGGTGTTTCGATGCCATGCAGCCGTTCCAAAGAAACTATTGGAGCAAACGCGTACCGGTACTCCACCCGTTTTCGGTGGTTGAGAAATTAAATGTCGACGCACACAAAATGGGCACGCCGTAATCGTAATGGCGCAACTGGAAGGATATTTGCCTAAGCGATACGACGGCGGCCTCATTCCCTTCTGTACGATGAACTGCTTTCTTTTGGTATTGATTTTTCAACAGGTTTTCTCGGGCAGCTCTCGTATTTTCGTTCTCGTGTTCGTTTTTTTGTGATCCTTTCGAGCGGTCCTGTCTGCGTTGTGGGTTTTGAGGTTTTTCTGTGCACACAAGAATACACTTCAACACGACCGATGGTTTGGTTGGAAAGCAGACGGACCGTGTTCGTTCTGGGGCAAGACCCGTTCGGTTGGAAATCCGCAATGATCAATGTTTAAGCAAGGATATTCACGTACACGATTCACGATTGAAAGATTTCATTGCGAAACGTTTACGAACAAATTTCCGAAGCGATAAGCATTCAATCCCGCTTTTTTCCCATCAGCATTCGTTACGGCTTTCGCCCACTTTTCTCACCGCACTTGTTTGCACCGTTTTAGAGCGGAGTAAATGTTTAACAACGATGCTCGCCTGCAAGTGCAACGAATTTTCGCCCGCTTGTTTGAGAAAAGATGGGTAAAAATAGTGAATCTTTCACTGCTGTCGGAATCGTTTTGGTCGATTGTGGTGGAATAAATTGAGAGAAAATCAATACTTTAACATTTGCCGGTGATGTCTTTTTCTTGATTGTCGTTTTGTTTCAATATCAATGTTTTTCGTACTAACTACCAGGCGTCTCCATTCTCCTCAGTCTCACGTACATGATTGCTAATTTTCTTACTGTTTTACATAAATTTTACTCTGCAAAGTAAAAGTTTCATTCCTTCAAACTCAACCTTCTTTATTGTACACTTGCCTTTAGTCTTTTGCGAAAATTCACAGTCATTTTTTCACCTCACTGTTGATTTATACACATTGGCTTAAGCGATTTGTTCCTTTTTTTCTCTATCCATCTATACTGCCCACGCTGCTCCATACTCCCCTCACACACAATTATTGTTCATTTTACACGCACGCTTCCTCTTTCGTTTCGTCTTTCTCATTCCCCACGGTGTTTTGTTTACTCTCGGCCGTACTACGTCTCCTTCACGAGCGTTTTACGTTTCACCGTAGCAAAAAGTCCTTTTTTATTTCGCGCGTTCCTGGCCAGTTCAGAACCAGTTGGCTCCCTTCATCAAGGCCAACCGAACCGAGAGCTGACAATTGGCAATGCTCGGGCAGGCGGAAATTTCAATGCAAACAAGCTAATTTTCGACCACGGCCTACGGCACGAGCGGACCCGGGAACGAACAAACCCTGCCGTCATATAGCATTCTCAGGCTCTTGCCGTTTGGTCGGTCTGCCTCACCGCCTAACTCAACGGGGCCCCGATGTATATTTGATGAGCAGCGTGCTCTTGATTATGGTGGGGCACCCCGAGTCCGGACGGGAGATTAGACGGACAGGTCTCGTCTCCGGGCGGCACGAACCGTACGAAGCGATGAGTAAATATTTGCCTCCGCCACCTTCTTTTTGGACGATGTGATCGTTTCGGTTTGGCAAGGGAACGCGCTCCTTTGAGTGATGTAATTTTTGTACGTTGCTATCTGGTACTCATTGTTTGCATGGTGCGGAAACAACTGTCCAAAGTCGTTCCGTTTCTAACGGGCTATGAATCTTGCCTACTTTTAGGCGTGTTTCATACTCCATCGACTGAATTTCGTTCGAGTATCCGATACAAGATTACAATGACATAGCGAAATGCAGTCATAAATATGGCTTTATTTACACTTTCAACTACAACCATAGTATATCATACGGACAGACATTGTACAATAAAAAGTTCTTCATATGCTGTGTGGCAAAAAGTTGTACCCTTATACCATCATCGAACGAAATAATTCGTTCCAAGCGACCCTATCTTCATATGGACACATTTCTGGCACCCCAAAAGACAAGGATTATTGCCAACGATTTTCGGCAGTACATTGAAGACACATCTTTTGCTTCTTTTTGCCTACTCACTCCCGGGCAAAAGCCGTTTCGTGATTCATCGACCGGTCGAGGAGGAGACAACCGTAATGCAAGAAAGAAACAAGCCCCATTTCTTTCCAGTCAACGGCACATCCAACTGACAGGGCGTTGCTGGGTTATGGATTATGGTCAATCGGTATTAATCTGCCATCGGGAAAAGATGGGCATCGTCCAGCACAGCTCGTCTTCAGCATCTAGCTCTAACTCCTGAGCGAGCGTAAGAGACTTGTCTTTTTTCATTTGAGGGTGGAAAAAAAATCATCCAACGAAGAAAGATGAAGACGTACCATGTCTATCCGGTTCAATTACTGGAGCAATCTCTCAAAACCCTAAGCACTACCACACAAACACACACACATAAATGACTAGACGCATACTATCATCCCAATCCACAACGCTCTGCTAACGTTTGGGTCATTTATAGTTTACTTTTTCTTCTCTTCTTTCTTTCGCCCTTGCTTTCCAACCCATTTCCGAATACAAATGTGGCCGTAAGCGATAAAAATGAAGGGTAGAAATGGTTGATCCCGCTGTACATTTGTTATCCCACTAACAAACAGTCCGTCCTTGTTGGTTGCTTTTGCAGCGCAAGCACTCGTCCCAACAGACGACAAGCGATTGAGTGCATAAAGTGTGTACGATTGCTCACAACCGTAATACAACCGAGTACAACGTCTTCAAGAATGTGCTGCGGATGGATGAAACCACCAAACTAACCGCCATCACGGCACATCCGTCATGCAAAATGCATACAACCCATCAACGCTACGTGATGAAATCTCAGCACAAATGGCATCCGTGCCGGAACATTTGTTTCGTCCACACATCTTGATTGTTTGTTGCTGGCGTTGAGCGTACCTCCAGCTGCGATCACTTTCCGTCAAATGCTACTTCACCAAGGAAATATAATCTGTTGTCGGCTGGTGAGCAAATGTTGAAAAGTGAAGATGGTTTTAAAGGCTGCAGGCAAGTTGAACGGTTCCAGGTGCCACTTTAAACCGCAACAGTCCCCGCAAAGCGCAAACGGTATTTTATCAAAACTGAAGCACGTCAACTTGTACCATCGATAATTACATTTTTCCGTTCTCGCTTCCAACACCATAATGACGCATAATTATCATGATTTAATACACACCATGCTGACGATTGGCCGATGAACCACAGACAGCAGTAAATTGGAGAAAAAAACATCCTTAATCGATCGATAAGAACTCTCCACTCGCTCGCCAACATGCAGTTCGAGCGGTAAACATAAACCATACACCACCAACCACTACTCACATCTCCACAAACCACACATCCGCAAAGAAAAGCATCACCACCGCACCACGGGTACACCAGCACCAGCCGTACGCTCCAATGCCGTGAAATATGATATCCGATTAAATGGCTACTAATTGCCTCCCGTAATCCAATTTGCAACATCATTCTCAATTATCAACAATTACCGCCGGGCTGCAATCGAATTAAAATGCCGAGATTTGAATCTTAAAATCCGGGCTTGAAGTGTTGCTGAATTTATTATGACCCTTAGCCGCGCGCACAAACCAACCATGGAGATGGTTCTGGTGGGTCCCCTACAACCCACGGGCTTGTCGTAGGCGTACAACCGCAACATGAATGCCAATCGGCTTTCAGCTCAACCCAACCCAACACACACTCTGCGATGCTCTGCGTAGCGCTGAGGTAAAGAAGGACTAGCCACACACTCGCACACAGAGCTAAAACAAAAACCGGCAGATAGTTTTGCGCTTCTTTACAATAGCAGCAGACTTTTCAATTCTAGCCATCCTGCGAATCCCCCAAAGATTTCCAACGTCAGTTTCATACGCAAACTTCCAAAGGGATCCGGATGCTTTTGAGCAGAAAAACAGGGACAAAACACACACTCCCGTACGTGTCCTCGCACATGTGATAGAGAAAGATGGTCTGGTGTGCAGAGTTATGGACTGGGAATGTTAATTTATTATTACACTACCAATTACGTCGGCATCAGTGATAATCATCGTCATCCGGGGACCGACCGAGTCGGGTTGGGGACCATTGAGATAAAACCGACGTTCAACCACATACGAGCTGCCCGTGTGCACCGTGTGCCGTTTAGTTTTGAAGGAAGTCGCAACGGCACAAAGCCAGTTTTGTCGTCCGGTCTGGTACGAAGCCATCCGCTCTTGACTTTAGAACAGTGGTTCCCATTAAAGAAGCGAACAAAACCATCCACCTCACTGTATGTGTGTCCGCCCAGTGAGCACATGTAGTAGGTATACTAAGACACTCAAACCAGCAAGAACTTTCTTACCATCTCTCTCCAGACGCGCGCTCCTACACGAAACCGCTCCGGAGGAATTATTTATGAGGGACTATTCCCAACTCTAGCTTTCACTTTAGGGCTCGCCGCTCGTGAGACGAATATCTAAACCGCAACCACCAAGAAGCCTGCATGCGTGTAATGTAAATTTAGTGCCTATAACATTAACGCTATTAGAGGCACCGTTTTACAGAGCTAATGTGCTTTAATTGCGGCCATGCTGTGATCGTTAGCGAGGCTGGTCGGTCCCGTACCGTCCTGGCAATGCGTACGCTTGTCTCAAGTCCGCAAACGTCCGGCATTTGCCAATTAGTGGCTGGTATTTATCGTCTTGCTTACGGCGGTCCGGATACCTGGTGGAAGGTGTCCGAGCATTGGTTTACTTCAGAACATCTTCATGCAACTTTAAATCACTGCCCACCCAGGTACGATGTGCTTTGCATCCGAAAGGGATAGCCCCCTCGTCTCCAGGCCGGAGAGATATCTACTACATGCTACGTGAGGTTTGCGCCTCCGGTTCGACGCCTTGCCCGTTGGTGACTTAATTGGCCGCTGGCACGGATAACTTTGCTTTGTGGTCGATTAGTTACGATAATGGGTTTTGGGTTTTGGTTTTAATGGCTTTCGGGAATCGTGCCACGGTGATGTTACACACTCGACAATGTGTTCTTCCTTGGAGAATGAAAGCAGTCCGCTTTGAAATAGAATCTCGTACCGTATTTACTGTTTGCGCCTAAATCTATGCAATGCACATCACCCATTCGTGCTACAGTAACATTCTAAAATAAACACTCCGATCGCAGATAGTGACAAGTAGATCATTTCTGCTCGAGATGCACAAGACCCGGCCCCATCGACAAACAAACACTGTAAACAAGGTGTACTACAGCAAAACACCTCAATATTGCAACAATTAGCGCAAGCCTCCCGGCCTGCCGACGCTCTTATCACCTGGTAATTTCGCACGGATGACTACGCTTATCACCAGGCACAACCATTCATTACCATTCGCTTTAGATGCTTCTAATCCAAGGAAGCCTTCATCCATCTTGCTTCTAAACCATTGGACCCCATAAAAATAACCTGATTTTGATACGATCAGATTACCAGCAACAAAACACACCGATATCGGTGATTACTCAGCTAAGACTGAATAGTCCATAAACCTTTTGTAGATCTATTTTTGGATTCTCCATTTTATGACCCAGCAATCGATGAATCTCCAATGACCGATAGCCCTCACCCAATGGATTTGCGGCTAGGTTTTCAAGGTTGTTTGTGTGTACATTTCGCTCGGACTGCTTGCCCTTCTAGAAGTCTCCAGCAGGAAACTCTGACGCGGGACGACCTACAAACAAACAATAACACTTGCCCGTTATCGGGAGTGGATGAGTTTATGATCATGTTTTATCGTGCACAAGACTCATCCTCGCCCTGGTGACAGCCCAGTGTCTTGCCAGCGTCAGCCGACACATTAAAATGGATGAAAAGGTCAAATCTAGGTCCAAAGGAAACGGACATTCCGTTGAGAGAACACCTTCATCTAGCACTATCATCACTGTTTACTTTCTGCGGAACTTTTCACTTACCTATGTTTTATGAGGCTACTCTAGCTCATTTCTCCGTACCATTCAAAGCGCATCACAAAGGCAGGCAAGAAAGTGACGCAAACCGCAACCGCGCACCACTGCGCGTGATTTATGTTTTTATGAATATTTCGTTGTTTTCGGCCGTGTGTTTGTCGCGCTTTCTAGTGACGCTACTGCTATGCGGAAACACAATACCATTACGCACGGTGAGGGGGAAATTGGGGTTCTGTGTTGTTTACTCGCGTGCGAACTGTCATTATCAGTGCGCGTACCGTTTACTGGCCGTGCGCACGAGACAACGCAGAGAGAGACAACAACAAAAATGCCGCCCAACAACCCACTTAAACAGTTGAACTTCAATTATCAATTAGTAAATTCGATTTCTCAGCTCCTATCTTCGGTAAACGGTGTTTTTCCCCTGCTTTTTATGGAAAAAGATAAGTGGTGGTACTTTTTTGCGATCGATCAGCTCACACGGGTTGATCGGTGTGATAAGAGCATCTTCCCAAACGTTCCCGCGATCAGTGCACGTTTATTTAAAATATAGATAAAGCTATAGTAAAAAAAAACAACAACATTATGCAAATGACATACAGAAGATCTATTCCTTTTTAACTTTGATGAAAATTATGTTCATACATTGTACACTTTATTCATCATGACTGGATTTTAAAATCCTCATATTTTTCCACGAACAGCTAAATAACTTTTAAGGACACCTACTGGTTTTTGTTGACTGTAGCGACCGTTCTATAGACGCACTGTAGCGACCCGACTCTCTCTCCTGATTGGCCACACTGATACTAGCGATAGGAGAGGAATTGCCATATTAGCGCCATCGGCTCAGTAGCTGCGTGAGACAACAAAGTCTGAGAGCCTGCCGTGACAGACAACGGAGGAGACCACTCTCCGCCGCTGAAACCAAGTGTCCGCTTAGAACGTAAGAGAGGAGACAAACAAATTACTAGCCCACTACTGCCGGCCGGAAAAAGAGAGACACAGTTCAAACAATTCGCTGCTGTTTCGTTTCCTCAGGAATAACAGCGTCTCCTCGGACCGCAGAACGGGACCTGACACGTTTTTTGCCGTTCAGCGAGAAGCACCTGGCCGGGGCAGACACACAGAGTCAGAGTCGATTAAAATTTCCCCACCGTCGACCGGGTCGGCTCAGTAAACCGTTAGCACACGGTGCGGGAAGATCCCTGTTTGGTCCGTCGCTATATCCTGACCGTTTTGTGGAGAGACTTCCCAACAAAAGCAGCTCCTCCCTAGCTTGCCAGGCACGTTGCCGGCAGCGTTTGTGTGCGTGTGTGGTGAATTTTTTTAAGACTTTTAATTCGAACAAGTCTTTCAAAGTGTGGTGGGATTGCTGTGAGAGCAGTGAAGTGAGTGAAATAATCTTTTGCAACAGTAGCAGCAGCTCAAGTTCAATACAATGTCGTAAGTATATTGCCTCTTTGTTCAGTCAATCCTGCAGGTAGTTGTAAGGGCATTATAGGACAGGCCTACAGGAGGACCTAGATCTAGTTTAACACATCCTCATACAGCTGACCTAATGATCTAGTCAAGTACTTGCTCGATACTAGCCTCTCCTGGTGACCACACCGGTGTTTCGTCACCGTCGAGAGTACTTGTCAAACACACATGCGCCTGACCATTGTGATAAAACTAATGTAAACTATTAAAACCAAGGTGAGCCGAGCGCCATCACCACACGGCACTGGCTTGGAATTGAGCTGAACTTAACAATGAACAACAAAACACCTTATCAGGCGCCCGTTTAACACCAAACAGTACTTTCGTCCAACACTTTGTGCATGTGGTACGAGAGGTACCTTGACAAGTCGTCTCTTACAGCTATTGTGCCAGATGAGCTAACATTCCGACACTGGAACGAACCGATTTGCTCTTCAAAATTGATTTTTCATTATCTCGACTTATTCGATGAAAGTGAAGAAACACACGACGGCCAACGAGAGCCACTCGAGTGCTGCGAATCAATTACAACAAACAACTCGAAACAGAAACATTGCTTACATGTCTGAGCAAGCAGAGGCTGAGAAAATAGAAAAGTGGCTATTTCCGGGCGCGTACATGTTTTGCTTCTTCTTAATTTTATCGTTTTACCTTGGGGTAATACTGTCTCATCATTTCCTTTACTTTTTACATGTTCGTTAACTTCAGTGCATTGTTTCAAAACGAAACCCCCATTAAAAGATCAACGTGCAAAAATAACGCACTGGTTCAATGATCGGATAAAGATCGTCGTTGATAACGGTAGGACGTTACCATACCGAGGCTGTACACAGTGTCTCGAGTTTAATAGACAGATAAACCCCCAACGGGTAATCGCACCACGTCGTCGTAGCGATTATCATAATCCATGCAAACAACCACAACATTGTCCGGAAAATCCACGCATATAACGCTCGATTTGAAATAAATCAATCATACCACCGGAACAGCAGGCAAAGCGCCTCAATTAACGTGCTGCGCCTTATCCTGGCGCACTTTAAGTGAGCAATTAAACGCATTCAAGGGCTCTGTCGCGATCAGATAGGCGTTCTTTTGTGTACAGATTAGGACACAATCTTTTCATTAAAATCGTGCACGTGTTTTGGTGGTAATTCGTGCACTGAGATGCGAGGTTTACTAACTGTTACGGGTTGGTACGCGGTTGTGTGTTGTGTTTTGCTGTGTTGACACATAAATCACTTCCCTAGACGTCATCAAGCGTAACGCTGTGCAGAAAGCACTTGAACGATTAGCATCGCTGGACTTTATCACTCTGGAACGATAAGCGATATTGCATACCAATTGCAGTTAGCGTTCGTTAAACGTTTGCCCTTTAAGGGTTTCTTCTGTTGAATTGCGAAGGTTCGATCGGAACTGATCAAAATTTGTATAAATTATAACAATTGATCAGGATTTTAACTCTTAAGATGCTCTAAGAACGTGAACTATTTGGAAAAGAGCATTCTCGTAAAAAAATAGCTAAAAAATAACCCCATATTGACGCGTAAGACGTATTTGACGTCTGACGCAAAAGCTTGGTAGCGCAGGGATCTTCGCTTTCTTTGCGTTGACACTACCTAGCTGGCAGTTTTACACTTGTCAGTGATCCAACACTCGGTCTCGATACTCGTACGGTGTAAAAATATGTGTCTTTTCCTTGTGCACAACTGCGACGCGACCAGACCGCTCGGAAGGGTTCGCAAGGGCCCGACACGAAAAATCGCATCGACGATCAGTCAGTTGATCGGTAACCATCGGTTGGTCAAGACAGTAATTCGCGTTGCCTCGCTGGTCGAACGTTCTAGTTTCGTGAGTTTTCCGATATGGCTAACAACAATGACTCTCCGGAACCAGTCACCAGCAGTACCTTCAGTCTTACCATCCCTCGGATAGACATTAGGTAAGACAGGCAGCTGAGATGCGGCCCCTGGAATCTCGTGACCACGTTCAGGCACGAGACGCAAGACTAGCGACAGTACGTTTACAACCCGTGTGACTAACGCTATGTACTGATCATGCTAAGTACACACCCGGGTCCTCACTCCACGGGTAAACAACCAAAAGAGCGAAAACTTCACAAAGCCTACAGAAGGTAAACTAATTAAGAAGCGTATATCACGATAAGAATCGCGTTTTCGGCTGTTGCCCGGGCGCCTGGGACTATCCCGAAGTGTTTTAGTGGTAAAAGGCAAAGATTTGCCCACGCTTATCTTTACCGATGTCTCGCCAAATTGCTTTGTTTGTTTGATTGTGGCATTTTTTCACTTGTTTGCTCTTCTCGTGATGCCCGTCTCTAATGTCATATATTAGGTGATAAATTTGAGCGTTGTGCAAATATCAACTACGATGTCATCTGCAATCCACAAACACGGCAGGGAGTGAAAACACATTCTTCCAAAACTTTTGACAACCTGGAAAGCTTGTCGTTATGTGTATCCCGTCGTACGTGACGCGATTCTTCCACTATCCTGATTGGCACCTGCATCACACCAACCGTTATCGGTGGTCTCGTGAAGTTACAATCTCGCTGACATCGGACAACCCCTTGTCAACATGATACACTCGCATACACGCGCGCACAGCCACGTCAAATTGATCTCTCACGGCATAAACGATCATAACTGAGTTTTAGTTTCTTTGCTTTTTTTGCAAAACTCTGCCCTTTTTATTGCCGCCCATCAAACGGTCTTATCGCGACAATTGACACCTTGCCGTTGGACACCGTCCGCTGGCAGGGATGCGCAAAACCGTGCCCCGGGTGCACTTGCAACTTGTCAATCGTGTTGCCACGAGCCAACAGCACGACGCCAACCCCAGGTGCCATAAGCTTTTGATAGCTTTGATACCATCAAAAGTGGTGTCAGTTTATAGGGCTGACTGGAGATACTTGTACATCGATCCAAAAGCTTCTACCTAAGCACGAACGAGTGGGACAGAATGCACCAAGTAATCAGCTGACTTTAATTGTTTCAAAAAAGTGGAATCGTTCAGCTGTAGCAGCGTACGCTGATGCTGTTAAACGCTCACGGCACAGCCAGAGATACATGTATCTGCCGTGTCGAGTTCCGAAAATAGACTTGCCCAAATTACGTTCTCGCGTTCATGAACTTCACGTACCGTTCGGTTTCGTGCTGATCTCGGTCACCAAAGACAGCCGGGCTCTCTCTCTATGTCATTGCCCATTTCGGCCAGTTTCACCATCACTAGAGAGAACTTCCGCACCCATTGAGCAGGATGGCCGGTTTCATTTTTTGTCCCGTGCCTCTACTCGTCCATCACGTGAAAACTTCTACACCCGCGCCTCCTCACTCTCTGAAGGGTTGAATTGCAATCATTTGAAGGAACTCATCCGCTTCCTTTTTTTTACTTCCCCGTTTACAAACAATCTGCGCGTCACGGTGTCAAAAGTGATCGGCTGCCAAAAACAGTTGAAAGCCGCACATGAAACATCCCCAAATCTCGCCCTAGCGATGGTTTCGTCGCGGTCAAAATCATGGCCGTTCATTGCACTGCACGTGTTTTAGGGTGGTACTGCTGGCATCTTGCTTTGGCACCGATGGGAATGTTTCAAATATCACTAATTAATCATGTTTCGTAGAACCAACCCTTACCTCAGCATCAGTGGAACATTCCAGACAAGTTTGAGTTTTCTCCACGATTAGTTAAACACAGTTGCCCCGTGCCATTGCCCGGGAGCTTCATAGACATGAGCGCCTTCAAGTGGACAGAATAGATTTACCACCTGGCACAGGCGGACACGCTCTGTTTATCCTTATGAGCGGAGACACTCGTAGATTTATGACCGATTCGCTAATTCTAACAACTCTGCGTACAACCGGCAAACGTGACCGCTCTCGTGCTATCAGCAAGGTAGCGCACACATCGCAAAAGAGTAACTACGTGCAGGTGAATAAATTATGATCTAACTATGGGTAGTTGAAGCCTTAGGATGACGTGTTACCAGAAAGGAAACAGAAATAAAAGCCGATGTGTATAATCAGCATTGTCTTTCACTTTCGTCTCAAAACATCAATTTTCCAACCCTTTATACTTCCTACGACCCAGATTTGGGACTCCCATTAGAGCTAAAGTTACGTCAGCTGATTCTGGTGATTGAAACATCGCGGAGAATTCCTCCTTAGCTCATTGGAACAAGCATCACACCACTGTCAGCACATGTGCAAGGTAGAAATAAAGACAGACATTTGGCAAAAATGTTAATTTTAGCACACCAACACTAAGTTTGAACGCTGCTGCTGTCGCCAGCTGTGTTCCGACACGCAATTGTGCTGAGGTGTCTTTAACGAGTACCCGGTTAGGGAAACAATAAAAAATGATTATTTCCTTCCTTTTTTACTGTTTTCATGCCATCTCGCCCTCATTAGCTTCGCGTCACTGTAAGCGGTGAAGATAATTTGTTCAAGAGTTAAACTTCGTAGTTAAAATCTGGATCAAGCAAGTTCCCGTTGGCCGTTAGGTCTCATGTTACTTGACTCGCTGTCCCTTTCATTAAAACATCGAAGTTGATTACTTCAGCGATGAGCCCAACACCTGAAGCCGCACTTGAAAATCAGTTTATGGCGCAGTTACGCTTCAAGGGCGACCTTGACAATGCATGTACACCATGTCCGGCATGGTTTAACACCGATGACTCATCCAGCTCTATTCGCACATATGCCGGCAGTTCCAGCTGGCAACCAAGTGTTACCAAGAAAATGTGACAACTAGCACCACTAGCAGTTCGCAACAAATGTAGCTAAAAACACGATTTGGTATCTCTCCCTTTCATTCACAACAGACGAACGTCCAGTGACACACAGTTGGATAAGGTCCAGATCAAGTCCGCCTCAGTCTACAACATTCACGGACTAAGCGGCTCCCAGCACTCCCTAAGTGTGCCACCGATTCACAAGGATGTTGTCGGTTATCGCGGTAGCAACGAGTTCATTTGTAAGTAGAGAAAGCTGTAAGCTTGCTCCAGTACTAACTGGCCTTCAATCCTCGCACAGTAACGGACGACAAACAGTCAACGATGGATCAGATCAAAGCGATTGGACCTTGGGCTCGGCGCAAGTGCAAGAATATGTGCCGTCGTAAGATTCTCTACAAACGTGTTCCGGTACTCAACTGGCTGCCAAAGTACAACATGGACGATGCAGTAGGAGATTTGGTGGCTGGTATCACGGTTGGACTCACTGTCATCCCGCAGGCTCTCGCTTACAGCAGCATTGCTGGTCTACCAGCGGCGGTAAGCATAACAAGAAAAGGATGTTCCCTTCCAACTGATAAGGACCGTATTGTTCATTCTGTTCCCATTTCAGTACGGTCTGTACGGTTCATTCGTCGGTTGCTTCGTGTACATCCTGCTCGGATCCTGCAAGGACGTCCCGATGGGACCCACGGCCATCGCGTCTCTCCTTACCTTCCAGGCTTGCGATGGTGTATGGCAGCGAGCCGTACTGCTGTGCTTCCTGACCGGCCTTATCGAGCTGCTGATGGGACTGTTTGGGCTGGGCTTTCTGATCGATTTTGTATCCGGGCCTGTGAGCTCCGGTTTCACCTCCGCCGTATCGTTGATCATTCTCAGCTCTCAGGTGAAGGATCTGCTGGGGATTGCCGCTAAAGGGAACACCTTCATCGAGCAGTGGTCGTCCATTATCGACGACATACACAACACCCAGGTCGGAGATGCTCTGATGGGCTTCATCTGTATCGTGGTGCTGCTTCTGATGCGACTCCTGCCACGCATCAAGGTTGGACCTCCGGATGCTTGTGATCAGTCGGTGGCGCAGAAAATAATCAACAAATCGTTGTGGCTTATCGGAACGGCCCGAAACGCTATCATTGTGGTGGTTTGCGGAGGTATCGGAGCTGCATTCTACGAGAACGGAAAAGAACCGTTCCGCATGATTGGAGAGGTTCCAAGTGGACTACCGAGTGTTCAGGCACCACCATTCTCCGTGCCGGAGGTGAGGGATGCTAATGGAACGATCATTCAGGAGTATGAAGGCTTTGGAGACTTACTGCAAGGATTGGGATCGATGCTTATTGTCATCCCGCTGATTGCACTGCTTGAGAACATTGCTATCTGTAAGGCTTTCGGTAAGTACTCTTAAGACCTTGTATACATTACCCTCGATTGTGCCTAATTTCAACATTTTTCTATGTTACAGCCGATGGAAAACCTGTGGATGCGACACAGGAACTCATCGCGATCGGTGTATCCAACATTGCCAACTCTTTCGTACAAGGCTACCCTGGAACGGGAGCCCTTTCACGTGGTGCCGTCAACAACGCCAGTGGAGTTCGCACACCGTTCGGTGGGCTTTACACCGGGCTGCTCGTTATCCTTGCTCTGCTGTTCTTCACACCCTATTTCTTCTACATCCCCCGGGCAGCTCTTGCCGCGATCATCATTGCAGCGGTTATCTTCATGATTGAGGTGCGTGTCGTGAAGCCCATGTGGAGAAGCAAGAAAACGGACCTGATTCCTGGAATTGCAACCTTCATCGCCTGTCTTGCACTTCCGCTCGAGTACGGCATCCTGGTGGGCATTGGACTGAACATTCTCTTCATTCTCTACCATGCTGCACGGCCCAAGATCCACATGGATCAGGCCGTAACACCGTGCGGTGTGAAGTATCTCATGCTGACGCCCGATCGTTGCCTAATCTTCCCTTCGGTAGACTACGTTCGCAACCTGATCAACAAGCACGGTCTCAAGAGCCAGATTCCGGTTGTGATTGACTGTACGCACATCTACGGTGCGGATTTTACGGCTGCCCAAGTTATCGACACGCTCATTAAAGACTTTAAGAGTCGGAACCAACTGCTACTGTTCCTAAACCTTAAGCCCTCGGTTGGTAACGTGTTCGAGGGAGCAGATCTCGAGTATCGTGTGTTCTATGACTTTGAGCAACTGGACAAGGCAATCCGCGAGTGTCGCCGGAAGAGTATCCCTGCCTGAGAGCCTGGGATATACTTTCTACCGCTCGCCAACATTGCATAGAGACTCTTAAAAAAGACACAAGTGATCTGTACATTTTAGCGATAAAGACAACGTAAAGCACCTCCGAGCGCACTGACGGCGTTCTTTTATAGTACTTAATAGGATAATGCGAGAATTAAACCGAGTTCCTTTCGACGATTGTACCTACATCAAACCGAATGGTGATACATGATAGAGAAGTATGTGTGGTACGAGTGATTTGATACGACGAACGGTTGAGCAGACAGCGGGTCGCGCCGTAAGACATCTTAGCTTGTAAGCGTAATCGAAAAACAGAAAATAAACCAATTACGTATATTTTATTCAAAACGAAGAAAACTCCTGTCCGATACTTACACTGCAAATTCATCGAAGTTTGAAACATTGAAGCCCGATGCACATCCTGATGCGTTCGACCACCCATCACCGAGCACTGTGATCCTGGTCCAGCAGCAGCGGCCGCATGGTGCAGGGCACTCATCGTCACATTGCCCGGTCCAACGCCTGTGCCGACGGGATTGTACGACCGGGCCATTGATGCTGCGGCCGCCGTGTAGCGGTAGGCGGCCTGCGACATCTGGCTGCAGGACGTGAGATCGCCATACGAACAGGGCATATTGCCCAGCCCGGTCGGATCCATACCGCCCTGGAGGCAGCTAGAGTCAAAGCTAGCTGCCGCCTGGTTAAGGTACGAATAGTCCATATCGTGTGGATAAATTTTGACGGCTTTTTAAAGAAACGTTTCACCACAAAAATAGTACAGACGCCCTTCCAGCAGAGCGTGATAATAGTCCCGGTACTGATGGTTGTCTTCACTGTGTTGTACTGTCAAAACGCGTCGAGCACTTGTCGGTTCGATTATCCGTATTGCCTACCTTCCAGGCGCACTTTCGATTTATCCCACAATTTCTTCGCCAATGCGTATGATGATAATGCTGATTGCAATAATACTTTCACTGATCGCTTGCTCTTTCGCGGAAATTTTCGAACAGAGAAAAGACGATTCAATTCATAGCGCGGGAAACAACCACCAAAAAACACATCGATTCGTGTTTCGAATCACTCGCAATGAAAGCATCAAACTCGCACCTTTCGCTGCCGAAAAACTACACCTCACACGCACACGCCCAGCACAGACGAATTCCCGGGGATCGTTTGGCTGAATTGAAATTAAATATTAATTTCCGCCTCTCCACTACGGCCGTGCGCCCAGTTGTAGCTGCTTCCGGTGAGTACTTTTTTCCGGTGTTTTTCACTGAATTTGGTGTGCTTTTTTTATCTGCAAGCCCGTTCACTTACGCGTCGAAATGTCTGTCAGTTGAGTTTTCCGGAGGTTTTCGCGTCCGTCTTTTCCCGCTCCACCGGATGGATGTTGTTGATGTGAAATTTTTCCCGTTGGTTTCCTCGCCTGTGTGTGCGTTATTTTTTCGGTGTTATTTATTTTTATTATCCATGAATTTTTCCACACTCAACACACCGATTGCGCCGATTTTCACGTCGTCACTGCGTTCGTCAATGTTTTACCGAACCTGGATGATGATGGGTTATTGCTCATTCACGTAAACCGTAGCTTGTAGATGGGTCGATTTATATTTTTATTTGTATTTGAAGAAACAGCACAGCGAGTGGAATATCGTGGTGTAACCAACTTTTATCTTTGTAAATGTACGAAACAAAGCGATCACTGAAATTTCTTAAACTCCAACAACACACGCACTTTTAATGGTTTTTTTTTTAATAATTTTCTCTAGGATATCGCCTTCATTTTTAACTCACAACACCCCTCACAACACAACAAAACACCGCTTAATCCTGTTACAAAACACGCTTCCAATGTCTGTGAACACTCTCCAGCACGAAACGCGAAGGACGCCTATCGGCCACCGTGAAATCTCGACTCAAACTTTGGCTGCCGTGCGAAGTGGACGCTGCAAGGATCTGGCTACTGTGCTACTCGTTTGCGACCGGTTGCTTGCATTCGCCGAAATCAAATGATAAGCTTAATTCAATAAATGTGAACTCAAAGCCAGTCCCGTCACGATAGTCCCATCTGATGCTGCATGCTGGTGCTGGTGTTTTCTATTGTTCCTGGCGATCCGTTTTCCCCCGCAATTTCCCTATCATGAAACAACACATGTCGCACGCACAGTACGTACGCAACCTGCCCAGACGGTACACCGGGGTCTTGCGAAGGGCTCTCTGGGACCGTCAAACGTGTTCATCCTTTTCTGTCCAGTGCGCAACTTGCAATGACAGAACGTAAGCGCACTCTGAGTTGTGTTGTTTCTGCTGTCTCTTTCCTTTCCATGCGGCATGTGTTCGTGAATGGAAACAAAGTACGCCACAAGGATATTGTTTCACCCTAACCTCATCCAAGCAACCGAGCGGATAAGGGGAAAAGAACAGTTTTCCCAAGCTGGGCGTGGCTATCCTTTTCGCCTGTGTCAGCCAATAAGAAAATGGGAGCACATCCACGAGCCGTGCAGCGATGTCGGAGAGTTTTCCATGACGTCACGGTTGCGTTTTTCCAGCCGCTTTTCCTCGTGCATCTTCAAATGAATTCTCTTCTCGTGCTAAACATTCTTTTAAATGCAGTTCCGCAAGAGTCGAGCTATTTCTATTCCAGACCGTTGGCTTCGGCGACCAGAAACGATCTCGGGATGGATGAATGAGTGTTTGTGAAGGTGCCGCTGGTATTATAAACCTCTTGAGACTTTGAGTTTGAGGAATTGGGAAGAACAGAAAAAACATGCACACAAACACACACGCAAACAAACGCTTGAAGCAAAACAACCGGGCCAACAATTTAGGACGATTCCCCCGGCGGAAGTACGACGCTACCGATCGAGACGTTCCTGCTCGATTGCTGCAAAACCCCATCATCCTTGGCGTGACGGTTGCGTCGGGACGGACGGAAACAGCGTGCAACATTTTATTTACAATTCTTTTTCTTATCCTTTCCAACACGTTCAACACAGATTTTTATGTTTATATTTCTCGAGAGTGCAGCTATGGGATGTTTTCCTTAAAGAAAAGTACAGACAAAACCCAAGATATGGAGCACACGGATAAAGCCTTGGAGATTATACGGAGGGACCGTTGGTGCACTTGGGTTACTTCAGAACGGGGGCATAAGGATTGTTTGCCTCCTGCTTGACGACACCAACGACTACATCGACAACGTCGCGTGCCACCTCTGCCGGATTTCGAAAACAAACCCCGAAGGTGAATCCTTTTATTGGATTACGATTGATGATTTCTCACCCGCGTGCTTGTCGTTTGTTTAAAGCTGCCGGTGTCGACCGGTTATCGCCTTGTAATGAATACAGCATAATCGCTACGGATCAACACAACGGTAAAGTGGATTTAAAATTTGATTTCAATAACTTTATTATGGTTGTATTAATTTCTACTCGAACGTTTCAAGGGGTGGATTTAATGTAGAACGCTTATCTCATAATTTTCCTTTAATCCTTTGCTTTGGAATACTTCGCATTAGCATTTAACGGTCAGTACACGCACAGTTCCATTAGCCTCAGTACCATCGGCCACCGAATACGGGAACTCGTTCATCCCATGGCAAGCAGCTCCATACCTTCCGTCCTTCGTTACAACAACAATCCCACCGACAAACGAAGGATAGTATTTTGCAATACGTCCAATAGCCTGTCGACCAGCTTCTTCCGGCTCCACACCACTGCGCATCGCTTCCACAGCTAGTAGTGAAGGCAAGAAGCGCATCATGACGTCTCCATCCCCAGTGGCTACTGCTGCGCCTACTTCGGAGTCGGCGTAAGCTCCTGCGCCCGGTATTGGAGAGTCTCCAACACGGCCGGGGATCTTGTGCCGGGCTCCATTGGTAGATGTGCCTGCCACCACGTGCCCTTCCTCGTTGATCACAATCATGCTGATAGTGTCGTGATTGTACTGTCCAAAATCATAGGCAGATCGATCAGAGGAACGCTCCCAAGCAGATTCCGCACCAGATTGGATGGAGTTGGCAGACACTGGTTCATACGGACCACAAGACATCGACGGAGACGGAATGACGTTCTGCAAGAAATAAGGAAAACATGTTTTATGTGCTGCAAATTACACTCCTTATCTTCTCCGTACCCAATATTTGAGTTATATCGTCTTACATCATCTTGCAACAAACAATTTAACCATCTCCACCGATAACGTTGCTTTTTATCTCTACCCCCCCCATGATGTGACCTACCTTCCAAAAGTTTGGCTGACAGTGGGTTTTCTTCCATGCACTCCACATACTCTTCGATGCTTCCGTTTGGAGGGACTCCTTCTTGAACCCCATCATGACAGCGAACTCCGTCGCCTGACTACCAACTAGCAGCGTATGTTTGGTGTTACGCAGCACATACTTGGCCACTTCTGCTGCATGCTTCACATCTCGAAGCGCTGCCACCGCTCCAATGTCCATGGTCTTCCCATCCATCAGCATTGCGTCCAGCGTTGTCTCGCCGTTCTCATCGGGACTGCCACCGAACCCGACCGTTCCATCACACTGTTCACGTTCGCACACACTGCATCCTTCCACCAGTGCCTCGATCGGATCAAACTGTCCCACCGTCAGCGATTGATATGCTGTAAGAAAATCAAATACATCGAACACATTGTAACCATTTGCGCAGCGAGTTTTACCTCTCAAAGTGGCGTTTGTGAAGCGCCAGGTTGTTGCCACCAACGGTAGCCCTCCGTTAGCATTCCCGAGAATAGCAAGACATATTACAGCACTCCAGCAAACGATCTTCAGTCGCAGCATCTTTATAACACAACAAAACAACCTGTGCGGATAACGTTAAATTATTATCTGTCAACAGAGAAAACAGATCGTTCTTACACTAATGCAGTGATGGTAATTGAACGTTATCAGTATATCAGGCATTTGCATGTGCGTGTTACTAACTGACCGTTCTATACTTGACGACAGATCAGCTGTATATTCCCGTATTGGTGTAAATCATTGCTTCAAGTGTGTTGATAAGCGTTATTCCTGGAATAGGGTGGTTCAGTTACAGGAATGGGTAAGCACAATATCTCAAGCTTTATAACTTATCTAAAGAAAGTAAAAAATGTTATCTTCCAAGTACTCCCGCTTGAAGTATGTTTACATTTCCTTAATAAAGTTGGAATGAACATTGCGAAGCCACCGAAGCCTGCCTTCTGAATAAATGTGCCATCCGAATGTCCATTAATCACTTCCACTGTTCCAAGTCAACGTTACCGTAAAATTTCCCATAAAACCCGTTTCGCTGTCAATATTTCACTTCAAACAGAGCCGAAACGAAAATTTGAGCTATGGCCACAATGTGTCTCTGCTTTCCACTCCGTGAGTCTTACAGTCCACCTAGAAGCGGACAGACACAACCCACAGCGGCCGTTCGCCGTGCAAAACAAATAAATTCATTTAATTTCGTTAATTATTTTCCATCCTGACCAAACAACGCGGACGACACTACGCAATCAGTTCCCGGCACACGAACACGGCACCGAGTCATGGTCCAGACACGGGACTCTATCCACCAGTACTGTTATGGGCGAGATTTTGGTCCGTTTTTACCACCTTTGTAAGGCTCGTACGCACACAGTTCACCGCACTGGAATGGACTTTGGCTTTTGATTTTCGTTCAATTTATCCAAAGTCAAACTCAATCACGCCACCGGCACACATGTGGGAAATCGGACGAGCCCGCGGGTGACACTTCCGGTTCCAGGGCACCTAGGGGGCACCGGGAATTGTGAATAGGAAAAGTGGACAAAATTTATGAGCCCGTTTCTGGTGCCCGGTGTCCAGTTCGATGCATCCGATCTCGACTTGCAAGTGTCCCGGTGCATTTCGTCGTTCATAAATCTACCCACACGTCGCGGGTGCATCGAGGTGCACTGCGGATGCATTCTACATTCTGCATTCTGTGTGCCCAAGACCACAGATGCGTTGCACCATGAGATGGCGTTTGCAAAAAGAGGCCCGAACAGTCGTGGGGATATTGCGGGACATCATAAATTATCCGACCGAAACGCATCTCGCGTGTGAATGCACTTCACAGCCACATTCATACACGCTTTACGCAGCATTGTGCCCGGGTAGGGACGTAAATTGTGCACAACTGCATCCAGCAGTCGGTGGCAGCCCGTGGTGAGGCAAATATTATGTAAATTGTAATTGACATTAATCGAATTTTTTCCATTCTCATGAGCACATGCACAGTGACGCTGTGCTGTACTGCACTGTCCAGGCATTATTTGCTTTTCCCGATCCGCCTCTTCTCTCCTGAATTTTCCTCTGCGCGATCTGATAGTTTTCATTGTCGGAATTTTCATCCCTGGTCGATCTGTGTGATCCCGGGAAGTAGGAGAAGAGAATATGCAAACAAAGGCCACGGATGCGTTCCCAATGCATTCACACACAGATAGTCGTGTATGTGTATGTGTCAGCCGACTGTTGCTAATTACTTTAGCAGTGTTAACCCGGCCAGTTGAGTACTTAACTAATTTAGCAATTTTCTGCAACGCAACGTAGCCTTTTTGCATCCTCGCGCGTCCACCAACTAGACACACAGCGGAGCCACAACCGGTGACACAGGAAAGGTCAGCGTGATTGGCTGATTACAGCAGTTGTGTTGCGAAAGGGGAGACAGGGGAGATAGGAAGTCTGTTTGCATTACTAGGTGACTTTGTCTATGTAATGTAAACAAGTACGGATATGAAATGACCATATATATTAACCAAAAGATTATACCTTTTTCGCTTTAAAGTATTCAAGTCTCTTTTGACTCAATCTGTTTGAAAAAAAGGATATGGAGCTTAATAAAAATAATAAAATATT
This sequence comes from Anopheles epiroticus, assembly GCA_000349105.1. Classification (NCBI taxonomy): domain Eukaryota; kingdom Metazoa; phylum Arthropoda; class Insecta; order Diptera; family Culicidae; genus Anopheles; species Anopheles epiroticus. Next base: position 708,553 of record KB671391.1, on the reverse strand, counting down.
AAACACATGTAACAAACAGTGCATACATTTGGGCGTTTAAAACTGAGACGCATACTCATTATGGATAATCTTTTACTTAAGTAATTCAAACTTCTTCAAACACGCTTCCCCTCAGTGAAGGAACTTTGGTACCTTGAGCTCTACCTGATTGCCACTTCGCTGTAATTATCGTACGATTGTGCAATTAAGTATCTAATCAAAGAAAAAGCTTACACCCTCCCGCCCTTCTGCTTTCAACCTGCGAGGACTCTTTCATAAACTTCAAGCATAATTGAAACCGTTACTGATAAATAAGCACAATCTAATAACATTAGGGAAAATGTAAAATCGTCCTCCACTACTGCCTCTTCACCAGCAAGCTCTATAAACCACACCGCACCGGTTCCGTCAAGTCGCAAAAAGATCTCATCAGACACCTAGTACACAGGCGATTGTCGTTGGTTCGTTGGCGTTTAAAATCCGCACAACTCAGCGCTACACCGCGCAAGCCTTGCTCGTAATTACCGAGGCAAATGTGACCACTTAACAACTGCTCGGCTGGCCAGGGAAACCCGGTCTGCGCAGGAAACGCAAGCGAGGACACAACACATTTAATGGTCCGTCCGCCCCATTACGCTACGCTTCTGTAAACAGCACAGCAAGGTTGGAAAAATCTTTTACATTCCTACTGGCTCGCGTTGTGATGAGGGGGAGGTGGAAAACTGTACGCAAAGAAAATGGCTCACGAGACATTCAATTTACTTAATTAGATAACTGGTGCCATTATTAAATGAGCTACCCAAAAACCAAAGCAACGTCAATTTTCCAACCAACGGAAGGGGCTGAAGAGGAACCATGGAAAGCATTGGGAAGATCACCGCACGCACGTTGCCTTCCCATGTTCCAAGAAACGACGCTTTATAAGAACAATTGAAAGGAAATTTCCTAAATTAAACCGTAAATTACAGCGTCCCTCTGCCTTGCTGCGCACGAAGCTGGGAACGTTTTTTGGTACAACCTGTCGTGAGAACCAACGCGTGACTCCCACGAGCTCACCGGTCCCTGGAGGAAAAGCGCGTTTTTCCATAACGCTTTTTGCCACCAGAAAACAACAAGTGCATACGCTTGTCTCGCTTCTACAAAAAAGAAAACACCCAGCGCACAGGACAGCAAAGGATTCAGCCAGGATTGTGGGAAAGGATCACCCCAGAGCGGAAGTCAAACTATTATTTATCGTTCGATTTGGAGAGGGAGTACACGGGAGGGTCATCTGGTGGATGATGTGGTGATGTCGGTGCAACATTAGCGCATTATATTTCCGCCTGTCGTGTGTTTTTTTGTGTGCAGAACGGAGTAAATGATCCTGCTCAATGGTGACAGAAGTAGCGTTAGAAAAGAAGCGAACTGTCCCAGAGACTAGTTAGGGTTGACTTGTAGTTCTGGTTTGACGAAAGGGGAAAATATACCAAAGGGGAAACCGTTTGCAGCATCGCTTTAACATCCCAAGGAATATTGTTTAGCATTTCGGATCTGTTGGTTGCTCTGGTGTGTTTGTCATAAATATGTTTTATATTCTTAGCTTCTCGTCACGTCCTACCCGATTTTGGAAACACACTTGTCACGTTGGAAAACAGATCATGCCCGTGCACTTGTTCGTTTTTGTATTATGTATTTTACAGGATACTTTTGCGACGTATTTGCGCCTGAAGTTATGCTATAGATATTCAGATCTCTTTTATCAATCACTTCAAATGATACATTAAACCATTAACAAATTTTGTATGAAAAATCAAGCTTCTTATGCTGTTAACTTAGTCGTAAGGGGAAGGTCCTTCCGGCTACATTAACCGTGTAATGTAGGACGAGTTTTGATGATAGCCGAAACATTGCCGAAACGCACCACGCAGCCACTCGAACAATATAAAAGAGGGTGAGAGAATGAGGACCTTCGGATAATGTTTTATGACGGTGCTGCCAATGCCCAATGCTTGAACGCTGATCACGGCTGCACACGGTACCACCCTTCGATACGCCCTACGTTTGCCTTTTTATGTTCGACCGCTGCACCAACACGTGATACTTCCCTTTGCCATGCCATCCTGGACTTTGCCTTCGCAACAGCAAACCCGCCAAAGAAGTATCGCGTCTGCACGACCGCTTCACCCCTCACCGAGGTGGTGAGTTTTGTTGGTCCACCGGGAATTGAGATAAAATTCATTTTCACTTGATTCATGAAATCACTTTTTTCCCTATCGCTGGTGTTTCGCCTCCCGCCCAGCAGGAGCACACATCGGACGTGGTGTCAATGCGTTCTCACGATGTGCGATTCAACACGGTGTGTCGGTGCCGGTTCCTATTTGTTTACGATTGTACACGATCCCGAAACGCTCAACTATTCCTATGGGTCAGATTGTCATGGAAGGAGAAGTGTGGCCAATGTACTAGGATCAGAGACTTCTACCCTTCGGCTGTGCGATTGTCTCATGTTAGATCTTCTTTTGTATCATCTACTTTTCTAAATGGGAGATTGGCATCAACAGAATAAGTGTAATCGAATATCTATTACTAGATACGTATCAGAACTCAATTATCATTTTGTATTGATATTAATTCTTTGTTGTTGAGTTCAGTTGTAGCTCAAATAGGTTCTCACTTAATGATGACACTTGATGACTGAAATTTGATTGCAATATAACTATAAACAGCATATATACAGTGCAAAATTCATAAAGTGCATCTATAAACAGTGCTGCTAAAGACAGTTTGTTATACATATTATCTAACTTCAGGCGTTTTTCCATCCCATCTATCTCGCAAAACAATTTACAACATTTTCAATTGTTATGTTTTTCATCTTTTCAACCTCTTGTGACACACCAAACAACAACTCTATTTATCATCACAAAATCTCACACTGAATCTCTACTATCTGCCACCGAGCGCTAATTACATGCAAATAATGAGATAGGTAAATTTTATTACCCATTACCTCCCGACTCTCATGAAGGCTACCACATGCGCTTTTGGTGCACTGTCTTTATCAACCTTTCCTTACACTTGCTTACTACAATGCTGCATCCTGTAGTTTGCATCTTAGCCCCTTGCTCGAGACGACAACGCTCCTCCAAAGCAAGAAACTGCACAACAAATTAAGATTTATCGAGCTAATTTAAGAAACGTGATTTTTCGCTCCCAGCATGCCGCACCCAGTTGACACTTGCCAAAGCGGTGTTTTGCAGCCCTCCCCAACCTACTGTTGCGCGATGGAAACTTACGCGAAAAGTCGTAAAATGAATCAACATCTATCACTACCGTACCGTAGACCGGGATGCCCTTCGGGAAGTTTTTGGAGTTTTTGTTTGGAAGATTTAAACCCGAAAAACCGAATAATTCAATTAATGGAACGTACTGCACCGGGATTAGAATGGCCCTGCGGTGCGGATGCGAGCACCATGCGCCACGTGTACCATCCGCCACACGAGCTCGGTCGCAGCACAAAATCATTTCGATAATTGAATAACGCACCTCTTCCGCTTCACTGCTGTTCATACCATGCTCGGTTGCTATTTTTTCATGAGGCCACTGTCACCGAAGCTGGATGCAACATCCTCCTGCGTGGGGACATTTTATGGCTTGCAATCAAGCTTATCCAACAAGAGAACAACACGACAAAAAAAAAACAAAATAGTGAATGGGCATTATCACTACCATAAGCACCATGTGGGAGTGCAAGGAGGAAAAAATAGGCAATACCCTCCGTACTGCGAAAGGCAACGATTGCAAACGTTATTTCCCTTATTGAAACAAACGATCGCGCTTCGAGAATCTATGATCCTGTCCGAACAATTTGTCCCCCAGCGTATGCTCTAGCTCTGTGCGCCATCCGAAAGCTTGTTGCATAGAGCTTTGAGACGGTGTTCCCTTCTTTTTTGTGCAACTGCTCATCATCAGTGTCATGAATCTTCCGACAGTGGGACATTAGCCTCTCCCTTCGATGCGCCTATGCACACATCCTTGCATCTTAATTGCATTGCTCTCTGTTCGCTGCCACCTCCATTGGTACAAAGTCCGGTTGTTATTTTTCAACTCAAGCACCCCAAAACCTTCACAGATCATCTCAAACATCTCCCGATGCCTCGATAAGACACAATCAAGCGAGCGCCAGCAACCTGGGAAGCAGGGCCCGTTCCCTCAGAAAAGGCTCGGACACCTGCCGGTGTTTACCGGAGATGATTTAGAACTGATCTAGAGAAGGCACTAATTGACATTAATTTTGCCGGCGTACGATTCGATTAGGCTAACGAATTTTTGGCCGTGCAGAAGCACCAAGACAGTCTGCGTGACAGCCGAAACCTTCCCTGGCATGGTGATGATGATGATGATGCGCCACACCCGCCATCGCGCACAAGAATTCGGCTGCCGGATCCGTACGAGCTCTCATTCCGCACAAGCGCCCCGGCCAATTAATTGATTGATTAGCCCAGATCGAGCGTCCCGATCGGAAAATGCGGGAAAGATCCCGTACGGCAGATGCGTCTGCTACCGAAATGTCCTGTGCCTCAAGACTGTCGGACGCCTCGCGGTGGAGCAACACACGGTGGACCAATTTCTGGCTGATTAGAGAAATGATTGATTGTTCGACCGGTTCCGGTTGGTGCGAAATTCTCAATCACCTCATCAAGACGCACGCCAAGGCGAGGGGAGCAACTTTGTTGATGTCATTTCGACTGGAGCGCACTAAAAATGCCACCTCCAGCGAACGCCGGGTACAAACTCCGAAATACGTGCACAATAATTCCAAACAAAAGCATTCGATCGAGCGCGAAGCGAAAGGAAGCAGCTACACGATGATCCGATTATACGGCTGTTTATTTATTTAAAATCATCTTCTGGCCCATTTTCTCCTACTTTTCCACTCGTAAAGTGAACGGATTTACGAGGACAATTTGGGATAAACGGTGGTCTAACCGGGCTGCTGTTTGAGATTTCGCTCCCCGTTGTGGAATGGAGCCCTTTTACGAAAAGGATGTGAGCAAATCGAGCGAAAAGAAGTATCCCACATGTCGTAGAGCATTGCAATGATCGTAAAGTCGTCCACCGTAAAGAGACGGTCTGGGATGCCTTGGTAGCAATACAGAAATGGTGCAACTGCTGGCATGGATGTACATTTTCGTTTATGAACAGGAAAATATTGCACTTTCTCGAGAGGTTTCTTGTGCTACCGTTCAATGATGTGCCTATGATGGTACAAAACCAGAGCTATAAAGAGTTTTGTTTAATACAGAGACCATCTTGCATTGAAGGGTTATTCAGAAAGTATCAAACCATTGAAGAAAATACATAACGAAAATGCTTTTAAAAAGACGCTTTTGATAGTATATTATGCTAGATCATAAAATGTTTTTCTAATTACTTTATGATAGGACATCTCCGTGTCTACTGTTCATCGAAGAGTTTGATAGTCATCTCTTCTGCAGTTGTTAGATCATCCAAATTATTGTAATTCCCTTCGCTAAGCGACAAACCTCCCAAGAGTTTCAAAGGTCTCCAAGAATGCACTAGAAATAAAATCCAAAGCGGTTGTAAACTCTGGGAGCTGCAGCGTGCGAAGGAACTTGAGGTTGATATCGGTCTGAAACGAAAGTAGTACTAACTTTGTCCTTCTTACGGTGTTTGTGAACGTGGATGTGGCACCGGGAAAGTCTCCGTAATGAAATGAAACGATGATAGCGGTACATATTGAGCAGAACAGAAAAAAGAAAAAAAGATAACAACTAAAGAGTTCGTATAAATATGGTGTTGTGTGAGCTTTTGGAAAATAACATGTATGCAAATTTTTCGAAGACGCGAAGATGGGATCGTTGAACATAAAATTTTATGTTGTTTTCTTTGAGATCTAACAAGAGCTCCAAAACTGTTAGGGTATTGCATACTTCTAGGCGTTTTACAAATACTTGGATTTCTCTTTATTTTATTTTAAGTTATTATTATCATGATACGTTATTGGGCTTATTATATCAATCCTACTCGTTTACAAACTGGGCAACGGATGACAGTTAAACGATTTTAACACGCTCCTTTTCCTGTTTTTTTTTTTATCTGGCCGGATAATTTACCAACAAACTACCAAACAGTATGCCTCTTGACCTTACAGGAACGGCACACACCACTGTAGTACTCTGCGGTCGCTGCACCACAGTCGTGACAGTTGTTTCTGGGACTGGTCTCGCACGTGCTACGCCTCATTGCTTTCTTTCGAGTGTACGCGTGGACGCCACGTGCGGTGACAGTTGGTGCCCTCTCCAGAGATGCTGGCAGCTCGCACCTCGGAACCGATTTGTTCGATTACCATGCCTTTTCCCAAGTGCCGCTGTTGGGTCCTCCTCAAGCCCCTACCAACAAAAAAACAACAAACACTCGAACGACCTCATGACAAACAATCGGCCGATTTCTTGCCTCACATCACCGGAGAAGATTGCAAAACGATAAATTTCCACATCATCCTGATCATCAGATGGATTACATAAATAATTTATCACATGACAAACAGGCTAAGCAACGGTCGAGATGGAAGCAAATCGCAGATCAAGAAAGGAAAGGAACAAAAAACCCACACAACACCACTGCGCCATGAAACGGCTTGTCATAGTGGAGACGCATCATCTCCGGTTGACCGATTCGTTGATGATTCCTATTTTTCTCAACATCCCTACTGTCCGTGCATAAAACTCAGTACAGAGAGAGAGAGAGACCCAAACAGATAGACACTGTGATTCAGATGTAGGCTCCGAATGACTAGAAAACCTAGGAACAGGGAACTTGGTGACTGTAGCAACAGCTCGTGTCAGGATGACAATCGTGAAATAATAATAATCAATCAGGAAATATTAGAACGCCGTTCGTTCATCTGGCACACACTGTTGGACTACCGGAGGGAGTTGTTCCTTGTAGCAAGTGCTTCCTCCTGCCATTGTTCCGGTGTCATGTTTCCGTGAAAGGGGTATTTATACTTTTTCCTCTAAATCCAGTCATCTCTAGCGTATGGAACGATTTGGGCTAAATTAATATCTAACGACACTGTCAACTAACCGATTTATAGCAAGACCTTTGCGTGGGCTCAGTACAGGTTGGAGTAGCTAATGAAATTTTAATGTTTCTATCGGAGACCTTGTTAATTTCACAGTTAAGTACCTTCTAAATCCTCCGCAATATGTAACTACACCGATGGAGGTACACCAACACCATCGAAACTTTCCCAGAAAGTTCAATTACCGTGAAAAGGATCCCTTGTCCTCCTTGCCACCAGCGCGATAAAACTTTACGATCTTCGATTTTATGCATGTACAGGTGTCGTGTATTAATTCCGTCCTTAAACTTTGGACGCCTCGATGGGTTAAGGATGCTGACATCGCGTGAAGAAAAGGTCGGTCGATAAGCGGGATCGAAGCTCTCCCTTCAAACAGGGGACACGTTTTCTGCCAGATTATACGCTGAAGGATCCTGAATGCTGACATCCAAGCTACCGTGGAGCTCAGTAGAGGATGACGACAAACATGGACATTCGCGATGTTTGAAGAACTAATGAGTCGTGTTTCTAGTGAACGGCTTGGGACTTTCCTCTCAAACAACGACACCGTACGGCAAAGTGATTCGGGAAAAAACACTCCCACACATTCTGGTTCTGATTCCGGACATCCTCCCCAAGGATAGGGTGTACGGCTTCGCAAGAGATTTTATTATTTGTTAATATACACCTGAAAGCTTCTAGTCGACTAGGGTTTGGTACAGCACGTCATGTCTATCCGGTGTCTCTTTGGCTCGAAAAACTCTACAAAACCGTTCAGTCCGGTGCCGTCCAAAAGCAAACATTGTCCGGAAATGTGGTAAGCGGACGAGGAAGAACGTGTCAAAGACACCAAACAGCGGCACCGAATTTTGGGTTTGGCTCGTTTCTCGTCCGCCTGAAGGTATCCCAAGGGATATACGCCCTCACATACCGACATCCACACGAATATTGTGGGCTGATTCCTAGTAGAAAGGAACCAGATTCTACACCTGACATTCTGATGCGTTAAACAAGACCACCAAGAGCTTGGAGTGGTTGCATCCTGGAGGTGGCATAAATCAATATCCTTTCGAACGGAGTGTACGGTACGACGGCACAGATACCAAGCTGTCAAATGTCGCCTATCACGTTGGATGGTGATACAAAAATAGCGCCCTACGTACGGGCCTGTCCTTCAAAGCTTGACTAGAGCCCTCACCGCCTCCGACAAATATCCGGAGGCCCTTTTATCCAACGCAACGCGAATTGATGGAATCACATGCCTATCCGTACCTCGGCCAGGCCCAGCGGGATGGTAAGCAAACAAGCAAACCCGTTTCTAATCCTTCAATCCAGCAATCTCGCTCTCACGCTAGCTGGTCTGGATCGAAACGGCTCTGATGATGTCCGAACTGTGCCCGGACGCATGCTGGAGAATTTTGAGCAGATTGAGACAAAAAATCGTTGAGAAAGCCCTTGTTGAAGCCACCGCGTACTTCCTCCCGAACCAGTCTGTGACGCACGTGACAGCCAATAAATAGAAAATGAAGATTGAATAATAAAATGCTGTTTGGTGTGATGAATAATTTGTAGGTCAATGAATTTTTCCAACCCATCTGTCTGTCCATTGCGATAACACTGAATTGTGGTGTCCGAATTGTTGGTCTGATTATGGCGAGAGAGTTAAAGTTTTACACCAGTCCTATCGAGCCCAAAGCAAAGATGTTTACTGAGAAAATTCACGCTCTAAAGAAAGAAGTTTTTCCCGAGGAATAAAATCCTTATCCTTAGAAACAAACCAGCCAAACCTGTTTCATCTACCCCCAATCTAGCTCCAATACCGCCAATTGAAAGCGTAAGTAAGCGCTTGGATGAATATTTTAAAGACCAAACCATGGCGATGCGAGACAGCTCCCAAGCAAAGGAACAAACCGACATACCCGACGTACTGGTGGTGGAAAATAGCAACGATTATCTTTCCCGTATCCGCACCGCTCGGGGACCGGTCGGCAACTTTAAAAATCGCAAACAAAACCCAGGCAAAGTGGTGTGGGGAAACTTTCTCCTTGGCACTCAAACTTTGCCGCAATCGCATGATGGCACATCTCCGGTGTGGCTGCGCACATGTTTAAAGTGCGATGTGAGATGCGTGTGATAATATATTTACAAGTGACGGTACAGGCCCGGGTATCCGAATCAAGTTGTACAAGGACAGAGTGTTGCCCGGTGGTTCCCGATCAAACATTCAATCGGAAAATCTCCCAACCGACGTGTCCTTGGACAGCAATGATAACGACTGCTGGCTTATGAATAAGAGACGAGCAAGACGGTGAACGAGGATGTTTTACCAAGCGTTATATACTTTATTTTCTTTTTGTTATTTAGCTCGGTATTCCAGGGACTTTCTAGAAGATGGTAAAATTTAAAATTATCTTAAAATATAACTAATACCTAAATTTTGTCGCATGCACTCACACTGTGCACATTTCGTATTACTTTCTATACCAACCGCTAGATGGCACTACTGTATTTGGACCTCACTTTTCAAGTCTCTCTACTAGATGTCGCTGCTACCGCAAGGGAGAATAAGTTGAATTTTCAAATTCTGTGTCCATGCGACCGTACGTTTTTTATTTTCTTTTGAAATGTTTTTGCATTATATTTTCTTATCACAAATCAAGAATAAGACAAAAATAAGACTGCTATTTTATCTATTGACTGTTTTAGAACTACAAACATATCTGTATAAAGATTTGGCGATAATTTGAAATTGAAGATTAAAAACATCGCTGCTATTTTCATAACAAAATCAAATTAAATCAAACCAAAGCATAAGAAAACCATAATGAAAAAAGTAATTGGCTACGCTTCAAACAAAGTACGTCTTCGTTCTAAGCATGTGATGAGTAACAGTTGATAATTTATGATATCGTTCATCAGTACATAAGTCTCTGCAAATCCTGTTTCGTCCTCATAATTTTGAACTAATTTTTCCATCCATCGCAATTTGTACCTTTCACCAGTAGGTATCTGGCAAACACATACTGGCTCATACTCACAGCAGATCAAAAAAGAAACACAACGTAACATTGACGTGAAGAAACTAGCTTCATATTTCACGCAAATATAAAAGCCCGTTTTATCTGATCCCTTTTTGGCACCCCGAACACAGCGGCAACGGGCAAATCTACTGGAAATGAGAAGAAAATGAAGAAAGCTAGAAGAAAAAGCAAAAAAAAGGTAACGAGCACACGCTCTATCGAAAAACCGGAAGAAACCCCAACCAAGTATTGGGAACGAAACGGAAGAAGGTGCGATGGGCGACAGCTAAAAACACACCCCTCATTGCATGATCGTAGGTTGTAAGAGTGAACCAAACAAAAAAAGGACACGAGGAAAGTGGCGGTGACAGACGAAGAAAGGGAAAGAAGGAAAGAAACAAGGAAGTAACGGAACGAAGCGATCAAGCGAAAGAAATGTACCAATATCACCTCACCATGCCACGCTAGCAAGAAGGTAAAAAGGACTTCTCCAACTCCTCGAAACCCATCTCGCAAAGGTAAGGGAAAAACGCACGCGCACAACTTCCACCAGGAAGAAATTGTAACCGTTGTTTATCCGTTCCGTGGTAAACTCTCTTTCTGGTGTGCCGATCGCGCTGGGAAAAGGCTTAAAAGGCTACGCGGACAGTTTTTTCCCGTGTGCGTTTTTTTCGGTGTCCAACAGCCAGCTCTCATCCCTTTCTTAGCGCCTTTAAATACTTCTTCCACAATGAAGGGGTTGAGCTGGGATTTAGTTTTTGATTGTGGAACATTTTACCAAGGGCCGTGTGTCGGAAGAAGTCTGGTAGCTATAGTTTAATCGCCCAAACGCCTTCAGGTCATCTTTGATGCTTAGAGTGTTCTTGCAGCCGACTCATACGGCCATCACGATTGGTCGTGCTTTCTACTTACAAGCAATTTATTGCGGTCATTGTCGCCTGACCTGAGCAGTAAGCAGGGATTCCGGTTTTGGACTATGCTCTCCTTCTGATGAGCCTAATTCTCTGCATCTAGATGATGGTCACACATTTGTTCTGAAATTTGTAAGAAGTTATCCGATGTATCCTGGTCATGGCACCAGACTTTACTCTTCAAAACGGAAGTTGTTTGCGTTATTACAAGATTTCCTTTAGGTATTCTATGTTTCTCAATCTGACGCAATGGACCATTTTTATTTATCACCACAATCTGTTTCCGCTATACGTATGTACAACCCATTCATTGTTGGCTCATGGTTGATTGATTTTCTACAGACCACCTCCTTGAGCTATCGACGATTCCTAAACCACGACCTTAAGGTTTACTTCCTTCGCTGTGCAATTCAACAGCCTTCCAGCCCAATCGTTGCATGCTTGCAGATTAAACGGATCGCAAATGAACCATTTTATAGCGCATGCATAACTTACTTTGTATGAGACAGCCAGCGAACTCATCCCTTTCAGATCGGGATCGATTGCATCGGGAAACGGGCATCGAAATTGGCACTCGATACACTTTGATCCCATTTCACGTCCCCTTCGCTTTTTTTGCCTACACGGCACAATGCATATCCTTAGAATTACTTTGATGTTTGTGTGTGCCCTCCTTCAGCAGAAGAAATGTGAAAGATCCTCAACGGTGTAACGGAATTTTCCCACTGCGGCGTCCCGGCGAATGGATAAATCATGTCGATTGCTGTGCGAAAATGCGAACCGGCCTCCTTTTACGATGCAAGACATAAAGAGGCAGATACTCCCATTTACCTATGCACAATCTCATAAATTGCACCCGATTGTGCATTGCGGATGGGTAGAGATATGCCTGCTTTCCCAAAGATGGAGAAAAGCATAAAGAAGCACAAGAAAAGGATCTCTCCTCGCTTCCTTTCGGGTGTTATAATAATTTGGCAATAAATCCTTTCTCGGGTTTGCTACAATTTCCTTTCTTAATTAGGCGCTAGGACGGAAAACCCAAATCCTTGAGGTAGATCAGCCTTGCGCTCTGCTTTGTGAAGCAATTCTTTTTGCTTTCCCATTTGAACCAATTTTGTATAAGGCCGCAGCTGCCATCACGTCCTTTCCCAAACACGGTGCTGTACGGGAATTCGTCAATTTCCGTTCGAAACAGAAACATGTACAAACACACACACTACGACGTTGTCAACTCGTTCGATCGTACTCAGTGTGATAAGCGCCGAATCTAACAAACGAAGGGAGGGAAGTCCTGTTTTTCCTAATCACCGGCGTAATTGTTGCATGAAAAAGTGCATTTTCATCGTCCGCAAAAGGGTGCCCACACACGATCGGGGGCGCATAAGCCACACACAAACTACGTAATTTAATAACACTTAGTCACATTCCGGCACACACTTCATTCTTCCTACCCCGGGGGGAGAGTCCGCAGCACAGATGGGCCGAAGGACTCCAGCTCTAACTGCCCATTTCCGTTGAAGCGCTCTCGAGCCGTGTTTGCTTAATGACAACAACCACCAAAAACCGCACTCAAACAATTGGGACATCTTCGCCAACGCCAACCCCATCCCCATAGTTTCAGCTCATCCCCTAGCACGGACACTGGAAGGATTGTCCGTCATCATGATTAATAACAACAAATAATAAAAAAGCAACCGCTTCCCGATGGGCGCAAAACCGAAATATGACCGCGAAACTGGGGATCGCGTCCTTGCGTGCGATTACGTGCGTCACCAAATTAATGATCGCTCGGTCATTTTTTAACGGACCATTCGGACGGGCCCTACGACACACTCGGTCATGGTTGGGATAAAATATGACGCTATGTGTTCTTTCTTCTCTACAACCGTGACCCCGCGTGTACGCGTTGGGAAGCGAGATCGCGAGGTCCCGCGAGAGGTCCTGCGGCGGGATAAATCACCGTTCCGTCCGTTAACCTCGACCGACCGGTAGCGCGAAGGGTCAGAGTTTAATCCGCGGAAAGGGGTCCTTCAAACAAACGGGATGTTTGGAGAGGACGCAATCCTTGTGCAATGCTTTCACTGCAACGGAATGCAACGTCTTGAATAGGGAAAGTGTTGCTTGCGAGCTGGTCAGCGCTACCTCGCGTGTCCATCGAAGTGGTCACGGGGATCACCTTTTTATTTCTTTTTTGTTGGTGCTAACCGCGAAAGGTCCTACTCCAGTTAATAGACGCACAAAAGAGGCTCTTCGCGGTCGTTTCAATTTCACACTGACCGCGGTCACCTAGAGTGTGCCAAGGGTTATGTCTTGTAAAATGACCCAATAGTAGCCCTTAAATTAGTAACACAAAGGGAAAAGGTAATCATATTTGCTAAGGTCAGTCGTGGAACATGTCACCGAATGTGTTTTATTGCATTATTTTGTGTCTCACGGCCTTGGAAATGGAATGGGAATTCCTCTCCCGTCCGTCAACCAATAGTGGGATTCAATTTTCCGTTAAATTAATGCTCAATCAAACCAATCACGCACACAAACGGCTTCCCCGGCCGCTTCAACTCCATTCCATCGTTTGCAAACAATGCTGAACTCTAGCCTTAACCCCTGCCAACCATCATGCAGTGGTGCCAGAGGAGAACCGAGGACGACTGTTCAATGGATCCTGCGGGGACATTTTTTCCTTCCAGCATAATCCACCGATCGATTATTCCATTCTTTCGCACAGCGGCAGTAAAACAGCAACAGAAACTCCAAGACGTCCCGAGAGCTCTGGACAAGCAATTTCTTCTGCAGACATGGTGACGAAATCGGTTGGGCTTTCACTTTTCACACAGCAGAACAGGGGTACGCAAGTTGCCGGATTTCATCGGGGTTTTGGGCTAGAAATTAGTCCAAGTGTGACACTTTCTCCTCCTTATTCTCTCACGAACCCTTCACCTTTATTTTGGGCCGTGTGAGCTAAAGTTTTCAGGACACATACGAGGACCAACTGTCAGCGTCCTGGGACGGTTACTTGTGTCCTAACTCACTGACATAACACTCGCACAACGTCCCGGCCTGTGCTACACATTTCCAAACCTTCCGACTCGCTGTGTGTGCTGGCATGTAATTATGGATCTGGAGCGAAATGAAAGGGTGTAATAGCGGCAACCCGAGCGCAGCCATTGTGCGCACAATTACCGCTCGTTAACTTCGTCCGCGAACGTCCACGGGCTGGTGGTGGAACACGAGAACACAACGCACCGCAGCTAGACGGGACGAGTTTTCTCACGACTTTCCGCATCCCGGGAGCGATTCTGAGCTTGCCGAGATTGCACACCACGCTGCGAAGGTGTCTTGGACATCCCGAACGCGGTGCGTTCTGGTCGAGAATGTTTGCGTAAAGTGAAGTTCTGTGTTCGGAAGAGCCACCAGCGAGTAAAACCCGCCATGGGAACCCATAACCTTGTCAGAAGCCCGAACCGTGTGATATCTTCATAGCGGGAACGACAAAACGGCAATCCCAGAGAGCACGGGTAGGCGGGTCGTAAATAATCTCGGAACGGCGTCTCATATTGCACATCCCAGGAAATGGTCCCCGGTCAGACATCACCCGCATCTTGCAAAAGCCATCCAGAAACCTCACCCAGCCTCGGTGAAAGTTTTTGGCGATCAATTGTAAAGCAATAAATTTGTTCCGCCTCTTTCGGGGATTGCTGAATGAATAGTTCTAGCGCGCACTGTCCGTGACCTAGAAACTATCACTTCCTGCACTTCCTGCGAACCGGGTTAAATTAGAACCGGCTGCCAGAAATTTCCACTTAATTACCGATCGGTCAATTCTCGGACCCAGCAGGACTCTGCACACGAGCTCATAAAAATAATAAACCCAGTTCCGGGCGCTGTTTTTTCAACTGGTGGCCCTTGTGCTGAAACTGTATCCACCTTCCAAAGTATCGGCTAACTTTGCCTAAGTGCCTAATTGCAGCCTTCCACGCAGCCCCGAACTGTGAGGCTTCCCTTCACTCGGTTCTTTCCTGCACAGTAAAGGACTCGCTGTTTTCTGCGAGCTAGGAACTTTAGGCATTGCGTGCTGACCATCAATTAATTGAGCTGAATCGCCCACGGTAACACAATTTGTACACAGTCATATACCACACTCTAACAGACGACTTTATCGAGCGTTTGGGATCTTGTGGGAATGTTCTCCCCCAGGGAAAATTGGAGTCATTCATGTAGATCGGTAATCTCTGAAGGATCTCTCGAAATGTAGGCGAATGTCATATTACCGTCAAACTGTCATCTGTTTTGGCTGCAACACCTCAGCATTGTGCTTTGTGGATCATGTTCATACACGTCCACCATTGTACCTGAGCACGCGTATGACACATAACAAAAGGCTACTCTTCCACGTGGTAGCGCGTCTTGACGCTCTGTCGTCTTAGCTTCTGAAAGGCATCCGTGTCTAAAGTGTCATGCGTAGACACCTTCAAGCAGGCAGCTGCTACTGACCACCGCAAATCACCGCTTGGCAGCCCAGGCTGTCCCGAAAACCCAAGAAAAGGTCAACTCCAATAACGGTGTCTTATGCTACAATGTCTATCTTTTCTTTGCTCAATGCAAGAAAATCCATTAATCTTGCTAGACCCAACGATCCCAAAGCATCCGAGTGAAGAAGAAAAAATGAAATGCACATCTACTGCTTTTATTGCTCTCCCGGGTATGCCTTGAGGTGTAGAAATTGCATCGTTTGCTACCTTCACGCAGAATGATCCTTGGATGTGTTCGCTTTAAGCCTCACACTTTCTTTCCGACAGACATTAGATTAGTTAAGGTTCTATTGTGTCGATCGAAGATGCCGTCCGTGAAAGGACACGCCGGGTGTGTGTTTGTGTGTGCTCTTGTTGGATCTCGATCGAGGGATAATCGACTGCAGGCAGCTGCAAGCAACGACACTTTTCGACACCTTCGAGACGAAGTTACGCTATCCCTTCGGTAAGATTGCACGATACCCCTCTGCGCAAGATGTTTGCTTTGGATTTGGTGCTTTGTTCTACATTTTGACGTGAGCGATTTTCCGCAAATTTTACCGATCGCCAATTTGTCTTAGCGAACAGTGTGATCGATCATGAAATGCAACGGAAATTTCCCATTTTTTCCAGCGCGGAGAAATCTCTAAAGGGGACGCTGTGATGCCGCTCAATGCATACGCTCAAACCGCGATTGAAAATACAATTTATCATAGTTTCCTTTTCACGAGCAGTAATAAATGATTCACACCGGGCCAAAGATCAGGGAAACTAATGCAATAAGTTATTAGAATGTTAAAATTCATCAGCTTCGTTACGCAGCAACTTCCTTTCAACCTTGCTGGCCGGGGATGAGCTTTCTGTCTCAACTATTCACCAGCATTCCCATGCACACCTTCGAGCTGCGGGAAAATTAAACTCTCTTCAAAGCCCTGCACACCGACAGGCCCTTAGAAGGAGCGAAGAAAACAACAACCTCATACTTTCTCGTGCTCGGAATTTGCATAAAGTACAAATAAAGAGCAACACTATTTTCATGCCACCGTCAATCTTTGGCCAAAGGAAAGAAAAACCCCTTCCCGGTTGTCGTCAAAACGCTTGGCAGGGAACCATCAAAATACAGCCAGTTCAAAAATTCATTAGCTTCTCATCAGGACTCGTACGGCGCTGCCGAAGAATGAGGGACCAGCCTGTTTTCTTCTCATTTGCATACCTGCCTTTCCTTTCCAAACGATCTTCCCAATCATGATGCCTGTTTTCTCTTCGTCATCCCTGTGATTGATGCGTGACTGGTAGCCGTTTGGCAATGTGCGCTAGAAGGAAGTCGGCTTCGATTGGTGGTGCATACCGCATACCGAAAAAAACATGGGGAAATGAACTCGTCTCGTTGTGTGCGCTAATGTTCACAAGTTGTTCGCCTGTCATGGCTGCAGAGCGTTGGGCGCATCCTCGGAAGTCCTGCACGGGTTTGTACCGTTTCGGTTTCACCTCGCAAGGACTCGCTGGCGCACCAGCACGACAACAACATATGTAAAACAACAGGCACAAAAGGGGGAAAATAAGACGAGCTCCGACTTTACGCAACTCAACTCAAAGCAAAGACGTCATACAGAGCCCAAGAGACCGTTTACCGTGTGTGCCTTGCAGCATGACCTCCGGCCAAATCGAGCCAACATGTGCACGGAAAGATGGACATCGAACTTCCGAGTCGAACGAGCACTCCCGGAAGGCATTCAAATTCGCCGTGCCGTCTCAGCATCTGTCCATGCGTATTATTTGCATAAACCGTTCTCAGACCGAGCTTCCTTCGCATTTCTTGCTTTGTTCCGTTTCCTTTGCCGTTTCGTTGCGGGCAAAGCAGAAGGGGATTTAAAAGACCACCGTTTTCCGTTGCACCAAACCGCGACGTTGCGTGTCCGGGTGTCCAAAGGAGCGCACCGTGCATCCTCTTCCGTGTGATTGCGGTGAGCGGAGAGCAGAGTGCACTTCTTCCTGTCAGTACGCAACTAATAATAGCAGTGTGTTTTTGTGGTTTTGCTCGCCGAACAAGTCCTCGATTCCGATCTGTTCCTTTAGCCAACCAACTGGTAGTCAAGAGCGCAGGATCAATGACACGCTCGACTAAATGAAAGGAGAACAAAAGGGTAACAGCACGAAACGGGAAGCACCGTATCGGTGGAGGTGTGAACAAGGATCCTCTGGCGAAGATCACCAAATACACCCTTCGGGTATCAATCAACGATCACTTCGCCGGTGGCTAAGCCCATCACACAAAATCAATCTCATTGAAACCCCAGTTGGACACACGGGTCCCGTCGTTGACAGATCAGGAAGCTGCACGGGCCCTGCCGAAAGTCACAGGCAGCTCGAGTTAAGCGATCGTCAAGCGATCACTATCCCTGAACGACAGGGATGAGCAAAAAGATGCGACCGTACGCGAGTGCGATGGGAAAGTATCCGGTTTCGAACAAAGAAAACAGGCGCTTTTCCAGCACTTTGCTGAGCGGACACACCCGGTCGTCTGCAGACCGGCCGGCCGGTGACGTCCTGTGGGAAACTTGGGTGTAGGTGCCACCGAGCCACAGGGTCAAGCAATAGAAGGATCCAGTTTCCCCGATCATGATGATATTTTCAAGTGCAATTCTAACGCAGTCGGGTGCAGTCTCCTCGAAGGGCTTCCTCGGGTCCTTGGATCGAGCCCAGGCACTGGCCCTTTGCCGAGACGTGCGCATTTTCTCGTTGCAATTAGATACCGAAGGCTTTGCTTTTGGTTCTATCTTTTTTGTTCCCCTTTTGGAAGCTATATTTGAAACAATTTTATGAGAAACGGGTATGCCAACAACAAAAAAGTCACAAGGTATCATCATGTTGGATGGATGTTGGAAGGAACGCTCTGTACTCATGTTTCTGTCTAATGTTTACATTTTTGCACAATTTTCATTCATGAAACCGCAACCGTTTGCTGATCATCACACGCCTGGTGGTCTTTTCATTTATCTTTTTTTTTCGTTTTTTGAAACCATGCTCGAATTACAGTGCTTTGGATGGGACGGTAAGGCACTAACGGCAACCATAGAAGAAAATTGAGGAAAAATGGAAATAGATTCAAAGATTTACAAGGAAATAAATTCTCATTAGGTATGCGCCACAGTTTCGTTATAAAAAATAGCAAACTTTGAATATTTTTCTTCAAAAATTCTCACACACAAAAATAATTCCAAAGTTCCACAAGGCTCTTTATTTTTCCCACCTTATCGATTTCATTTTCCTACTTTACGAGCTCAAGCACTCTCGGTACAATTAACGGTGGGCTTCTACATACACACGAAGCTAATACCCACGACAATCTGGCAGGCAAATCGTCACAATGGGCTGGCGATTGCATTCACGAGTGTATGACTTTGCTTTAATTAAGGGGTCCAGTGTGACTGATTGGCTGCACAGGGGACAAAAAAACCACGGCCATACTCAAACTTCCTCACATCAAATATCCTTAGAAATGTCCCTAAGAGGATGAGGATTCTAGAATTAAAGAAAAAAACGTCACTCTTAAATAACACTCCTAACGAGAGTGATCTTGCAAGAAGGGAAATGTCACACGCAGGTAAAACACATAAAAATCCTCAACACTCATTATTAAGCTCCCAAAACTACGGCTGCACCTTCCGAAGGGCGAGCAATTTAAACAAAATCAAAAAGCGAAAACTCCTGACAATAAGTTTTTACGATCGACCATCAAACCGTACGGTACCGAATCTTTTTAATGCCCAGCTGGAGGCCTTGCGACCATGGACAAAAAAAATCACATCGAGGGATCACAGCAAATCGAATCCAGCGAGTTTTGTGCAGGAAGTTCCGTTTCGTCTTTGATTTGATCGGCGTTGTCCTTTCACTTTTCTTCTCGGCTTTCCTGTCCGTTGTCCGGAAGGAAGTTTGCAGGAAGAAAGCAACTTTCGTCCCTTCCGTGCAATGACGATGATAGAGGAGTTTTTCGTTTTTTTACCATCTCTCCCCTAATGCCTTCTTCGGGACTCTTGTGCGAAAGCGGAGAAAATACGGTTCATAAATTTCTTCAAACTGAAACCTTCCTCGTGCACGGGGTTTCCTGGGGCCGGTGCGGTCCATTATCCGTCATCTAACCGTGCAGCTAACGAACGGACGTCCCAAACGGAAAGGATGAGCGCTGGAAAGCGGTGTCTCGGTATCGAAAGCAAATAAAAACATTATCAAACCATCCCCTGGACCTCGGTAAATCCTCAAGACCAGGTGCGTTGTGCCGTTGCACAACGAACCTTACCGTTTGCCCCGTGTTGTGTTCAACGTTTTCTATTCACTTGGGAGAATCTCGATTTTCTTTCGGAGCTGAGATTGATCTAGTTTTTTCCTCCTGAACCCATCATAGCTTGACGATCTCAAACTGTTAGAGCATGGACGGTTAAGCTCCGGAGGATGATGCATTTAGAGATGATGAGAAAGTACTTTGACGACGCCTTTGAGAATGCTCTCATTAGAAATGCATTGATCTTGGGATGATTTGCTCCTTCTTCTGGACCTGGATGCGGATGAATGGAGATCTTTCGCCTTATCCCTTAATGATGCCGTTCGGTCTAACCTTCTTCGAGAGTAGCATCCTCCGATCCCTGCCCTTTTCAGCTGTGTAACTCTGGGTGCAATACGCAAGATTCTGATTACCACGAGGCAAGATCTGAGCAACTGCAAGGACCTGGAAGATTACAACAATAAGGACACTGCTGTGTACTTTATTCTTATCCTTTGGCAGCTGCACGCGTGCTAAGATGCTGCGTCCCTCTCCCAAACTTCTCCTTCTTCCATCGCTGCGTTGCACCTCGTCGCCCACGATGCAATTTGCTACATTGTCCCGCAGCTTTCTCAGGTGCTGCCCGTGAAGCACGTGCCTTGTGCTTTTGTGTTCCCAACGCTCCAACTGCGTACCAAGGGTGTCACTTTCCTTTTTGCTCTCTGGCAAACTTTTTCTTATCCCGTCCCGTGTCTTACTTTGTTACTGCTGCCTCAAGCTTGCAGCCAACCCACAAACGCCGGACAACCACTCGACGCGCACAAAATCCGCACCCGGCATCCACGGATTGGCTGGGATGCTAGGATGTTGGTGCAAAAATTAAATTAAACACGCAAACAGACAAAGGCATCGACGAAGACGATGACGATGACGACGTCGGCTAACCGGATTATGGATCTTTCTTTCTTTTTTAAGCTCAACTCACTGTTGCGGCTGCGCATGTGCATGGGATTTTATTTGTTTACACATTTGCGCTTACTCCTTGCGTACGTACGATCACTCCTTCGCGCTGGCAGCTGTGTCGTGCCCTGGCCTGTGTCGGTAAGGGCTGGCCTGAGGGTCGCTTTGCAAAAAATACGGCCCAGAATGTACGAACCAGTCGTCCCACAAAACCAATGAAGGCCAATCGATTGCGAGACAAAGTGAAGCAAAGGCGATCGTGCCTTCTTTCGTTCCCTCGTTCGTTGTTTACTGTTTGCCAACGGAAACCCTGTGGGGAAGAAGTGCGGTGCCTCAAGGAGGATCTGTAAGCAAATTGTTCAACACGAAACAGAGCTGAAACAAAAAACGGCTTTCAATAATTAAACGAAAAGGTGTTTCTGTGCTCGGTGTGCAAGCTGCAAAAATACATCCCATGACGATCGGACCGGTGATCTGGGCGATAAGAGCCCGTTCTGATAAACCAATGTGCTAATGAGATGAAGAAGAGGGCAACAAGACTCAACGGTGTCGGTTGCGGTGAGGTTCATAAAGCAATAATATGCTGATGTTATCTGTGGCAAAAATGCGAAATGACATTAAATCTGTTCAAATATTGGAGCTTGCTGCTTACATTGTTGCACGCTCAGAAGGCTAACCCTTCGATGCTACTGCTTGTTGAAAAATTTCAAATGGAAAAACTTCACAAACTGTATGTCTATAGCATCGCAAAGGACGAGACTTCTTTGTCTATTTCCATTTCATTCCGAACTTTGCTCACTTTGCACCTTCTACTCTTGTGTGTCTGTTGCGCTCACACATTTTCAATGAAAAGGTGAAAGTCCAGGACATTAAGCTACGCTCTACCTGCCATAATCTCATCATTCGCTCACCTTGCAACCTGAAACCGTTGGCTTTTGCCTGTAACATGTCCTACCGAAAAAAAGGAGTGACAGAACGCATTAGCCACTTTGTTTTGTCATGCCACCGACCGCATCGTGGGTGATTAGGTACATTCCTTGTTCTGCTGCACCGTGTGTCCACTTCACAGCGTTTGACATCCTCGCAGGAAACCAGTTTCTTTGCCACTTCGCCGCTGGGAAACGAGCAAAAAGGGTTAGAAAGAAGCCAACCAGAAGACGGTGAACTTCGCAAGCCTTACCACGCACAGTAGTATGTTTCTGTCTCGCCCCGTTCGACCACCAATGGCCTGGTTGCGAATCATCAAATCACGGTTTCGCCAGGTCCTTTTGTACGCACCTTCGCCGTACAGTAAATGAATGCTTCCCGTCCACACCTTACCTCGGCATCGATTAAGCAAATTTAAGTCCTGCTTGGATACCTGCGCACTGCACCAAGCGAGCGCCTCTAGACCAGGCGGAACTGTGGCAAGCATTATACTTAAAGGTCCAGTTTTGTTTCGGGCCTGATTTTCTTTTAGCGCGCCGTCGGTTTATCCACACGATTTCTAGCACGTACGCAAAGAGGAAAGGAGGCAAGACAACACCTCTAGCCTCAACGGATCGATTTTCGTGAACAAAACGTAGTCGAGGAACAAACGCAAATGGTCATCATGCCGGCACTAAACAGTTCGGACAGCACAGCTCCCAGCAGTGATCGAAATCGGGTCCCAAAAGTCCATTAGACGGTAGTTGCCACACAAAAGAAAGACAATTCCAAACAGGAGCCCAAGGCTGCACTCGATCAGGGTAGAAAACGGTAAGAAAGAACTAAACGGTAATAATGCTGCTTGAATCCCTGTAGCATCTCCAGCAAAAGCCTAACGCAGAGCTGCTCTTGAGTTTAGTAAGTACGGTTGGTTTTGCATTACAGATAACCTTTTCCTCCTCTTGCAGTTGGACTAAATCCGCCGAGCAGTACTGAACGCAAAATTGGGCATATTCTGGGCAGCATGGTGAGAACGCCTGTCGTCTCCGTGTGTGCTTTTTCGAATCAACAAGTAAACAGCGCCGTGCATTCCTCTTCTGCCAACCAAGAAACTCAACAACGTCGGACGGTTGTCCGCGATTAGAAAAGCAAATAATTTTCGGTACATTTCCGTGAGCTATCCCACTTCTCAAGCTTCAGATACCTGATTTAATGTTGCTCTTTAGGGGTGCATGTGTGAGTGTGTCTGTGAACATTTCCAAATTATTTCCACCAACGGACGGAATTGCAGCCCCTGGGATGAGCAAACAGAACTGCATCCCAAACAAGCTTCTCGTTTGCAGCGGGATAGAAAGCAAGAACAAGCATTTTTACCACTTACCGCGTGTATCCTTCTTCGAGCACGAGAATGTCCTAATGTGAAGATTATTATTTTCCCTGCCTTCCCGGCCAGTGCGTTTCTTAACTTTTCGCTCTTTCCTCCACCGCTGGTTTATTTATTCACCAAACACGGAGTTTCCTTTTCAATTTTCCCCCACCTAACGGCCGCCAAAGTCCTTTAATCAGCGAGCGGAAAGCGAGTATCACGATTTTAAATTGACACCTTTTGCCTATCGCTGGGGTGGGCTTTCGGATCGGTTCGCTCAACACACACGCACATACGCATACAAACACTCAAGCCCATTGTCAGGATGGCTGAGAACTTCGAAAAAGGATACACACGCTCGACAGGATCTTTGCAGTGGCAATGGGAAAGAACACGCGTTGTTGCACATTCCAACGCAATCCGATTCGATCTATTTGCCCTGGCCATATCTCGAACGCCAGATAAGCTTTTATAGCTCCAGTGAAAGGAAGACCTTCAATGGACGGGTAACGGGCATTTTTGTTTCGATTCGAGTCCTTTTGAAATTGAAAATAAAAAAGAAAATATTAATGTACATCTCGACAGCTCATCTTCTCACATCACAGGCCGGTTCGCCGGTGGAGATTCCACACCAGCAATCTCGAGATCTTCCTGGAACGGTGAGTGAGCAGGTCCTTCTGCCCTGTCGGCAGCCGAAGCACTGGGTTGATTTATTTCTTCCATCATTAAAACCTTCGTAAGAGCTTAATCAGAGGTTCCAAGTAGCCGCCACGTGAGAAATGGAAAGGTCCTTTCGGTGCGGGGACACCTCGTTCGGCCATTGCGACCGGAGCATCACCAAACACTTGTCTAGAGCACATCCGTTCGCCTTCAAGGAAGGCAACGTTTGTTTTTCCGCCAACCGTTCAAACAACGGCATCGTTTAGCATCACATCGTGGGATGGCTAAACAAGATCGTTGAATTCCACACCGAGTGCTACCCGGACGATGCTTTTCTGCGCCCCGTTTACTCTAGGCTTACCGTGAAGTCACCGAAATAGCGTACCGGACAGGATTTGGGAATTAGCAGGTAAATAATTTCTTCAAATATTTTCCTCCAACCAAACCGAACCCGATCCTCTCGGGGGTGCCTCTTTGTGCGTGTAGAAGCGAAAAAAAAGCACACGCACAACCAGTTAAAGGATGTAAAATGCTGTACCCCAAAGTCATCCACTTCAAGTACCTTGTAGTGAGACCTGCGAAAAAAACCCAAGCAACCCCGATTGAATGGGAAGGTTATGGAAGACCCCATAAAGCCGCATAATAATCTCATACTTACAATCGAACATTCCATTCTCCCACTTCATCCACTAGCTACACCGGACCGGGCCGACGATCGATGGAGGCGGCGAACAATTAAGTTGTTAGAACAGATCGACCGTTCGACGGCCGTGTGTGCTGGCCCATTAAGGTCGTTAGTTAGTAGTTGCGTTGTGAGGCGAGGTGCGCCATCGTGTGATCCCAAAAACACAGATCGATAAATGGATGCGTGCGGAGGATAAGCGCACGGACGAGAAAAAAGGCAGAGAAAAAAGAACCTCATCATCCTTGCGGCAACATGGCGGATGTGTAGCGCCGATCAGCGCCAGCGTCTTTTAGCGAAACGATTAAACCAAAGTCAGTCATGACGACAGGAGGGATTCTGGCTGTGGTCGAGCGCTACGACGCTTACACACCGGACAGCAAGGTGATGTGCAGAGATTTCAGGTTTTTCGTTTCGTTTCGCTTTCTGGTACTTACCAGCCCTTTTGCAAATTCCTCCTTGTTACAGCAGGTCCACGAACGGCTACGTTCGCTCGAAGGATGCTAACATTGCTCGGAAGTCCCTTCGCGTCTTGTACGGCTTTGGCACAACTACGACCGAGCCTCGACGATGCCTTCCTGTTTTGCTTCTTCATCCTTGTGCCGGCGTCTGAGCTCCCGCCGTTCACCCATTCCGCGGCCCGTGCCATAGCCGCCCGTGTGGCCGTCTCGTTCGCGGCTGATGTGATGGAACGCCATTCAAAAACTGGGCTCGATTGAGTTAGGCGTCCTGTGGAACGTAACGGCGAGAGCCGAGCAGCATGGAAGCAGTTTAGCTGAAGAGTACAAAAAAAAAGGAATCGTCAAGCTAAAACCCCCGGTCCAGGATCGTTAAACGCGACAGCTTGGTAGCAAACAGAGGGTTCCTGTGTACGTTGCTACCTACCTTGTTCTTGCCGTTCCCGAAGAAAACAAAAACTGCAGTCCAGGTGTTCGGTTCTCCCTGCCCCCCCTAGCAGGCTCCTGCAGTGCCGCCCTTCTGCCTTGTCGAACTCCAGAAGCTATTGTGTTTTGTGCACCGAGACGTCTCATACTCCCTACCAGCTCCCGGGTCAACCCGTCTGGATCCTTAACGATTCAAAGGAAGCAAAAAAACGCCAAACATCCTTAGGCGTCATTGTTCGCAAGTTCTAGCTCCCGTTTCTAGCACCACTCTGGTACGGGGCATTGAGCTGCCTCCAAACAAACCGTTCAACAACGGACAACCCCTTGATCGGTTGACTTTAAGAAACATTACCTTTTTCCTGGCACGCTTTCAAAACATGGTGACCTCCTCCGACCTCGATGACTGTAGTCCGTGCTGCAACAGGACTTCACTCGCTCGTACGATCATCATTACGATCGTCTTCCTGCGTGATGACTTCCGACGAATGATGTACGTTTAATTCGTCTCACCGCAACTGGTGCCGGTGCCTGTTCACTCTTGCAAGGAGCTGCATCCACATCCGGGGCACATCTTTGCCTCCGTTTCTTCAAGACGGCTCCTGCCAACTCCACCGACACATGACGCGCAGGTTCCCCGAAGTTACTGACTCATAACGAATTGCTCCTACTTAGTTGGCTCACACTTCCTTCGGGGTCGTCCCTGCAAGACGCAGCAGCGCAGTCTAGCGTAAACGAACCCCGAAATATCTGGCCGAGAAAACATGGGCAGCTAATTTGTTGACATCTTCTGAAACAAAAACTCGGAGAAGGAACGGAGCACAAAGGGTAAAAAATCCCTTACCACGGAGGGTGCTGTCAGCGATCCATCCCGACAATTCATTCATTACTCACGCGAGACCTTCGTCATCCTGCTGGTCCATCTGGTGCGATCGCGATCGTCAAGCCGCCTAGCAGGCTGTTCTGACGTACTGCCACACAAACTTCCGCCAGAATTCCTCCAACGAAAGGGGTGGTTGATCTTCGCGCGCGTGTGGTTGTGTGCGTTTTTTTGTTGTTGCTTTTGTCTCACAATCAAAAGGCTTTTTACGGCTGATAAACATAATGCCATAATGGACCGTGTTCACTGCCTGCCTGGCTGCTATCACAACGGAACCGGTTCATCATATTCGAAGTCTCTCGGTCTGCTTCCTTCACTTTGCCAGATGCCCGTACCAGAGCTGAACGTCGAAATACCCAGAGTGTGAATGTCTTTTGTTTCAGCGATGGAAAACCGTAGCATCATAGTGTACTGAAGCGTCACTTTAAATGACCAATATATTACATCGTCTCAATGGAATTGTCTCTATTGCTCTCGGGTTTTGGGAATGATTCCATCCGGTGTGGGTATTTCCATTCGATCATTGGAACTCTAGGCAGCTCGGCTGAAGTTCTACCGCTGAGAGTACTTGAGACTTAACAATCAAACCTTTCCCACTGCGTGAGGTTGACGGTGACATAATGAGAACACCCATCGCCGTTTCTATCCCTTAAAGCTAGCCGTCCTGTTTCCAGCCATCGGGCGACATCGGGAAAGTGGTTCATGCTGATAGGGAAAACGCCATCCCCGATGAGCGGGCGAGAAATGGCAAAAGGAGAAAATGGTTAGCTACTTCGGCTTAAGTGCTTTGTTGTTTTTGCTTTCCAGCTCCTTCCTTGCCGTCGTGTCTTCTGCTGAGAAATGCATTGATTACCCTACGCACCAGGGTACATCTCCTCGACGCATCATTGTTCCAAATTTACGGAAAACTCCGCACGCCTCTCAATGACAAACTCCTCATATTCGAAGACAATCTGCCGGCAATATGTGACCGATTCGTGTTCCATTACCTTCTTGCCCAACACTTCGCGCACTCACAGAAAGTCAGCAGTCCAAGTCGCTTTTTTATGACCGACGGGAGGTTGCAAAGCGTTAGTTTATTCCACACCACAGGACACCGTACAAAAAGCGACAGGATCGTCAGGACACATTCCATTTCAGGACAACAGCGCCCAACACCCGAAGGCCGAGTGTTCGCCACCAGTCCGGCCTATTCCTAGAAAGATTGTAAAGCAATTCAGCAGAGTGTGACGTAAAGATTTCCGACCATTTCTTACCTTTCCAGGTTCGAGCGAGGTGGTGTCTTTCACACGGCACGATAAAGGTGACCATAAAATCGGGCCCGTATCCGTCCGCTCGGACAGGCTCTCGAATTTGACAACATTTGCCTGGCTCGCGGCGCTGTCTACAGCAACCGTTTGACCTTGGAGGATGTGTTTCACTGAACTCGGGAGGCGCTCGTTCGCTCGCTCGAGAGGAGTCGCGGATTTAGCGCTGCGTCTTCCACCCTACCCCCTTTCCCCACCAGTTTCTCCTGCTCAGCATACCGGTGGAGGGGGGGGGGCTTACGCACGAGGGTATGAGCGGTGTTTTATTATTGTTGCTCTTCGTTGCCTTGCGACTCGCGTTTCCTTTTTCTAATCCAAATCAATCCACGGCGGCATCCACACGGGCAGCCCGGTTGCTGGTCGTGGTGGTGCTTGATAGCACTGTGAGTTTGTAGCGCTCTTCACACATTGTAAGGAAGCCGGACACTTGACACCGGCTCCGGCCAGGCACCGGCAATTGCAGGGGAGGTTCCCCTGATAAAGCCAGAGATAAAGAGCATTCCAGCACTCACAGTTGCTCAAATCGAGGTGCTAGACGGTTTCATACAGCAAGGAAAGGTGCTGCCTGCCTAACGACCAGGGTTTTGTACGAGCGTGCCCTTCAAAGTCCTCCGTCCATCTGGAAGGAAGTACGGCAAATTTGTAATCGACTGCGTTGCTTGCTGCTCTTCGATAACTCTCTAATAAGCACTTGGAAAGGGACGATGGGACGATGGGCGGTGAGGGCTTAGGCTTCAAAGGGCTTCATGTGTGCTGCTGGTCCGTGGCCGTTTACTTTTTTGCCTTTTGCCTGTTGCCTTCGCCTTAGATTCGATATTGGTTCACTTGATTGCTTCCAAGCGATTGGTAAAGATAGTTTTTAACCCGGGTTGATTATTTTTTCTCTCCTCGTCTGCCGCCCGGAACACTCGGTATGGGCTATTTTTTGTGCACTAAATGAAACAAGTTATGCTGCTGGCGGGGATGATGTGGCCCGTGGTCAACCCTTACTGCTATGTGGGAAACGATTTCCAAATTTATGAATGGCCGAGCAAAAAATTAACATATCTTACGAGTGGTCCGACACAAATTCCGTTTCCTTACCGTACCCCCAACCCACGAGGTGGCTCCAACTACATCTCGTCCTATTAGTGGCCGTTCAAGCCGCACGGCATGAAGGATGACTGGGTACGGTGGTGGACGATGGCGACGAAGGTGCGCGGGTGTCTGCTTGCTACTGGAGCAAGAGGAAAAGGGTGAGGGGGAGGGGGGAGTGGCAGAGGTTGATATTGTATTGCCGCACACATAACAATCCTTATGCCGGTCGGGGTGGTCGCTTTGTTTACAAATCGTTCCATCGTTCGAGACCTTCTTGCCGATGCCACCTTCACTGGCTGCGCGTACAGCAAGAAAAAAAAACGACGCAAACAGCGCAGCGACAGCAAGAAGAAGTCCATCAAACGCACCACCACACGGACATCGCGACATCCGCTCAAATACTGTCGCAAAGGGGTGGAAAAAATATGTCTTCTACCCGTTCGTCCAGCGAAATAATGTGTGGTTTTTTTCGGTTCTGCCAGGGGGCGATTTGCGTTCGCGGCTGACTCGCATCTTGCTGATATGCGCACAGCTGGAACGAGTGGTTGACTTGAGTCGGCGCGTGTGTGTGTTTGTGTGTGCGTTGGGGAGGAATGTCCTCAAGGAACATGAGGTGCAAAAGGACCTGAGGAGGAAGAAAAAGGGCAATTGCTGCGACTAACTTGTGATAGCGCTATACTGCAAGACCTTTGCAACTATTTGTGGAGGAAGTAAAAAAAAGGAAAGCGAAAAAACAAACAATCAGTTCTATTTGCTTCACATGGACTACACACAGCTGGAATCCCTTTTGCCGCTCTATCTCTGTTTCGCGCGTGTGTTTCTCATCTCTTTCTTGCAATACAGTTCCTATCAGAAGAATGCGATTTTGGCTACATTTGATGAATATCCGCTAAAAAAACTCAAAAATACATATACTCATGAAGTATGCTACATATTTAAGATACATTTTTGGGTAAAGCTTACAAATTTGAGAACAAAGCGTTTTGCTTATTTTGAGTTTATTTTACAATTTTCAACCGCCTGTTTTCACAAAATTGAATTTCGTATGCAAACCATGTGAAATTTCACACCCAGTAGTGTAAAAATCCCAAAACAACCAATATTTAGAACACGCGCACGCTTCTTCTGTCCGGCACTGTATGTTACTGAGCAGCGCACGGCGATTTTTCTCTCTCTCTCTCTCTCGCTCTCTCTCTCTCTTATCCAAGCATCGCGCTCCCACTCCCGCTCTCGCACTTTCTCTGTCTCGCTCCCGCTAGCACAGTGTGTGAAGGAACGTGTAGACACAGAGCGAATCGATCGACGAAAGACTGCGCTGGCCATGCGAAGCCTCTGCCGCACATTCTGCTTTCGGCAAACACGTGAAAACAATCGAACGGAACGGTTCGCGCAGAGACCATCACCCACTCTCTCGCTGAACGCAGCCGACAGAGTTGAAAAGTGTGCGCAAAGTGTGTGTGCTCTATCGCAAACCGCGGACGGAACTGGATGGTAGAAAATTTTAGCGAACTGAGCGCTGTAAATGATACAATCCCAGCGAACGTATGCGTGTTATGAAAGTTAATCCGCGTGCGAAGCAGTGATTGCCAAACGAATCAAAGCAGGACTCTAGTAGTCGGTGAAAATAATCTACAAGGTTAGTAAAGGTGGCGTGAAACGTGTGTCGGTAGTGTGTCTTTTAAGGTTGTGGAATTCAGCGTGTCGGTGTGCGACAGGAATGTACAGGAATAAATCGCGACCTCGTTGTACTTTTAGCGTTTTGCGCATTTGCAAGCATTAAGCCCACGCGCGTGCAAGAAAAGCCGGCCGGCCGGCGAGGTGTGGAAAGGGGCAGAAAAACTCTTTACGCTGGTGTGCTCTGTCTGTCTGTCTAGCCCGAATGTGTTTCCACGGGAAGTGCAACGTGTGACCCCCGGTCACAGCTGTGTGTGTGTGTGCGCGTGTATGTGTCTGGCCCTATCGTCGTGTATGCAACTTTGTGTTTGAATGCGTTTGCAAAAGTGATAAACCGGCTAATGTAAGCCATTCGCTGGAATCTAAGCAGTCAAATGTGTGTGTGTGTGTGTGTATGTGTGTGTGGAAAAGAAGTCTTCTTATCATCCCCTGGAAGGGGAGGGGCACGGCAGAATCCCCCCACCCCTCCTCCATCGAACACACACACTTGTTCGTGGACGAACGGTGACACCTCACCGCCAGCTAGGCCACGTTTTGTTGACGTCTTATGCTCCCGTGTGGTGGATCGCATAACTATACAAAGCATGAAGAAAGTTCAAGCGGGGAGGAGTTCCGTGGGCTTTAAACATGACAGTTCCCCCATCCCCTCTTCTTGTGCCCTGTGGGTATTCAGCTCCACACGCGAAGCACTTTTTTGCGTAATATTACATGCCGTCAACGGGCCGTTTTGTTTGAAGTGTGTTTGACAGCCTGCGAGCCATTGCGCACACACTGCGCTGCCAAAGCCGATAGAGAGAAAGAGTGAGCGAAGGAGACGGAGCGACAGAGACTAATAACTTGGACTATCATCACTCGCGCATACAAAGTGTCGCACGATTGGCCTCGACTTCCGTTTCGATAGTGTGTGTTGGTGGAGAATTTGTTCCGCGAAACCCATCGCAGCAGACACAACAGACGAGAGGGACAGTGACACCAAAGGAGGAGTGCTGGGCAGTGTGTCGGAAAAGAAGAGGAATCGAGAAATATTTGGCAAACGAGGAGAGAGACTTGCACACTGGCGAGGCTAAGAACTAAGAGAAAAAATCTGCAAAGAAAAACAATCCACCAACACTAGCAAATGACCGGCCGGCTGGTCGGTGGTGGTGTAGAGCGAGTGATCAGTGTGTTGTGTTTTTCTTGCCGGTTGCGCCTGTGTGTGCGGTTTAATATTTATCGAGTGTGTCGACCTTTTGCGGGGTGTGCATGTATTGCTATGTGTGTAGTGTGCGCTTCATATACTTTGTATTTCATACCGGCCCCAAGGTCCGGTGTACTGCGCGATACCGATAATAGTGTGTGCGCATACATAAAGCACACACAGAGCAACCTCATCATCATGATCATTACCATCATCATCGACACGGTGGATCAGCCGTGTGTCCCATATGTGTGTGTGTGTGTGTGTGAATGCGAGCGTTTTGTGTCAAAGTTAAAAACTCAACTAAAAAGAGGCAAACGAAGTAAGCCATCCGATTAGTTATTGGACTATCGAGATCCACACGTAACGGGACTTTTTTTGGATATTATTATTGTGGACGAATTCCGATTGCTCGTGTGTGTGTGTATGTGTGCACGTCATTGTATCCCTCAGGGAAGGGTATGCACATAGGAAAAGGACACTATCCATATAAGAGAGACGTCACTAGCGAGAAGAGTGGGCTGTAAATTTTTCCCTTTTAACAAATTTGTTTCATTTTCACAGGAATTGGCTGCTGGACTTTGGAACGGCGAGTGTCAGGACATTGTCTCCTCGACCACGCTCGGTAGGTGTGTGTTGCCGTCGCTGCACCGTTACACACATCCTGTCTAGAGCCGTTTCTGTGTGTGGGATACTAAACCTGGAACCCCAGAGAGAGAGAGAGAGAGAGAGAGAGAGTGTCAGTAGTTGAAAATCCACAATTGTTCGAATTGTGTCGACGGACATGTTTCCTTAGACATTGTCACAACGGATACAAACCGAGCGTGCAACGTGTTCCGCAAACGGTGTTATATTCGGTTCATGCATAGTAGAGTAAACGCGCAGTTTAGTCAGACAGCAAGCGAGGACAGGAACACCGTACGAAGCAGAAGAAGCAAAAAATTTCGCACAGCTTCTAGTGAACGACGGCCCGTGGTAGAAGAATTCACCTTGTTCTTCGTCCCAAGAAACTGACAAGCTGTGCGAAGAAGAAGAGGGAAAAGCAACGGAAGAGACAAACACACAGCGATAGAGCGCGAGCAACCGAACGACCACAGTTAGTTAGTCAATCAGACGGAGAAGAAAACCCCCACTTGGGTGGTGGTTAGAACAAAAGCAAAATCGCAATTTTGTGTTAGTGGTGCTACCCGGTTTTTTAGGTTAGCAAAAAATTCAGCAGCAATTTTACTACGCACTTTGTGAAATCAATCGAAGCAATGGCACCACAAGCTGCAACGGCAACGGTCATCGTACCTTCCACGACGTCGGTGGTTACTCCCGGGACCAGTATGGTCGCCAACATCCCTGTCAACAACACTACGGTCACCGCGAGCAACCATGTGTCCGTCGCTGCCGGTATCGACCATCTTTCCTGCCAGGAGATCATTTATGAGGATGTGGACAATCGATTCGCCGAACCGGACCGCCACATGATCAACGACGATCGTGTTATCCAGAATCTGATCCGGCTAGAGCGGTTGTCCATTCCGGACCGGAACTACTTCAACTCTGTGCAGCAGGACATTAAGCCGAACATGCGCAAGATCGTCACCACGTGGATGCTGGAGGTAAGAGCGGGGCTGGATTTTTGCTAGTACTTTAAAATTTAAATGGCCTCCCAATATAGTGCTTCACGCGCGTGCAATGTGTTCTGTGGAGCTTCACGCCTTTTTAAGTTCGTTCTATTAGCAGCACCCCGCTCTCCATCTGTGTGTTGGGCAACAGACCCAGCAGCAGCAGCAGCAGCTGGTAAAGAGACGTAGCAGCACAAAAAAGGGAATGGGGTTTTCGCTTCCCCTCTACCAACCCCGCTTAGAACATTAGCATTAGAGTGGTAAAGCGAATGAGCGGGGGAGGGTGATGGGGTTGTGTGGGTAAAAGAAAAAACACCTAACGCGCGAACCTGAAGAAACCCGGTTCCTCCGGTGCCGGTGGCTTTTTAAAGAGCCACGTTTCCCATCTTCTAACACCGACCCTCTGCCGCGGCCCTTCCATCGGCACGCGCGAATATTGGGAGCATTGACTTTTGCCTTAGCCCCGCTGGAACGAAACGAATTCGCTCGCGCAAAACATCGCCGCAGCGCGAAAAACGCGAATTTTTGGCCAACTCGTCCCGACTCGCTCACTCGCGGACACGCGAAATTCTCTCTCACTTGATCGACAGAGCCGTGGCCGGGCATGCGTTAGCTGCTGCTCTTCTAATAACCTTGCTAATGTTGTTTTTTTTTCTGTGCCTGTGTCTCTGTTCTTTTCTTTCATCTTTTCCCCTCCACGGTTTCTTTTGCCCATTTCGGTGGATCTTCTTCAATTGTGCCTTCGATCATCAACATCATCATGATCATCACCATCGCCGCGATCGTCATTTTTTGCGTGTGCGCCCCTGACACGATCATCGCCGCCGTCATCATCGTCATCAGGTTTGCGATGAGCAAAAGTGCGAGGAGCAGACGTTTCCACTGGCCGTGAATTTCTTCGACCGCTTCCTGTGCGCCCTGCCGATCGATCGCTACCACCTGCAGCTGCTCGGATGTTGCACCCTGCTGCTGGCGTCCAAAATTCGCCAATGTCAGCCATTAACGGTGGACGTGCTCAGTGCCTACACCGACCATGCGGTTTCGCCGGATCAGATAAGGGTGAGTGTGTAGTGTGTGTCTCTTTTTTCTTGCTCATATGTTTTTTTTTGCGAATGTATGCTTTGACTTACCCCTTACTAGAGTGGTGTGTAGTGTAGTGGTGCCCCTGTGTAGAGTTCGAGTTCGCTCCACACCACTCACAGCACTCGGTTCTCTCTCAAATTTGTGTTTTGTAACACTTAGTCTCTATGCGCATATGTATATTAACGGGAAGAAGGGAGCATGATCTCGCGAAAAACTAACCCCCAAAAGAAGGAGAAGGAGCAGAGTGGTGAGAGAGGAGGGGGGGGGGAGGGCAAGATCGCGAACCGCTATAGTACTGCGTATGTGTCGTCGCCCCTACTTCTTGTACGAAGATGACATCCATTCTCTCGCTCTCACTCTCCCGAATTTTGGGGAAGGTTTTGACCAAGACGTGATTGTATGTGTGTGTGTGTGTCTGTTCACCCCCCCCCCCCCCCAACAGGAAGGGTGGGACACGTTCTATGTACCATGTTACGCTTCTTTTACACGTCCGCCAGTGTTAGGTACACCACATGTCCTCTTCCAACAATGCGACGACCCTCACACACTGTATTTGATTCGAGACAAGAACTACCCCTATTGATTATTCATGCCTCTTAAGGTTGTGCTCTCTGTAAATCAAACTTTAGCTGTAGTGTGAGCTCTCTAACACGCTCCTTCTGCTGTCTGGGCCCCATTTACCAGCAACATTTCCCCACCGGCACTGGTGTGTACGTGTGCGAATCTAGAAGTTGCAAAAAACGCCAAAAATGCAAAAAATGGCCTAAATAGAACCAAACCGTGAGTTTACGCGACTTACGTGTGTATCTGTGCGTTGGAAAGAACTAACAATAAGAACAGAAAAAGGAACTCAAAACAGCATTTTACAGTGGGCCGACTCAGTACGGTGAAGATGGGGGTGTGTATGGCATTTTTTTTTGCACGACCATCCAAACTCCTATGTATAAGCTGGAAGTTACAAATTATCTCCATTCCCCTTGCATCTCCGTCGTACCTGTAGAACTTTGCCCCAATGCCTTGCTCTCGATCGTGGAAATCGAAAATCGATCTCAATTCGCCAGGCTATTTTTGTTGCTATTTCGATTTGCACAACAAATTGAGCTTCCCATATTTTGCACGGGTCCCCCCTTCTCGCCCCTCCGCCCAACCGGCGTTGGAAGGAAGTCCGGGACGACGGAGAGATGATGCGAAAATATATTGCGTGATAATTCAACGCTTCTCCATCTCAGCCTACCGTATCCGTTCTTTTCGCCGACTCTGGGAGGGTGGTGTGCAGTAGGGTAGTACAACGAGAGAAGACGAGACCCCTACACACTGGCAAAAACAGAAACAATCCATTAAGCGAGAAAAGATACCATGGCGCAACGATAGGATGATGATGTGCACGGAAGTGTAGACCCAAGCGGACATTGTGCGCTGTGCTGCGCTTGGGAAGAAAATTGGTAAGAGCCGAGAACATTAGTCAGACACCCAGTTTTATCCTCCCCTAAATGGGTTGTACGGGGCGCACACAGAGTAGAAGACTTCCTTTCCATTTCGCTGTGCGGGGGTGAGAATCGACTGTGTTTGTCTCTCCAGGGACAGAAATTTGAATCATGATGTCGCCGTCGCTGGGGTTGCGAAATTTGAAGAAATTTGTGGTCAAACATTTGCGGTCGTAATTACGCGTTTCAACGAACCTTCTGTTCTGTGTTTTTTTCTGTCTTGTGGGGCCTTTTAAAGAGCCACTATAAAGGGGGGTGACTCTTGATGGGGGGCAATGCGGGTGCTGAAGGTGCGTGATCGCAAAAAATAGCCTCAAATAGGCGGTAGGAAGTGATCGTCTTTGGCGATCGTTCAAGAAGAACCATGAACACTCGGCGAACCGTGAACGATAAAACTCCGCATGGTGCTGCTGCTGCTTCTTACCTCGTCACAAAGATGGATCACTTGGGGGACACATATCATGTGTGTGTACGTGGGGCCACAGAGTTTTTAAGGTGTATGTAGCCATGTGGGGTGGAGTAAAGGAAAATCAACTACCACCCTGCCACTTCATCGCCATGCCCAATATATTCTCCCGGTTTATAGCACGTATGTTTGCGGAAATGATTATAAACACACAGAGCACCTCACCAGGTTAGATTTAGCGATCTCTCTCCTGCCGCACCCTCGCCCTAGTGTTGGTCGCCCTATCATTGCTTGTTCCGGCACCTGACTGTGGAAATCGGGCCATCACTGAAATATAATTAACGCCAGCGCCAAATAGCGTGGGTCCCGGTGCTTGACCGGAATTAAATATACGCTCTCCTCGCATCGCATCAGATGCGCACACGAGAGTGAGGCATTTAAAATTCACCTTCCGACCGTCAGTCAGTATCGCAATGAGAAGAAAAAGCAGCAATGACCATTTAAAAGCCAATTCCATGGGCGGTTTGGGCGGCAAAACCAACCACCACCACCATCACCACCACCCCAAACTCTGATGATCATGATGTGTGCAAATATATGGGGGATGATGATGAATGCTGGTTGTAGGAGTATCATATTGGGGGTTTTGTAGACTTCCAAACATAAATAATAATAACAGCGCACAAACACACACACACACACACACACACTTGTGTTGGTGAGGAAATGTGTGCCTGTGTTCGGGCAACAGAGGGCAACAGACTCGATCTCATTGACGCAAGCGCGCATAAAATTCTGCAAACACAGACTCTGCGCGCATCAAATTCGCAATAGAGAACAGAAAAAGGAATAAGCCACGAGATCTCTCCAGTACCCATTTTCGCTTCGCCTTGGGGTTGGAAAGAAGCCAAGGGGGAGGAAGGATGGGTTTATTTGGTTTGCTTCGTCTCGAGATTTTTAGGGAAACAAGCAAAACGAAATGGAATACGAGCAGACTCACATCCGAGGAGGATCGGTATGGCGAAAAAAGTGCTACTACTCATCGCAGTTTTTCCATCATCATCGGTCGGCTACTTTCCCACGCTTCCCACCACCGTGCACATGCATGCGATGTATTCAAATGACAAACATGTCGACACGCCGCCAACAAGCATCAGTCAGCACCGTGCCCGTCCTTCTCTCTGCATTTACAAGTCTCGTCCAAAACGCCAAATATTGAGGTGTGTGACACAGCAGCGCATGAGAGCGCAGAAAGAGAGGAAGGACATCCTTGCCAAATGGGCTTAATTAAACAAATCCCTACACATACACACAAACCCCCGTCTTTGTCAGCCGGAAATGTATAAGGATCACGCACAGATGATTGCAGCATGCCACAAATCCCGCAAGTCGAAGGAAACGGGCGGTAGTTGGATCAGGGCCCAAGTAAGAAGCGGCATTATTGGACGACAAAAAGACCGACCCACCCGCCGGGAGCAAGGAGCATCATCATCGTTATATCCGCTCGCACTCCGGATGTATGGGTCTGTGGCGGCGACACGCTAATCCATCACGCCAGACGACGTGCCTTTTTTCCGTGGATGTGGTTTTGCGGCCTCGCCACCCGCCCGGGGTTTTCCGCTGTGTTTTGTGCCCAATTTGTGGCGGCGACCGTCGTCACGATTTATTCCCAAAAATAAGTGAATATTTTTGGTGCAAACGAATGGTGCAGAGAGCAAGCTCAAGCTAAACGACGACCGGGAGAGAATTGGCCAAACGCTCAAGTTTCCGTCTTCTAAACCTTTCCCCTGACGGGCGATCCCCGATCCTATTGCCAGCGTGCCGCGCCACCGTAATACGATATCAATCAAACCCAATTAAGCGCAAAATTTTCTTGTACCGTGGACACAGCACTCTCCCACTGCACGCGCGGGGGAGGACGTGTACACACACTTCACCCGTATGCTGCGTCAAAGTCGCCTCGGAAGGTGCTACATTCTCGCGAAAAGGTCACGGTGCGGGGCGGAGGCAAGGG
Source organism: Anopheles epiroticus (assembly GCA_000349105.1). Classification (NCBI taxonomy): domain Eukaryota; kingdom Metazoa; phylum Arthropoda; class Insecta; order Diptera; family Culicidae; genus Anopheles; species Anopheles epiroticus. The sequence continues at coordinate 670,641 of KB671391.1, read as the reverse complement.
ACGTGATGATGGAGTGATGCATTGCAATTTTTTCCGCCGCATTGCAATCGGGAATCGCCGCTGATGATGGTGGACAATCGGGCAGAGTGAGAAAAAATTGCCCAAACTCCTCCGACAAAGCGATGTGACGAACGGCTCTCGAGGACCATATTCATCTTCATCTTTCGGAGGCGCGAGTACGGGCAGGAAAGGTCTTTTAGGACGGATATGACGCCCCATTGCCGGGTACCGGTAACTTGGTGTTGAGTAGAAGCGACGGGAATGGCTAAGCCAGAGGAGCCAGAAGCGCCAACATTTTACTGTGTGTGGTGTGTTTACTGAACCTCGAACCTTCTCACTATGTTATGGGATCGAATCGACTTTCGGCGGAGAAGGTGGACGACGTCCTGAAGAAGCAAGGGTGTTGGGGGTACGCCAGTCGGAGATATATGTTTGTGAAAAAATGATTTACATTTATTATGTGGCGTGTAAGTTGGTTAGCCTTTAGTCTGCCTTTCTTTCGTTTCATTTTTGTAATGGAATTTTTTGCGTAGACGCCGGGAAGACGAAAGGATGGCGAAGAAGAGTGTGTGCTCGTCTCGGGTTAGTTAACTCCGAATGGCTCCTTCTGGTGTGCGCCAGCGATCTCTCTCTCTTTCTCTCTCCCTCTCTCTTATGCTGGCGAGATCTTCTTCGTCATCCACACTGGAGACGATATTTGTGCGACCTCTGCAGACGAAAACCGACCGGGGTCCGATCGGTCGACATCATAACGAGAGGGCAAAGGGAGCAGGCTATATGTGTGAGCAAACCATCAGCCTCGTACAGCATAATGGTGTTGTGTGTGCGTGTGTTGTATCCGTTCGAGCCTCCACCGTCCCGCAGACGGGTTGGAACAACTTTTTTCTCAATGAAAAGAGTTTAAGCTCCTCTCGGGCGGCAGAGAGAAGAAGGAAGCGTAAAATCTGGCGCGCTTCAACAGGCAGTTGCTTGAGCGCGCGCGCGGGATATTTGCGCTTGGCTTTTTGGCCCACAGTGGTTTGGCCCGAACTAGAAGGAGGCGAGGGATTGAAGGCGATAGCGTTCATGGTTCGTTGGTTGTGGAGGAATGGGAGAAGTGAGCGGATGGCAATAGCGAAGAAGCTTCATTGATCTTTTCATTCCATCCATCCAATAACTTTTTAACGGACTCATCCAAAATAGTGTGGCCTCTTCTCTACTAATTAGAGAGAGTTGCGTGGACGCAACGAAGATGATTGCGTTCAGTTTTATCTATCGTTTTAGCAACACTATCCAATGGTGGAGAGCAGCTTTCGTGATCTTCCACAAAACAGCACAGCATTCCAACCGAGTCTACGAGAGGGAGGGAGGGAAGGACAACCGAAACCTGATTCGGAATGATCAGCACCTCACACCCAAAACATTCAAAAAGGAAGATATCGTTCAAGAGACCTCCGCAAAGACGTCAATAGTGGCGGCAGGCAGGGTGTGCTGCTAATCTCTATCAGCAATCGCAACAACTGTGAGCTCTCTTTTGGTGCTGCTTATTATAGAGTTTCGTTCCGTGGCTCCGTGAACAGGATAAGAAAAGATCGCGCTCTCGAAAACAACTCCAAACCTCCACCTTATGCTCCCTCCTTAGGGGTGTTAAAGTTAAATCCCGTCTTCTCTTTTCTTGTTTAGATATCAGCTATCTTTAGGCCGCGTATAAATTTCGGCACGACTGACGGTGGTGTGGAGCCATCGATTTTTAGTCAGCATGTTTCCTGTTTTCGTCCAAGGAGGTCTTGGTTTCGGTAATGAAAAGGAACCACACCGCGTTCGATCGATCTGCGCGCGGGTCGCTTCACGTCTCTGTATTGTCCAGATGAAGCAGAAACTGCGCCTGGTCTCTCTGGAGTGTACGTGTGCGGGTCGTTGTGGCATTCTAACATAAAAAGCAATGTCTTTCCCAGTGCGAATTTGTGTGTGTGCGGTTTGCTTGAATAAGATCCCGGTGGTTCGCGCGCATTTCTTTTGCGGTGTGTCGCGGCTGTGGTTTGTTCCTTGCTCTTTTCTTTTTTTTTTGGTCCTGTTTGGGACCACCGACGCATAATTTGTGCAGTTTTGCTTCCTGCTGCACTTGGTTTTCCCGCCATGCATATGCGTCCGACCCGTCCCCCTTCTCTGTCATATTATTTGTGTGCTTCATGTTTCGAGACAAACGATCCGTGTCCCCATGGTTCTTCTCCTGTGATATGTTCCGATCCTCTACATCCCCAGACGGTTTCGCAGATTCTTCTTCCCCGAGGACATCACCGGTGCGCAACCACCGACGAGAAGCTCATGTGTATGTGTGTTGGGAAAGAAGATGGAGGAATCGCAATCATAAAACTCGATCCCGCCGTAGTGTGCGCGATCTTTCCCAAAAAAAACCAAACCGTCGTCGTGCATAAGCAGTTAGTTAACAGGCCGGGTGGGCAAGTGCAGCCACAGGGACGGGCCGCCTTTCTCTGTGGCGAATTCCAATGTCGCTCACACACTCCATAGATGGAAGGAGCAGCCAGCAGTAGAGTGCGTCCGAAGAGGAGGTACAGAAGAGTGTACGGTACTTGATGCCCCTGCTCTCAGGTTCCGCGGGAGTTCCGAGAGCAGCATTTAAAACCTCGGCCAAAAGCGCGCAAAAATACGCATCACCATCCCGTCCACCATCACCACCACTACTGCGATCCACCAACTCCGCACCAGACACGCACTTCAGAGGAAGAACCTCCAAAACGGGTTGTCGTCGTCGTCGGTACAACAGAAAGGGAGAGCGCCAGCGCACGAGAATGCCAATTGTTGTGTGCCTTTAGGCCCTTCTTCTTGTGAAGCGTTAGAGGAGAAAAGAGAACCCGATAACGCACCTCTCCCCCTTCGCACACTGCTCCTCCTCCGTGATCATGTTCTCCCGTCTGTGTGCACGTCCCTCGAGGAGGAGGACATATGCGAAAGTGCGCGCTTACTGAGTGTGCACTAAGAAAAAGGGAAGTCTGCTTTTAGGTGAGCAAGTCTTTCGTGCGGAGGGGAAGAGTTAGCGCATAACGTCTGAGGAGACACACGAGCGCGCGGGTATCAGCGATATTCTGATCCACGAGAAATTCCTTTCGTCTGTTTCCCAGAAACGCAATACAAACGAAGTAGGAAGACCATAAAAACTCGTACCACGCTCCGCACCATGAAGAAATCCAGAATGAATCGGCCCACGACAAGTCGAAGCAGTGCGAGAAGTAAGGTGGTGGATACAAGAGCCTTTTGAAGAAGGAGGAGTAGGAGCGCGATCATGTTTAAGGTGGCGGCGCATCCCAAAGGCTCTGGAAAGGAGAGTCTCCTCGAATCCCGTCCGCCGCAGCACGCAGCCCAAAAAACCCGGAACGCCGCACACACAACCTTGTGTCCTGGCCCGCGTGTTGTTTTGCGCGCCTCCTGGATCCTCTCAGCTGCGCTGCAAGATCCTGAAAAATGAGTTTACAACATTTTCACACGTTATTCAATCGCGGTGTGTGCTGACTGTGGCCTGGTTGTGCGTTTCCTTCTGCAGGTCGTTGTTTTCTCTGTCTCTCCGCGTCTCGTTTCGGGATCATCTATTCTTCGTTTTATTAGTAGTTTTATTTGCCCGTTTGTCCTTCACCCACCTATAGCATACCCCCTGTGTTCCCCCGGTGTGGTATAACCGCCGTTGGTCGTTTCGCGTTGAGTTTTGGCCTTTAAAAAGCAGCCCCCAGATACGTGTTTTCTTGATGGTTTTGTGTTCGGTTTTGCGCATACTTTTAACGGGCTTCTCCGGCTTCTCTCTGTTGGTGTTCCTTTAGAGGGGGTGATGGCAGTGGCAGCGGTGGCGGCGTGCCTTTTAGCGCGACTATCTCTCTTCGTCTTCCACAGCACCGTCAATTTGGAGGTTTTTATCCTTCTCTACCTCTCTATTTGCGTTCTTGGCTTTTGGGGTTTGTTCGCGTTTTTTTTTTGTTTGATCGACGACGTCGTCCCTGCGGCGCGCACTCTCGTTGTGTGGCTACTTCTTCTTCGTCTCCGCGGCTTTATAACAACGATCTGCACAGGCCAGTGTGTATCTCTCTTTCGCATGCCTCGTTATCTGCACTTTTCCACTGCTATCCATTGGTATTTGAGCTGGTATTCTGAAGAAGGCTCTGCATACCCTACAACTCTGCTGAGTAGAGATCTCTCACTTTACCAGCTAGAAGTTGTTCGCTTTAAATGGACCATGCTTTGCTGTGTGTGCCTCTTTTTATTGCACGGCTAGTTCTCTAGCCCTTGGTCGGTCGGTTTTGGCTGGATTGAGTTTGTGTGTCCGTATATGTTATTCCCTTTCTTTTGGGCCTCTTCTACTACCTTCTCTTCCAGTTGGTGGTGGTAGCCTTTGGAGGTAGTTTTTGAGGACCTCTCCGGCATATCTCCTCCTGGGAAACTCAGATTCATGGTATGAGGAGGCAAGCAAAAATAAAAGAATCGGGACGAAAGTGCAAAAAGATCTGGAGAAGATCAGGAACCAGAATAAGACAACGCCGATCACGAGAAGAAGGCCTCCGAGGAATGTTGAATGAAGAGAAAGATGAGGCTCATAAGATCTGGCAGAAACCTGCTGTTGCTGCAGCTAGTGGATCACGGGAGCAAGATGAGGTGTAAGGGAACGAATAGAGATAGAGAGAGAGAGAGAGACAGGATGAACCAGCTTAGTTTATATGTGAGCCAGCCGATGGGTCCATTGAATAAAACACGCGCACACACAACACACAGAGGCACGCATGACGGTGGAGGAGCCGCCTGCCATTTAGTTTTAAAGGGTTTTTAGGCTTGGGCTTGGGCTTGGTGCTTTCGCCCACGGTTTTGATACGGTTTGTCACCCCAAACTATTTGCTCCATAAGCAGGATATGTGCATAATGGGGGCCACACCAGGCAGGTACGAGAGAAAGAGAGCGATTGAGATGGGGCCTTTTTAGCGATTTCCACGAAGTCTAAGGATTGCTGTACGGTGTGGCTCCTTATTGGGGTTTTGGGGATGGAGTGGAAGGGAAGATCACCTTCCTTTTAGGTTCTCTGCGGTTTTCTCTGTTCAGGCCCGGCGCGTTTTGTGCTGCCGTGTTTCGGTGCGGGCAATCGATCTTACGGTGTGGCTCCTTTTTATCCATTTTTTTGTGTTATTCCATCCGAGCCAGAGCCTTCTCTCTAACAAGCGGCGTTTTCGGTTTCTTCTCCAGCAAGAAGGACAACACATACACACAGGTATGCTGCTGCACCACACGGCAAGGTATATGCGCGCGAGAAACCACTGCGAATAGTGTGTTCGGTGTAGGGGGGTGGGGAGGCGATACCCATCGTGGTCGTGTTCTTCCTCCCTTTGCGCGCGCACATGCCTAACTGCTTCCGCTCGCAGCCACTACCACCGCCGCCCCACAGAGAATGGAATGCTGTTCTCACTTTTTGGGGCGCTTTTTTGACCGGTTCCCTCGTTCTTGCTGTGTGTGAAAAAGAACGTGCGCGCGTCCTGTCCGTTAGTTGTTGGATGCTTTGGTTGCTGTGAGAGATTTTATCGCGCACATACACAGCAACTCTCGGCATCGGTACGAGGTGAGCAGGGGAGAGGAGGGGTGGTTGAAAGAGGCTTCTTGGGAGCACTTAGGCCGGTCGTGTCCTGTTTGCGATGAGAGGCTTTGGCCTTTGCTGGAGAGTGTAACTCTCCTTCTGCGAGTAACCCAATAAGGAGCGGAAAACGAAGGTTCCTTGCGAGGCCAATTTTGGAATGATCAAAGGGACACCATCAACACACGACGGAAGGGGGTGGGAAGATTCCACTCTCTCCAGGGTTCGCCCGGGATTGCTGCTGTTGCTGTGCCACGATCGTGATTGGCTTTTGTGGCCCAATGGTGGTGTGGTCTTGGTCGGTGGTGCCCTGTTATCTTCCAGATCATCAATCAAATCGAAGCAGCTCGAAGGGATCGATTTTGTGTTTTTTTTTTCTTCTCACCCGCTAGGCTTGCAATCTTTTCTCTGTCCCACAGTCACACCATTTATACAGCGGGTAGAGGAGCCGCTATCCTTTTTGCGGCACTCGCGCAAGCTTATGTGCCCTTTTATGCTCCTAGTTGCTGCTCTGACCGGCGCCCAAAAATCTGTGGGGGGTGTGCATGGAGGGCTAGGGTAGTGTGAACCGAGATTCGTATATTAACCGTATCGAAAAGGCAAAAATCCTCCTCTTCTCACTCGCTGTATATTGTAGCTTCCTTGAAGTTTTTTTAAAGGTGCTACCTTGTGTCTCTCCTGTAGCTTGTGTTGTGTGTTTGTATGTTTGCTGTGCTTCTGGTCAGGATCAGTTTTTATTCACCTTTCGACCTGTGTACCGCCGCCGCTGCCGCCATCCCGGGGTTTAGAATATTCGGTCCCTTCGAAAACAAAGCGCACACAATGTTCGGCATTCCCTTTTTAGCGCCTTCCCTGAAGGATATGAAAATAATAATGATAAAATAAGCGGAGAGGAATAACACAAAACGATCTGGAAAATCACGCACGATCGAATGCCGCCCCTCGGCTTTTGATGGCGTGTGCTGGAGAAGAGAAGGAGGGAGGCAGCCAGTGGGCCTTTTTGCCTTGCCCTCTCGTGTGCCGTTGGTTTATGTGTGTCCGGCAAACACAAGGGGGCTAAAAAATAGCAACCCCTAAACACACTGAAGATCTCGTCCCGAAGAGGAACGATCCATCCAGCAGCGTGTGCGCTAAGGGTTGCTTTATTAAAAAAAATGCGCACGGTTCTGTCTTTGCTCCTTCGTTCGCACGATCACATTTAGTTTTTTTTGGGCTGTAGTTTGATATCTCGATGATGATTTGGTTAAATTTGGTTCGCCGCCACCAGCTCCTCGGGGGATGGGGGAGTGTATATGCGTAAAAGGATCTTCGCTTCGAAGGCGCTCCTTCTTTTCGTGTTTCACCACGGGACAAACACACATACACACACACACACACACACTAGGCAGGTATATAAATCGACGATCCCATCCCTTATTATTCGGGCCGGTAATCGCCAGGAAACGACGCATAACACAGCGACTGCGGCGGCGGCGACGTCGTTGATTTGAGCGGGAGATGATTTGATTGCGAATGAATGTGGAGCTGAATGAGGCAGGGGGAAAAAGGGGAGGCCACCCGGGAGGACGATTATGAGATATTCTTTTTATGATTCTTGGTTTTTTTTGTTGCACTGGATATGATGGTTGCTGTTTGTTTGTTGTGTGTTACTGTGCCGCTGGAGCCGCCGTCTTCGTGCCCTGTCCGTGTGTGCTCTGTGTGGGCAAAGACAAGAACTCGCCCAGAAGTGCTGCTGCGCCCCTACCTATCCATTCGTGTTTTCGTACTCTGGCGATCCTTCACAGGGAAGACAAAGGCAAGAATTTGAGGAAAAGAAGACACTCCAACTGCTGCCATAAATGCGCAATGATGCGTACAAACGGTTCCAGCATTCCATTCATCACCGCACAATCACATCGTACGAAAAGGGAGAAGAATGCCCCTGCCAAAGTGGAGACGACATCGCTGCACATCGCAGGAGACCGGAAGAAGAAACCACACCAACAACCGGGGCCTGTTTGTCACCCTGATGAAGAGATTGACCAACCCCGTTTGTTGATGCAAACCATACGATTACCCGACCATTCTTGCGGATTTTATGTCCTTCCCAGAGATGGTGATTAACTGTCACTGGAGAGAAAGAGAGAGAGAGAGAGAGAGGGAGGGAGGGAGGGAGTTGAGAAGTGTGGTGCAACTTTGATCGGCGACCACCGGAGAGATAGGATCGAGCTATGGGACGATTTTCGTTGGGGTCGTCACCGTCACTGCAGATATTCATCAATCAAAATATCTCACACACTGCCGTTGTTTCAACACAGATGCAACGGCTGGGGTCTTCACCGCAAGCTGCGATTTATTACGTACGGCCCATATAATCCTGCGGTTAGCCATGGACACGGGAAATGAAGGAGCCTGACCGACCCATCATCAACGTCTTGCCGGGTTGTTAAAACATTTGCATAACCTCTCTTGCTTTGTAGTAAGACAACAAAACGAGTAAAACAATCCCAAGGGATGACAATTGCAAGACTGTCTGGAGGGGGCTCCAAGGGGTATAGGAGGAACAAGCTGTTCCAGCCAGCCCTCTGTTTGTATCGGTCGGGCGTGTAGGGATACAAAAATGTACTTCTCCGACACGATTGCAATGTCCTGAGGCGAGATACTCGTCATGTCCCTTCTGTTGCATGTTCAATTTAACGGTTTTTGCCATTTGTTTCTGCTCCTTCGAAGACGTCAATGTGTCGTTATGATGCCTACAGACCGATTAATAATTACAACGGACACAGCGTGAAAGGGAAACTTTTAAGTCTTAAGGCACAATTAAAGCCTTTATCCTTTCTGCAGGGCAGAAGAGCATGTACGGCGCCCTGTGTGCGGACCAGGCGCATGTGGTGTGCCCATCGTTTCACGATCGGCCGTGCACGAAATTTATGCAAAAGTGTGTCGCTCAAGGTGTACGCGTGCCCCTTCGAGGGAGGTAGTCCCCATGTCCTTTAGTGTCCTTTTTGGGGAAGTTGTTGGCACACGCTGGTCGGCGCTGCTTAAGAAAGCCACGTTCCAGAATAAATTTCCACAAAGTCTGGATGTGTTATTGAGCAATGGTGCTGCACGGTTTTCCTGCCATATGTTGTCGCTCGCGTGCCCTCGAGGGCGTCTCGCCTGTCGTTGGCTTATCTTATAAAGGGACCTAACAACAGTTGGCTGACTATCCTTCACGACATTCCAGCGTAATTGTAACGAACTTTGTTTGTGTTTAATTGTTATACTTATCCTCTTTCTTCTTTTGTTTCGCAGAGCTGGGAGTTGCTGTTGATCAGCAAGCTCGAATGGAACATCAACGCGGTGACGGCTTACGATTACGTCGACCACATTCTGGAGCGCGCCAAATGGGGCTCGGACGATGCCCGTCTGCGCGAACATGCGCACACACTCATCCACGTATGCAATACAGGTAAGTGTTAAGTACGACTATAGATCCTGGTGTCCTTTTCCCTATCGAGAAGGAAGAAAAATGCCAATCAGCGATCAACCAACCTCTACCAGCAGTCGGTCACAATCGCACAATTAAGCAATTTCGATGTATTAGTGCTCTTCACATTAATTGTCAAACATTCCCCTTCGGAACGACGTGTCGTGGTTTAGCGTTTCCCTGGGATGGCGACAACGATTGCCCTTTTTTTTCTCGAGTCCCGTGTTATTAATGATCGCTATAAAATTGCCCTTCCGCTGCCGCTGACCGACCAAGTTCTTCGCGGCGGTAGAGTGATGGAATGTGTGTATATCTGCTGGCCGATCGACATTAGGTTCGGTGTTGGCTTTTTTCGGATTGATTTGTCAAGCGTGCGCAACCGACTATGGTAGATCCTTCTCTTCTCGAAGCATGTCTTGCTTTCCACCATTAAGAAAATGCGTTCAGGAGAAGCTCCCGGACGGACGCCATTGCCGGAGGGGTGTGAGAGATGGAGGTCTCTAATTCGAGGTCATTTTCATAAAATTCTTTTACTACACCGTTTATTGCCCTTCTTGCTTGAAATTTATCTAAAGACGAGGAGGACGCTCCCTTGGGAGAGGACTCGATCGTGAAGAAATTTTTGGCGATTGTGGTCGACCCGCAACATTGCCAGGAGCGCACAAGAAGGAGACATTGGGCAAGATGGAACTTCTTTTGAGGAGGTGATTGGATTTTTGGTTTTATTGCATTTTGAACGCGCGCAAACCGGCGGCGCGTTTTTGGCTGCCTCTGCCCTGCTCCGTCTGTACCGTTTCCTTCATTTTCCCTCCTCGGGGAGGGCAATGCCAAACCCGATGCTTTGTAGGGTGCTGCGTTGCCGAGGACAATTATTCTTCGATTTCAATGCCAATCGGTGGCATTGCCTTCCTGTGGCTGGTACCGTCTCGCGGCGCCGAGGCAGGATGGGTAGGACGAGAATATATATTCTTTTGATCGAATCTCGCCTCACGACGACAACGACGACGACAACGACGACGCCGGAATCTCTCTTCTCACCCAGTGTTGTTTTATGTGTGTTTTTGTCGGTTTCGGTTTGTTGTTCCCTGTTATATGTTCCCCTCTTCCCGAAAATGAATGTACCATTCATTTTCGGGGATATTTAAATTCAAGGTTATCCGCCGAGACGAGCCGTGAGCGGTTGTGTGTGCGCGAGCGAAGCCGGTGCCGCGCCAACTTCGCGAGGTAAAGCCACTTCTTACCAGGGTCGCGAACACCGTCGACTGCTGGTGGTGTAAAAGGGCTCTCATGTGTGTATAGATGGCAGTGAATTCATCGCGCACTACTCTCTACGATATTCGAACTTAAAACGGAAACGGACCAGATTCCTGCGCTTGTTGCTGGTTGCTCTTGCTGCGCGCGCGTTACCCCGATCGGGAGGTCGTGTCCCTTCACGGTTACAGCATGGTGCCACTTTTTTCGTGGTTCTTCTTCCCAACCATTTCTCCCCGTGGTGGTTCCTCTGCCTGCGCAGGAGCATACCGTGGAGGATGGTAATGTATTGTTCGAGCGAATCGAGCCCAGAAAAGGGGGTTGATGACAACAAAATGAAATAAAATCAGGCAAACCGGAATCGCTCGCAAAAGGCTGGAAACATTGGGAGGAGAGTCTGAAGTGGAAGAGGATTTGAGAGTTAAATGGCCAGTGTGTGTGAGTTTGTGTGTAAAGGCCACCATCAGATCCTTCGAGTGGGTTTGCGTTGAATGCAAAACGTTGGATCATTCTTGTAACTGGAGGACGCTCAGTCGACACAGAGGGTACCAAACGTTGCGAAAGAGAAGGACTGGTATTACAAGTTGTACCGCTTTCCCAATTGTTACAATTTCCTATTTCCCTCTAGTTCAAGGATAATAAAAACGCGCACCATCTGCTGCCGTTATTGTTCAATACACTTTTCGGCCCCCTTCGTCCTTTTGATGGCGCTGTTTAGCTCCCTTGTACTTCGTATCCTTTATTCGTATGCTTACTTCATTCCGATACATTCGATGAAACAGGAACGGACAAGGAAGTAGAACGTAGCGAACGTCCTAACGAACGGCGTTACTCTCACCCGATATCAAACAGCTGCCATCCGCCGTTTTAATGTCCCGATACACACAACGCACCCAAGGATGACGGTCCATTGCCTGTTTTTCGTGCTTCCAATCGACCATCGGAATCTCTTCTGTGTTCGCCCCCTAACACCTCCCTTACACTCACTCGTACAGGTGGTCGAGGTAGCAAGAACCTGCTGGTGGTGGTGGTGCCTGTTGCTGCTGGCTCCGCGCATGCTCATTACCCTGGTAGGTTTGATCAGGATGTGTGCTTTTGACCTTTAACCAACGGGGAGAAAAGTGCACCCTGATGGTTGTACTGTGACTGCTTGTGCGCAGGTGTGTTGCGTTCGACGGTCCCCGCGCCGGACGTGTCCTTAATTGACTGGGTCGCTTGTTGACTTCCTATCGCGACACCTCGATCAGGGCAGGTTGAAAGGAGAAATTTATGTTAATTTCCGGTTCGCTTCCTAATGAGTCCTGCACTCTACGTCGAAAGTGTCAACGGTCAATTGAGGACCGTCGAAATCCACGAGGCGCAAATGTGGCGGGTGGATAGTGGAATCATGATATTCTACAGGTTGGTGTAGCGCACCATGAAAGAAGGAGGAAGTGCCTTTGGACGAGGAAAACACCTTCCCTCATATCCAGTGGGAGAGTTTTTGCTTTTTGCTTCTTGTTGGCTTTGTTTTGGCGTTTTTAATAGCCTTGTATGCGTGCGTTCGGCGTGTGTATGTGTAGCTTTTGAAAGTCCATTCCACATGCCACCACCATAAACGGGGGGACACGAAAGAACCTGCGTGGAGAACTTGCCCCCGAGGGTCATTTTCCACGTTAGGAAGTGCGAGTTTTTCCCCGTTGCTTTTAAATGCCCGCAGCACCACTTTTTCAAACTTCAGGTGTGTGTAGCCGCGACCAATTAATAATCGGACAGCAACTGCAGCCCGCTTCCTATGGGAATGGAATCGGGGTCCTGTTTGCCTGGACCTCCCAACGAAGGAGATCCAACATTTTATGATAAACGTTCGGACCCGCGCAAGTAGCAACGGAAAAGGACATTGCATTCGGTTGGATTGGATTGGTTGGTTGGTTTGTGCGTGTTGCGGGTTGGTAAAAGCATATCACCAGACCTCCTTCTTCGTCACCTGCACACGGAGCAGCGGAGAGCTTACATTAGCCTCGAGCAACTCTTCCGGGGTCACCGACGTTCATCAAAACATACACACATTGCGTTGTGACAACATTGTTTGTGACACAACAATGTGGTGGGGGGGGGGGGGGGGTGGAGTGCCGATCATAACTGAAAGGATGAGGGACTGGGACGACTGGCAGAAGTCAACGTTCGACTAATAGTTTCCGCCGACGGCAAAAGATCTTATCGATTCAAAGAAGTTAAACATCAAACGGTTCTACAAGCGAGATGTCTCCCCCTCGGTGTTTGCGCACTGGTCGCGATATCGGACGCCAAGAGAAGAAACGGATTACTACTAACCTCCAAGACGACACCCCACATTTCGAGCATCTGCCGGCTGCGATGGTTCCTTGAAAATGTGGTGTGGATACATGGGGGATTGGTGCGCATTACATGCAGACATCGGTTGCGTTGTGATTATGATACCCACCTTGGACAGACCATCAACATTCATCTACCCCAAAACGGCGACGTTACTTAGTATGCATTCCGCAAGTATTATACACATATGCATGCGAGACGAGACAGGCGGCACGTCATCGCCAAGACAGAATTGTTTGAGCTGCAGAGCAGCTGCCATACTTACTCTTCCATCCTTTCGTCCAAAATCCAACACCCGATGGGAACGTTAACCACCCCATTCATGCGCTCCTTTTCCTCCTCTCTCAAGCGCACCAGATATAGCCCAAGAGAGGATCTCGTCTTACCACCTCGCACGGTCACAACCGGTTATTCGTGTGACTAAATTTAGCCATTTTTGCAATTCATGCAATTGTTGTGTGTGCACTCGGATGATAATGATACCTTGTGTATAGGGTAGCAGCGGTGCATTATCTGGTGTCATGGAAAGATTAAACATGAAACTCCAGCAGATGTGTACTGCTGCTTGTCTCGACAAATCCGGTAAAGCTCCTGGGTTCTTCCATTCGGCGCTCACTTGATGTCCAGAAGTTAATGAATAAGATAGCCTCGAAGAGTCGCCGTTTATTTTGTGAATTGTGAGTGACTGTCACCACAACCTCCATGCAACATTGTAAGCATACAGGTCATTTGTAAAGGTTTCCTGAGGTTTGTGACACTGCGTTATGATATGTCCGTCGGCTGCTGGTCTACACTAGACTTGCTGCTTTTCTCCCCCATCATGTCCCGGTAAAGACCAGAGCAAGTTTGTATGTTCGTTCGATTTCCCACCGTGGTTGAGATTTCGGAACCCCAGGTCGTTTCGAACCAGGGGTCCCTCTGTGAATGTCCTGTGAAGAGATACACTGTTTGCGGAAGGGAAAACTCGTTCCACCTCCCGTTTGTGTGTATGAACTGCGCTCTCGCAACCCGTCCCAGCGTTTGTCCCGGTATGTCGCCGGTTGTCATCCTTAAAAAAGGGACCGTGAAGAGGAACCACTTTCTTCTTGGAAGCAACGGAACTTTACAAAGCCACAACAACGTGTTTTCGTCCGTGGCGGGCAACGGTTGCTTACTTCTGTGCTGGGAAAACCGTCGCTCGACTGGATTGGGAGAAATTTATCACCCTTTTTTCCATGTCTGGGTCGGGGTTTGCTCTCTCCCGTTTGGTGGGACACCGCATGATCAATAAATTAATTACTATTACTCCTTTTGCGAGAGGATCTGTAACGGCAGGCCTTGTTTTGGGTAATAAAATTCCTTACCACTTACCCTTTTCTTGTCGACCGAGGGACCGGGACAACATTCCTTCGCTTGGGACCAGAGCCCAGAACAGCAGATCCCGTTTGGGAATGTGTTCGAATGAAGGATGTTACCAAGAAATAGGTAGGTTTTGTCAATTAATAAATCCTAACCAGCCAGACGATAAATCAAGGGACCGAATTTTGTCCTTGCTACGGAAAACGTTTCCCTCGGAAAACGTTTGTGTGTGAATCAATAAAAAATAGCAAAGTCCATTTTCTGCACTCGATCAAGGGACGACGATGGCGGTGCAACATTAGAAAGAAGAAAATTAATTAAAAAGCACGTCATCGATGTGTGAGGCAGCTGAAGGGGAAAAAGGCTACTCAATAATTTCTGCTCTCGTGTGTATATTACTGGAAACGTGCTCGATGGGCTTTCTAATATGATTTAGTCACACGCTGTGATCGCAAAAATGTATGATCTAGGAGTTTCTTTTGAGTGAGGATTTGTCACATTTTTTGCTACCAAATTTTGCACCCAAAGCTTCGAATTTCTCCTTTTGTGTGTTCCCCGGTCTAAAATAACAGTGGGGTCTCCGATTTCATTTTCGAGCCAGACGAAAAAGTCTTTCTCCCTTCTGAAAGTAACGAATTTCTCGACGAATTTGAAGGGATCTGGAAGACGTTCCTATTTGTGGATAAAAGAAGAAAAAACTATTTTGTACAAATAATGGCACAATGATAATGATAATCCAAATCGAAATCAATTGCTTCTGGATTTTTTCCCCTTAGCTTGCTGGGCTTGCACGCTCCCATCGTTGACTCCGTGGCAGGATTTGTTCGTGGCCGTTATTTTGAATTTCCTCGACCCTTAAAGGGATCAAAAACGAAATGGCTCGTAATGAGAGTAAGATCGAAAAAAAAAAACTTTCGCCTTAGGATTTCGGTTTTTGTTTGGCCGGTTATTTGAAAGAAGAAAGGTGATCCCTTTCTCGGTATAAAAAATAAGACAAAAAATAGAATGATGAAGTTTAAATCACTCTTGAGAACTTTTTCAATAACGAATAGATTACAGAAGAAATGTTTTTTTTACAGTTTGTGTGACATTGATGCGATTCCCTGCGTGCCTGCGTGCGTCTAGGAATACGTCTAAGTCTAGAATTTTTAATCAGCAAAAAAAAAAAACAAATCTCTTATAAAAATCACACCTGGCCAATTCCTTCCGCTTGTAAGACGACGGTTAGGATAGGAGGTCGATCGCGAAAGGGTCTTTCGTTCTGGAGAGATCTGTTTTTTTGCGCCATAAAAACTTTTACCGAGGGGGATCCGAGAGTGTTGCTGCAACGAGATCCTTCTTAATTATTTCCGATTTAAAATCACGTCTCGGCGGCGCGCGGTCTTGCCCTCCTTTTGCTGTGTCTGGGTCTAGGTTCTCTCCCGCTTCTTCTCTCCTCACCTGACGTGTGGTGTTGTCGTCGTCGTCGCCGTTGTTGGGTGGTTGTTGGTTTTTTCTTTCACTTGGCATTCTTTTCCCTTACTTTCCAAGGATCGAATAACGTGCGAGCCCGGTGTATTGCACAATGGGCTAATTTTGTGCAGCTTGCATTTAAACACGCGCGCGAGCGACACACACCACATTTGTATGAGCTTTGGCCCATGGCTGGCTGGCTGGTTGGTTGGCTGGTGGAGGCAGTATGTTGTGTAGCGGAGTAGTGATGTTTTATGCAGTTTGTGCACCTTTCGTCTGTCGCGAAAAAAGGCAGTCAGGAAGGTCATTTTCACCTTCCTCCTCCCCAGCCACGTCCGCCCGTAGCCCGTAGCAGCTTATTGAGAGCAATTACAATTACACAGTATCCCTTTAAACGGTTTCGCTGTCCATCATCTTCCCCAATACCGATCGATTCCTAGCTAAATGCATTCACGTGCGCGCACCGCCCCTCCGATGCCATCTGTCCCCAAAAACAATCGATCGCCGGGAACCGGGTGGTGGCTCTTTAAGAAATACGTTGGAAGGAAAAACGCGCACCAATAGTCCTTCTTTTCTTTGTCTTTGGGCTTGTCCGCCTTGAAATAACATAAAACACAGAGCACGTGCCTCCTTCTCAAACGGGCATTAAAAGCCACGGATCGACGCTCTTCTTGTTTGTAGCAGCAAGCAAAAAAGGGTTCGCTTGGCGTGTCTCTTATGAAGCATTTCATCATTCGGGTGGGACATCACGTCCTCCACGTGCAGGTTCCGCTGGTGAGTTTTACACGTTTCGTTCCACTGGTAGCTTTTCAATTTCGGTTGATATATGCACATAAATAATTAAAACCCAGCTAACAGGCACATTTATCCTCTGTGCTGTGTGTGCTTTTAAAATGCTGGCGTGCCCAGTAACCACCGACGACCCTGGTCAAGAAAAGATACGACGGCTAGGAAAATTCCCATTTTGGGCTAGTGGGCCCGCGGGTGCAGAGCAATGCTGTTGACCGTCATAGGTTTCCTTTCGCCTTTTATGTGGTTGGTTTTTCTCCGCCGGTACAATTCAATGGGAAAGTGTGGTACACAGGAAGAGCGCTGCGATGATGAATTGGCCTTTTAAACTTGCTGATTATCGGCAACACTGTCTAGTTTTTGCAAGCACTATTAATTAGTTTAAAGGGAAGCAAGTTCTTCATTCTTGCGTGCGTGGAACGCGAGGACGACTTCATCTTGCAATAGTGCCTTACTTGTTCTCACACAAAACGGACACGCAGGATGCTTCAGATTGTGTTTACTGCAGCAAACCGTCTTTCTTGTGCTGCTGGGAAACATATGGCAGCAAACAAACTTCACTCTTGTCCGTTGTTGTGGTGTAGTGCTAGAGCACTTGTTTGACCATTTGCTTTTCTTTCTTCGTTTTTCATTCCGAAACGGTCATCAATTGTTAAGCGAGAGTCTTGAAATAATAACCAAAGAAGACGCATCTCGGGCGTATCTAAAGCGAAGAATTGAGCCTGACCCGGGCATGTTACGTGTTATGGCTGGTTGCATAGAAGCCTGTACCCACTCTCCTTGCGTCCTTTGCCAGGAGTTCCTGGAAGGCACAGAGGATGAAATTTTGCCGGTATACTTTCTCACCAAAGCCAACATTTCGATCCTCTTCGCTTGCTCTCAGGGATATTTTTTGAAAAGGACGAAAATAACGCAACGGTTTTCCCATGGTTTTGTGATTTCTTCGTGTTATTGCTAGAAGCTTGCCCAAATCAATTAAACCCGCCCTTATACGATTTTATTCGAGCAGACTTCATCCCCTCGCTTACATCGCATCAGACATTTTCGTCCCATTTTTTATCCGAGTGGCGCTTATATGCTAATAAGGTGCGTGAGCTGTGTTGCGATTTGCAAAAGAGCCGAGGGCACATAGCTAATCAATACACATCACATCCCGTGGCGTGCACTGCTTTGGTCGGATAGGCTATTTCGAGTTCAACAGTCATGTCTCTCTCATGGGGGTTGGAAACTGTCAAGCCCTACTCAAAACTAGAGTCGAGATATATCCGGGCAAATTCTTTCCACTTAACCCTTTTTGCCATATTCTCTCGCATCGATCATCTCGCTTAATAGTTCGTGCCGTGTTGCTCTTCTCCTTTCCATTATGCTGCTGCTATGCTCTCTCAACTACGTGTGTCGAATTGGCCCGGGGGCCAATATTTACAAATATTATAATTTTGACGCTCCGCTAATCGAACCTTCTAGCCTTCGGTTGGACGAATGGCGAAAGGGGACAGAAGGCGGAAACCTCTCGCATGTGTGCTTAGATGCGGATTTATTACGATCTCCATCGGTAACTGCGTGCTCTGTGTACCCTTTTAGGCTACCTGTTGGAAGGGTTTTGGCGGATGGATCAATCGAGTCTACGAAAGACCTTGTTGTCGTCTCGGGGTCTCTAGCGGAGGTTGTAAAACGGCTAGAGAGTAGACGTTCTCCTTCTCTAACGTCGGTTCATTTAGGTGACCGTGCGATGGTCGAGATCACACACGATCTACGGACGAGAGCGATAGAGAGCGAAAGACTCGCACGCAGACGCTAACCTTCAAAGACGACGGGCTCCAGACACATGCCACAGGGGTGTAGAGATGGTGTCAGACACCGGCGTTGAAGCAACCTTGGGTTTTAACCGGTACATTGCTCCTTCTCCCTCTCTTCCACACCTCTCCTCGCTTACAGTCGGTGTGCGAAAAAAGGGGTTAAAATAGATTTATGGCAAGCATAGACGTGGACGGTCGGTCGGTTGGTCGGTCGGTTCATCTTGCGCCTTCTGTCTCTTTCCGTTCGTTGAGGTGATTATGTTTTAGGACCTCCGGAACCGTCGTCCAAAAATATCAAACCCCAGAGCGGTATTCCTGCAGAACGTTTGAAGTTTGTTGCGCCAGTGTGTGTGTGTGTGTGTGTGGTGGCAGTATCTCAAGCTTTCAGTCCATCCCTTTCCACTGGATGCAAATTATATATGCGCGCAAAACCTTCTTTTATTTTTCGCACACACTAAAAGACGCGCTAACTCGGGGGGTCTCGGTGTTGCACGGACAGCAATGTAGAGGATTGTTAGCTGCCCTGGCGTTCCTTCAAGCTCGTTAAGGTGAGCGAGAGAGACACTAACGCTATGCGGAATCCTTTTTCCCCATTTTCTTCGGCATCTTTCGTTGTCGTCGTTTGTGTGTGTGTGTGCTTGAGTGTCGTGCCCTGAGGTGAGTCCGCGCAGCCCCGGTCTTAAAAAAAGGATCTGCAGGAAGGAAGAAGTGAAAACATAAAATTTTTGCAACCAAACCAGCTTCTCGGTCGTTTTCTTCAGCCACAACATTTCTACGGCCGCTTTTCTTTGCCGGAACAGCACGGTGGAAACCGTTGCTCCCGTTCAAAGGTGCGGTAAAGGAGAGCTGGAGTGCAAAAGTGTGTAAGCATATAGGTGTGCGTGTTTGTGCGAGTCGTTTTCTCTTAGCTTTTCCACCATTCAATGCTGTCGAAAGGAACCAAGACAGGAAACGCATCGAATCCGTGCAATTCGAAACGGTTCCCGGGTTTTGAGATGGGTCTTCCTTTTTTCCGTTCTCTTCTTTCGGAGGACGACGGCGCGCATCTCTGTGTGTTTGACGGTGTTTTGATAAATTTAATTCCTTCAACCAAATTATCGCTGCTGCTGCAGAGCTACCTTTATATCGTTTGAATTCGTTTCGGAACTGAGCAGATTATTATCTGTCCGGTAAGGCAGTGTGCATGCTTGGAAGAGATCGATACAGAATGATCTCTTCCCTACCGAGGAGGTGTATTGCACAATCGTGATAATTTATATCGCACGATCGTAATCCCAGTGCAGCTGCCGGTGGATGATGGGGCGGAGATCGAGTATAAAAAGGGCCCGAAGAAAAGCTCCTAATGAAACATTTCATAGCATCATCTCGCTCTCGCCTTCTCCTCCGAGTCTTCAAACGCATTTGCGAAATTCGTGCTTTGCTCTCCGATGGGGTGTATTATTAAGGACACCACCGCGCGGCCGTATACAGTGCCTCGCAGGGGACTTCATTTTGCCACACAGGAACAAAGCACGCCGGGCTTAAGAAATTCTTAAGGACACGATCGTTCGATTGCCGCCGCAACACCCCGGGGCAGGCGTATTTCAACTTCTGTGCAGCAGATGTTTGTGCAATGGGGTAAATTAAATAAAAGCCATCCCTTGCATCGACGAGTGCGACTAGCGGGAGGGGAAATTCGTTCGATGAATGCAAAGAAATAAATAATAATCGTAATCAAAATGCGTATATACGCGGGAGGAATATGTGTTTAACCAAGGGGAAGCGCAGAGGGGAAAAAGCGTTTCGCTTCTTAAGAAAAATACACCTTGACTCGTTGCTTCACTCAATTCCTTCGCTTGCATGATAAGGACTCGTCCAGGTGAGGATGGCGTAAATACCTAGAGAGGGTGCATACCTTCGTCCTGTGACAAATGTCCCAAAGAAGAAGGAGCAGGAAAGGAGGAAGGATCACCGCCAACCGACCGTAGCCACCACCACCACCTACCAGAAAACCCTATTCCTATTCCTTTTACCTTACCTTGCCAAGGTTCAACCAAGGGCTGTTGCACATTTTCTTAGGTGTGCTGTGCAATAGCGCGTCACTTCTGTTCAACGCTAGAACGCTTGTGTCCTGCGATTGAAATTGTAGCGATCGTTGATTATATTGTTGGGCCGGGGTCCGAAACGACACCAGGTGTTGAAGACGTTACCATCGTCTCTGTAATAAAAGCCTATCGGAGTGGAAAAATGAAAAAGCGCCGATATACGACATTTGTGGGCACACGACGACGAGGACGCCGTCTTACGCCGGTCCTGGGGTGTGTTTTCTTGTGCGTGTCCTGCATTTGCGATGGGGTATCTTTTCACCAACCACCACCCTAGCCGCGGCGTGTCACCACCGTCATGTGCTCTCTGCATCTGCCATCTGTGCAGCTTTGAATGTGATCATCGTTTGATCAATCGGGTTGATAACCGTTTCGTACTGTCGTTTTCTGTTGCTTTTTATGTAACGCTACTTCCATTAGGTTGCTGCCTCTACAAAAAACCGAAAGGAAGGGTCCGCACAGGAAGAAAGGGAAAAGATGGATCTGCTAGTTTTCTTCCGGTGAAGGTAATGACTACCTTCTGTTTCCCGCTTTTGGGTGATGCACATTGCAACACACGACGGGTAGCATAATACTCTCTCCTGCCCCTACTGCACTGTTGCACTGTCAATCACATTAATTTGTTGATTTTTTATGTGCACCGAATAATGACGATTTTAACCTACTTCACGCGGAACGTACTCTGATGACTTCTCTGGAACTGCCGAAGAGACCTTTTTAATATCCTTTAGCTTTATTATTGCAATGCGAACATCGAAGTCGAAGAAATCGCTCAAAAGCTGACATAAAATCTACATTTTTAGCTTCCAAATGAGTTGACGGCGAAGACCGAGCGCTCCTTTTCCCAATTAAAAGGCGCCAAAATCCTACCCAAGATGCTTTTTTTTTTTTGGGGAAAGGAGTCTGGAATGCATTTTGCTTGCGAATGCGCCCTCGGAGGGAGTGTGCTCCAAATTATGCAAAGGCGTGTCCTCCCGGTGAAAAGAAGCCGCCTTTAACTTCCATCATTCCTTTCTCAGCCGGTGGGGAACGTTCGGTTGGAGTGGAAGTGTGTTAAAGCCACGGCAGCTTAATGATTTCGTTTAAGGGCGCTTGTGTGGTGCGCCCAAAAGCCAATTTGTGTGGTGTGCTGTGCTCCAAACGGCGGGAGTCTTCGTCCACTATTTAAGATAATAACTTACAGGCGCGGGCACACACTCTTCGTTACGTTTCGTTTCGTCTTCTCCTGTGCGGATGGTGATGAGTCTTTTTCCTTCTATTTCCTTCCGTTTGAATACACCGATGTGGACAGAGGAAGGTGCACTCGCAAACTAATCGAGTAGAACAGAGGAAAAAACACGATATCCATAAATGAGGGCAGGTGGTGTGTGTGCGTGTGTTGCAACAACGGAACACACAACACCGGCAGGTGAACGAGATGATTGAGCATCTTTTTCGAAAAGGATATATAGAGAAGCGGTGGTGGAACCTTCCGTCTCCCGTATGTGTCCCTCTTGCTGATCCGTTCGCTGCTGCATCGATCCGCATGTATGCGAGGGGTGTGTAGTCGTGATAATGGGTGGGTGCTGTGGATGCAAGTGGTGACCCAAACGAAAAAAAAGAGATGAAAACGCTGATGCCAAAACAAAACAGAAAACGCTTAAATTATGCTGCCGAGTAGAAAAAGAGCGTCGAACGATGGCGGCGACAGGTGCCTTGCGTGTCAGTGACGAACGAAGGGAAAAGAAGCACACACATCAGGCCCGCTGGACAGACCAAACAAAAATATGTTTCCTCTTTCTTTCGTTGCTTGGCGGCACCCCCCCCCTTGTTGATCCTCGTCCTGTTTTCACCCAAAAGCGGGCGAGCGATATCCTTGATCGCATTTCGAAAGCCTTTATAAGCGCTCGCGCGCGCGCAAGGTGCAACCTCTTTTCTCTTTATGGCGTTTTTTCCTTCGTTTTCTCTTTGGGAGAGAAGGATATACGGCGGTGGTGGCGGTGTTGCTGGAGGAGTGGAAGGATGTCCGTTGTTGTTTGTAAACAAAGCGTGGCGGACCAGCCATGTGGAGCTACAGCAATGCGCCAATTGTTGGTTGGGGAGGCTTAACCCGCATTTCAAAGCAGGAGAGGACATTTAAACGCGAAACGTGCGTCTTTTTTTTTTGCACAAAAGGAGCCACAACATGCACACAACACCACCTGGCGGGGCATCATCATCTCGCGAAGGAAAGCTGCAGCTTGGGGCTAGTATATTTTAATGGGGTGCACCTTTACACGAAAACACACGGGAGGCAGCTGGCGCGATCTTTTCACGCCCGTCATCTGGCCGAAAGACGACCGGATATCTTTTAAATGCCCTTCTGGGGTCCGGTGGTCGTGTGATGTATTTTGCAACACAAAATCCCCCAGCCCAATCGCGAAGCTCTACGTTGCAGCAGTAGTCCAGCGATAGAGATGGAGGGTGAGGGGTGCTTGTATTTTGTGTTATCATCGTTGCCCGGCTCTATGTATTCCAAGTGCATTCCTGAACTTGTGCGGATAAGATAGTAGTGGACCAACACAGCGCAAAAAAAAAGAGGCAAACCAAATTGGACGACGACGACATTTGTGGACTTTTTTGCACTGGAAGCGGTGCTGTGTGTGGGTGTGGGTCATCGAGCACAATGTGTAATGTGGCATTCGTTCTTATGCATACTCTCAGTGCAGTGGACGAACGGGCGTACACGATGGCGTAATTAGACTCAGTTTTTATGCACACCGAGGGAGGAGTAGCCGACCGCCTGCGTAATCCGATACACTTCCGCTGGCGAGGAAACGTTGTTCGTTGTTCGACGTCGCGTCGTCGGGCGGGTTAAGTCCCTTGTAGAGCAACTGCTGACTAGCGCACATGTGAAATATATGTAACATTCCTTCACACTGCACCGATTCACTTTTAAGAATATTCATGTCCCCCATTTGGATATGTGTGTGTGAGTGTGTGTGTGTGTCTTGCTGTAAAACGATTCTTTTCTTGTGTGGTGGAATTTGTGTTTTGTTTAAATTTCCATCACCTCGAAGCTGACGACTCTGGCATTCCATTTGATGGTGGCGACGGCGGCACACATGTAATTTGCTTGCTCTGCGGCTCATTGCATGTGCCTGCATGGGGAACTTTATTGGGTGTTGATTTTTGCCGTCATTATATTTCCCCTGTTTTCGTGTGTGCCTGGATGTGCAATAAGCTTTTCGGCGATCCTGCGCACTAACGCCAAACAAACAACTTCAATGCCAGTAAAGCAAGGAAAGGTTTCAGGATATGCGAGAGAGAGAGCGAAGAAGGAGCTAGGAGGAAGTCATAAAAAATCTCCGCATCGTTGTGCGGTGCAATAAGCGTTTGCTGCAATCCGAGAAAGATTGTAAATGTCGAAGCTTTCAAGCCGTTGGGAGATTCGGGTTCCAATAAAATCGGGCCGCTTATTGTGTTTGAATTGCAGTACCGAAAATGTGCAAAGATGTTTAATTTTGCGTTGAAAAGCCGCCATTAACTGCTGCAACAGGATCAAACAGTTTAGCGGGATGGGTAAAAAGGGGGAAAAAAGAACGGCAATATGACCCTGTGTTAGATTTTATAAACTATCTGCCATTGCAGTAAGGATTTGCTCGTCGTTAAATGTTTTATGATCAGTTCGAGCCCATAATAAATTCCTCGGCAGGGCACCACACACACACAAACAATCGCAGAAAAATGATCGAAAACCGTGCCGAATGGGCTGTTAAAACCGTATGTGTATATTTTTGTGCCCATTTCGGTTGATTATTTTTATTTACTCATCAAGTTATGGATGCAATTGTGTTGCGAGATTTGGTACGCGTAATTCATTGACCGGATGCTGCTTGGCTTGCCTTATTTTGATTGTTCAGTGTTTTAAAAGTTTTGGATGCTTCTTCGCCGAGAGTGGATTCCACACACGTGCGTGCGTGGTTTTTTTTGGTGCGCTTCTACGAAGGACAAATGAAGAGAAAAGGTACGGTGAGTGCAATTCAAACAAATATTTTTGCTCAGTTTAAGGACGAAGGACGAAACAACTTGTGTATTGTGCTGGCAAGAGAGAAGGCTCTCTACTTTTGAGCACAGCACCGCCACACCATACAGCGAAGGCCTATTTATTTTATCCTTCGGGAAGATCCTTTTGGTTTTGTATTTGTAAAGACCGTTGCTTGTATTTCTTGAACAACAGCCGAAAGCAACTAAAACGAGCTTGCTGCTTGCAAAAGCGTCTGCACGAGAAATTTGAGCAGAAGAAAAACAACATAAAATCCTGCAGAAAGCCGAAGGCACAGGCGAAATGAAATCGAAGAAACACATCATGTCGTTTTGTTGCTGTGTATTGCTGTATCTTCTTTCTGATTTTTAGATGGTCACGGTTGCATGGTGCGCTAAGGATTGCACACAACAATCTCCGAAAGAACGGCCAAAGGAAGGGATATGCGCTTGTCGTTGGTTTGATGGCTCATCTCTCCGAAGATGTTGCTTTTCGAGACGCATCTTTCCGTTGCTCAAGGTTTATTTTTATTCGGTTTGGTTTGCTTTCACTTCTTGAAAATGGTACTTTTTTTCCATCTACCTGCGAGATGTCCGTGCCCCTGGGAAGCACATAAAAATTGATTGTATCTGTGTGTGACCCATTGGCAAAATCTTAGCATCATCGTTCATTTCTCATGCCCTGTTCGAGTCGCTTCATCCTGTGTGCTTCCTGTGTGTTCTGTTGCTTTTACCTGTGGGTGATTTTACAAACCTGAACCTGAAAAAAAATATCGCAATTGTAAATTTGTCACTAACGTAAGCATTTTTCTCTTGCTTTTTGCACCTTCCCATTCACAGAAACCATCTTCATGCAAGTGGAACCATCGCTTCTGGCCGTATCCTGCATCGCATCGGCCACTCGCGGTCTGAACGTGTCAACCAAACTTGCGGTCGGCTACGACCTCTGCCGGATGACGATGCACGATCTGGGAAAGATCGATCTGATGGTAAAAATCATCGAGGACATTGTGGCGCGCGAGATCGCCGACAAGCAGTGCCAGCAGCAGCAGGCAGCTCAGCAACAAGCCCAGTTGGCCGCGGCCAGCAGCAGCTGTAAGGAGCAGTACCAGCAGGCCCCTCAGAAACTGGCCAACGCTACCAACAGTACTGGCGGGCCACCCCAGCAACAGCAACCCGAAACGCCCACTGATGTACAGTTCATCTACTTCTAAACACGCACCACGTGTTCATCTACTCCTGTGAGGTTTTGGGGGGAGGAAGATGGCACATCACTTGCTGTCTCTTCAATCACTTCTACACACCCGAACGCGCACTCATCATACACCCCACTGTGGAACGAGATGCGCAAGTGTTTGGCGAGTATCGAACACCAACCTCGTCGTTAGTATCGTCGTTGTGGATGAGTATGATTTTAATGGAGCCATAACACAAGTCCTTCCCGTCGTCCATTCAATGGACTTTGGTGGACTGATCGCTTTTTAGAAAGTATAGGGTAGTGTAGAAAAAAAGCGGAGGAGGACAGAAGAAGGTGTGCTACGCATTTAACAAGAGCGCAATGTCGATGACCAAAAATATCAGAGGATTGCACAGAAAACACAGAAAAGAAACAGAAAAAGAGCATAATGCATTTGTATAGAGCTACAGCACCAACACGCGCACGAACACATACACTTCGTCGTGTTTTTGTGTGTGAATGTGTGCTGATATAGGTTAGTCGATAAGCTTTATCCTATTTTTCTAATCAACCTCAGCCTGCATCCCCCTGAGACTGACCTTCTTTCCACGCGGGACCCACGTCCACTGATATAGGACTTGACCTGCCTGGTGAACGGTTAGAAGAAAGGAAGGGCCCAGTGCGTGTTGCCCTATTGTTCTGTAAATATTAGTATAAATTGTTAAGAACTTCCACCTTTACACACACTATTCTTACCTACCCTTCATTCGCCATCCCTTAACACCCTACACAGCCTCATATCCCATTCTCATAGTTTTGGTACCTTTTGCCGAACTAGTTATTCTCCCTTTAGCGTTACTGTTACTCGTGCTTTACACGCTTTACTTTTAATCAGTTCTTTTTGATACCGAGTTTCAAGAATTCTTATACTTTTTAGCTTCGTTTGTTTATCCTGTTCGATTCTATTGAAGCTGTTGGAAATTGAAAGGAAAAAAAAAAGAAAAAAAACTTTTTCACACATTTTTGTTACTATGTATGAATCGCAAAACCACCAACCCATACACTTTTATTATCGTTTCCCTACTTTTTTTTTTTGTTAACATAATAACGTTTCTGCGTGTCAAACACTCACGAGCGTACGCGCGCACTCCCAAGAACCCGCCGCTCGCTCGTGATATCGCGATAACGGACGCGACAATGTACAAAAGATGTGTTTGTTTGCTAGAGAGAAAGAGAGAGAAAAGAGACAGCAGCTATGAAAAACTGGAAGAAGAAGCAGGGCGATGAAGAGGTGAAAGTAAATACGTGCTTTACCTACATACTACATACACCCCAACACACACACAGTGAAGAACCGATAGCATTTAAAGGGACCCAGACTGAATTTGAGGAGAAATATCCATCTCAACACACATTTCTTCATGCCAACCCATCCCCTTGACGTATAACAGTTCCGACAGCACCTTTAAAGAAGAAACTTCGCCGCCTCATAAACGATAAGGGAATGCAGAGTGTAGGAGAAGATAGGAGAGAAGGTCACAGAGGGAGGAATGTTTCCCTCAGGGCTTGCAGTTCGGTAGTCGTGGGGGGGGGAGAGTAGAAGCAAAAGTAGAAACGCTGATAGGAAGTTGGCACAGTTCTTCGAAAGAACGCCCAGAAGGTGTTGCGGATATCCGTGATCGAGCTCTGGCGCCGGCCGGCCAACACCAATCATGTGTGCGCTCCGACCAGCCCGTCCCCTATCCTTCCACGTCGTGCAGTTTTGCTGTGTCGATTGTAAATATTAGGCCCATCTGCGACAAGCAATGCATGCAACGGTGTGGTGTGTATTGACAGGGGGAAGGATGTGGCGGACGAGCGTCATCAATGAACTATATCTAGTAGAACGCGCACCATCTCTCCAACTCATGTTTGTCGGCACTGTTTTCTACGTTTCGTTTATATTTGCACTTTATCTGAGAGATCAAGGGACATTTTTCTTTATTTTCTATCGTACTTTTCATCAGTTTTTTAACATTAATGATGTTCTGAATCTGTTACGTTTTTTTCTTACCATTTATATATTGTCTGTTTTTCCATTCTTAGCTGTTTTCTAGTTCGATTAGTTTTTATCATGCGAAAGGATCATGTGTTCGATTTTGGCAAATTTGGGAAGAAACCACGATTCTATGGAAAAGGGGAACTGGCACATTAAAAGTAAAAGGTTAAAAAGGAAATGAAGAGACACAAAAACTACAAAACGGAAACCACATACGCTTTTGATGATAAGTAGTGAAAAATATAGTGCGTCACCGTGCGCATTAATTTCTGCACAGTCGTAGAGGAGTAGGCTTCTTTAGAGAAAAAGGCTGCGACGCCGTTCTGCCACCGCCCTTCCCGTATTCGGGTTAGGGCAGCTCTAGTGGGTCAGTAGGAAAACGGGATACGCAACCCACTTGCTGCCTCGTGTCTGTTTCTAAGCCCTTTCGCCTTATTCTCCGTCACTTCTGTTGTCCGGTGGCGTTAACGGCGGCACGTTGCATCATTTTATGCTTGTGCTGCTGCTGCGGGTGGCAGGGGAGACGGACACATCCATAATCATTCATATATCATCCGCCCTCTGTACGCGTAGTATGTAGGGAACGGTGTGTAAAAAAGGAAAGTGGGTAACAGGTGCATCAAATGTAACAATACACACAGCAAAGCCAGCAGCAAAGTGCTCCAGTTAAAACCCAATTCACTCTCCATGCTGTGGTACTGGTGCTACATGCGATAAGACGCATCGACGAGGTCCACATCATCGCACATATGCTCACAGTATATCAATCCAGCATGTTTTTTTTTACTGTGTGGTAGTGCACAGAACTGCTGCACCTGACCGAATGAATCTTTCGTTTGGTTCTACTAAATCTTTTTTGTAAAGGTTCTGCTACTCAGAAAGAGTGAAACTTTGCTACTTATTTATTTAACTATAAACTTGTGAATTGGGATTAGAGAGAGAGAGGGGCGAGGGGAAGGAATTACAAAACGACATGGCAGAAAATAGGAAAAGAAAGGAAATCACTTACAAAATTATAAAAAATTGCGAAACAAAAGAAATATGAATGAATGGAAATCACAAAACATTGATAACTAGTTAAAACAGAAAACGAAAGACTACAAAAGACTATGGAAAAGTGGAGTAAAAAAAAAGAAGAGAAATAGAAGAAAAATCGGTGCAAAACTAAAGGGTGCCCATTTTTTTTTTGTTAATAAGAGATACAGACTAGATTATAAGACAAGATAGAGGGAGAGGACGAATCATGTACATCCGGGAGGAAGTGTATGTTATTTTAGAGTGTAATGTTTATTGCCAAAGAAGTAGTAATTGTCATTGTACGTAAGCTAGCATATAAGGTGTAGAAAGCATGGGACAGGGGACGAAGAGCACAACATACAGCGCACAGGTTGCAAGGATAGGAGGAGAAAAGGTGTATATTGATTTTGATAGTGAGAAAACATACACCACCACATCTCTACAGCTTAGACATAGAAATATGCAAAACACGTTAGTACAAGATCTTTTCACCGTCAAACCAGTAAAACGAGCCAGTTCCGAGCGATGCCATTACAAGCAACTATTTACAAATACTTTAGACAGAAGAAACAAAGAAACAAAAAGCATAGGACTTAGGTTAAAAAAGTTATCGACATCTGATGTAGGAGAAGAAAAAGGATTAAGATACAAAATGCGACATGAACCAGTTAATCAATATAATCAATAAGCACAATGTACACCCTTCGCTTCACACATCAGTGAGAAAGCGAGAGAGAGAGCACATCAGCACCTGAGACTTATCATTAGGGCCGAGCAGATCTCATCATTAATGTAGCGATTAGTAGCTAGAGATGAAGCAAAAAGTAACAGAAAGCATACAACGAACAACAGCAGCAACAGGTGGTGTTGCACTTCGTCTCCCGTGTATGGATGTATATAGCAGAAGTAAACTTAGCGCCTAAACGAATTAGTGGGTAAGCAGGCTGCAGAACACCGACGACCCTGTGTCATTTTAGGGTGAAAGAGGATACAATTATTCTTTCTAAGCAGAATACACAGAAGAAAGTGGATAGAAAACAAAGCAAAAAAGGAAAGCGCACCGTTAAGCTACTTAAAATGAGAGCGGAAACAAAGTTTTTGAAGGGATATGAGTTTTTTAGTATCTGAGTCTTATTTTTCTTTCTCTTTTGTTTTTATTTTTGCTATATCGATCTGCCAGAAAACAACTTTTACATTATTTTAATTTTCTGTTTCTTTTGACAAAAATTTTCATCTCTTTTTTTGTTATTCTAGTCTTAAATAAGAGAATTTATATTAATTTATACGAACATAAAAAAGAACCAAAACCAAATTGTCAGCAACAACAACTATTAAACACAACGAAAGAGTAACAGAGAGTGAGAGACGGACTAAACTATTTATAGTTGTCGAATGCTGGAACGATTGCAGCAGAAAAGTAAATGATACAACGATGTGTTGCGACAACGAATGCACAATGATTATTTTGTACACAATATAATACTGCAGTTCAATTAATGTTTTCTACGCTTAGGGAAGATGAGACGATAGGATTTGTGGTAGACAATAGCACTACACACTACACACTACACACATTATAAGGCGCGCATTTATGTTTCGTGAAACACAAGATTTCTGCCCCGTCCCTGGGTTTTTTTGGGGTGTGTTTATTTTGTCCACTAATGTTGTCAATTGTTGGTAATGTATAACCGTGTTGCGCCTCGCGAATGGTGTGCTAGGTTATATGCTATGCTAGTTTTAGAATTGAAAACTGGATATGAATAAATACTGAAAAAAGAATTCCTACACAACAATAACCAACTCTCGTCATCAATTCTATATAATTTTGTATCGATAGAGTTTAACAGTAGCTCGTATATACATTATGTTAGCAGATCAGATGAAAACCATTTCATAGCGTTTAAGAAGAGGTGTAAAAAACCCACTTGTACAGTACGTGCGTGCGCGCGCGGGTGCTCCAGCGGTTAGGAATTCCCCTAATGTGGGTGTTGAAGCAATGCTCCCAGCTTCGTTATGCACTGGGTAGTTCCAAATTAGGGAAAGTCGAAGAATACGCTTGTTATCACATGTTAGTAAAACCGTCACACGCGTGCAAGCGTTGAATGAGGTGCTTTAAGTATGAAGTTGTGTTTCGCAGGTCGGTAACTGTTTACCTTGAAACTACTCTTTCTTATTTTGTTTATGAAGGATTAAAACAAAGAAAATAAATTGTCTTTACAAAAGAATGTGTTGTGCCTTTGCTTTGGTTTAATGTCGGTTGTAGCATTAAATGACGGTTGTAGCACCCGCTGTAGTACATTATGCTGACTGTACAACACTGAGGACGCAGTTCGATCAGCAACGCAGTTTAACGGACATATTAAAATTAGAACAAGGCGCGTGAAACATTTCATGAATGCTGAAATGTTTCCAATCAGCTGCAACAACGATGCGACGCGACGCGACAAAGAAATAGTATTTGCACTAGTTTTTTCCCTTTAGCAAAATTGAAACACTTGTTAGCATTCCAATGTTTTGCTTCTTTGTTTATTCAAAACAATTTGAAGATGTTGAAACATTTTTGTAATAAATATCCAATGTCCTGTATGCTGATGGAAGGCTTCCTTAGTGATCGATCTTGACAGCTGTCAAGCTAGCCGCAAACATTGCCATTTCCCCTATTAATCCGCTAAACAAAACACCAAAACCCGGCAAATTTGTGTGTAAAATTTCTTATTACGGTTTGCAATGTAAAGTAGACTTTGCACACCATGCATTCAGTGTACAGTGAACAATCATTCCTTTCCTTACCTTGAAATCAGCGTCCCCAATATATAGACCATGTCGAAAAGTGCGCCCAAATTGGGAAATCGGAGCTTCCGGATTCCGGCTGGCCCGCCACCAAAAGCACGCAAAGGCTTGCAACCACACGACCATCGTCCAGGTCCGGCTACCAAACTGCCTCCGACAACCAACTTCCGGGCACCAGTTGCTGTGCGGACCAGCAAACGGAAAGATGATGCGACCACCACCGCCCACAGTAGTGCCCAGCTTATGGATATGGACAACACGCTATTTAATGCGGTTGATTTGGATAGTATTGAGCAGCAGATCAAACCATCGGCTGCCCGTGCACCCGGCTCACCGTCGATCCTTTCGTGTCGCGTTGCATCGAGCCAAACGAAACGATCCCACTCCTTGGGAGGTATTACCGTTGCGACTGTAGTATGCTGTGCGGTAAACTAATCTACCATCCCATCCCAATTTACAGCAATCGAAGACAAATTAGCGGCAAGTACGCCAAAGCGGCGGAAATCGACGGCGGGAGGACGTCCCATTTTTGTTCTCCAAATGAGCATGGACGGCGCGGAGCTGGAGGAGGCCGAGCGCGATGAAAACGTGTCTGCTGCTAGTCGTTCCTCCGCCAGGGACAGCGGTTGCCCAGAGCAAGCAAACAACATCGGGTTTGATGACGATGATGAAGATTGTCTGCTGGATGTGATGATTCCCTGCGGTCAGCAGGATACCAACACAGATCACGTGATCCGGGACAAGATGCGCCGACTCAGCAAAATCCCAACGTCTTCGCAGATTGCGATCGGACAAATGCTCGAGGATGACGCGTTCGAGGTGTTTACGAACCGAGCCATCTGTTCGCAGTACATGCGGCTAGATCAGGCGATCATTGAGGAGGGCTCGGAAAAAATCGATCCGATCTTTGGATCTCAGCTTGGGCGGGATGTAGCTGGTCGCACGTCACAGTCGGATTTGCCGTCACGTGACGTACAGGACAGCGAACAGCATCTGCTACAGGTGAGCGAAGTGAATCGAATATTTGAAAACTGCGAACGAACGCTGCTTGACCTGACGAACATTGCACCGGACGGTGACGGCGGCGGAGGATCCCAGTCCCGTATATCATCGAGCTTGGCAGCGATTAACTGGGACGAGGAGATCCACCAAACGTCCGTACTTCCCGCGGCACCGGGAGGAGCCACTAGCACGATTGCCGGAAATGGTGCTCCTCGGGTTTCCTCGCTCTTCCTGGAGAAGGGTCCGTTTTTCGGGTTACCAAACACCGTCCGGCGCATACTACGTGACTTCCGGGGGATAGGGGAGCTTTACGACTGGCAGCGTGAGTGTCTGGCACTGCCCGCCATACAAGAACGACGGAATCTCATCTACGCACTGCCCACGAGCGGCGGTAAGACACTGGTCGCTGAGATTCTGATGTTGCGTGAAGTCATATGTCGACTAAGGAACGTCATTTTTATCGTGCCGTACGTTTCGTTGGCACAGGAAAAAATGATCGCGCTAAGCCCGTTTGCACTTGAAATGCAGTTCCTGTTGGAGGAGTACAGTGGCGGCAAAGGCCAGTGTCCGCCGAGGAAGCGTCGCAAAAAGAACACCATCTTTGTGTGCACGATCGAGAAGGCGCTGCTGCTGCTGGACTCGCTGGTAGAAGCCGGACGGGCCAACGAGATCGGACTGATCGTGATCGATGAGCTGCACATGATCGGCGAACAGCGGCGTGGCGCGTGTCTGGAGATGATGATTACCAAGGTGCAGGTGCTGCGGGCCGGTATACAGATTGTGGGCATGAGTGCCACGATCGGTAATCTGACGGAAGTGGCTCGCTTTATGCTGGCCGACGTTTACTGTCGCGATTTTCGCCCTGTGGAGCTTAAAGAATATGTGAAGTGCGGTGACGATTTGTACGAAGTGCGCAGCAAGGAGCAAGTCGGCTCAGCCGATGACGTTTTTGGTGAGAAACGAGCGCTGGAGTTTGGGGAATGTTCCGAAGAGTTGCGCCGAATCGACACGGACCACGTGGTACGGTTGATTCTGGAAGTGATCCCGGAAAGCTCCTGTCTAGTGTTTTGCCCTACAAAGAACAAGTGCGAGACCTTGTGCGCGATGCTGGCCACCCATCTACCAGCCCGGTTGGCCGAACATCGCGCAGAAGAGAAGGAGCAGATCATCCGGGCGCTTAAGGAGGACGGCTCCATTGCTCCCGTGCTTCCGCAAGCGTTCCGCGTTGGGATTGCGTATCACCATGCGGGTCTTACGCAGGACGAGCGGCGTACCATTGAGGATGCTTACCGTGCGGGCATCCTCTCATTGATCGTGTGCACCTCGACGCTGGCGGCAGGCGTTAATCTACCGGCCAGGCGCGTCATCATACGCTCCCCGTACATCGGAAACAGCTTCCTGACGCTCAGTCGGTACAAGCAGATGGTGGGACGAGCGGGTCGAGCCGGTTTTGGAGAGACCGGTGATTCCATCCTGATTTGCGCCCAGCGCGATATACCGCAAGTGTGCGAGATGCTGTGCGCACCTATGGACATTGCCGAATCGTCACTGATAGCGGACGACCGGGCGTACTTCAAATCGCTTATACTGAGTGCCATCGGGTTGGATCTGTGCGAGACGCGGGACGCATTACAGGCCCTGGTGCGCTGTACTCTGCTGGCCCAGCAAGCGGAACGACGATCAATCGATCTGGAAGCCGTTACCGACGAGACGATCGTGCAACTGTACCAGGGCAATGCGATCAAGGCGCGGCATGATAGCTGCCTGCGCAATCCGCCCAACATGCTGGTGGAAATTGGGACTAGCGAGGAGGAAGACAGGAGCCCCACAAAAGCGTCCGGTCGGGCACAGCACGACTGTCCTTCCGGTCCAATGTTTGTGCGAGTGCACAAGGCGGCGGCTCATCCGGGAAAGGTGATCAAAACGATACAGCGGACCAGCCCGCTGGAAGTGAACCGTCTCGGCAAGGCTGCAATAAGAGCGGGCTTCGACATGGAGAAAGCGGTTCGTTTCTACGACGAGATGAAAGCTCTCGGCGAAAGGCTGTGCGTGCTGGACGAGTATGATCTGTTGCATCTGATTTTATTGGAGGATGGTCGCGAGGTGCATCTCAAACCGGATGACTTTATCGTGTTGGTAAGAGAATATAGTTTTCAACGAGCAAACAAAGTTCGCCTAAAACGAGTGTTCCTCTCCTCAGGTTAATCAGCTGTCAAACGATAAACTGAAAATCGCGGAGCGATATAGCATCCACAATGGATTAATTGCGAAGATTCTGACGCGACGAGTTGCTGCCGGTGACACAATGACCAAGATGATGCGATTCATACGTGTTCTGATCGTGCACGAGCTGTGGAAGCAAACTCCACTGTCGGAAGTGGCGCAACGTTACCACGTGAATGCTGGCTCGCTGCAAACGCTCATGACGAGCACGGCCGGCACTGCGTTTAGCTTATTGCGGATGTGTGAGGAGCTTCCGGAACTGTGGGCATTCAAGCATCTGCTGACGGGTATGACGGAACGGCTGACACACTACTGCAAGCTCGAACTCCTTCCACTGCTGTCCCTACCGTCGGTCAAGATGGTAAATCTCGAGCCAAACGATACTGCTGGTTTTTCTTTAACATTCCATCGTATTACAGGGTCGTGCTAGACAACTGTTCCGGGCAGGATACACCACACTGGCATCAATTGCACGTGCCAAATCGCGGGAACTGGTGGAAACAATTGAACACCTCAACTATCGTGCCGCAAATCAATTGATCCTCAGTGCCAAGGTATTTGCGCCCTATCGATAGCACAGACAGTGAATAGCCAAGATTAACATATGCTCATGCGAACACATTATTCCTTGCAGGCCAAACTATTGGAGGAAGTGGATGCCTTGCGCGAACAGGCGGAGGAATATCTTTCGCAACTGCATCGCTAGTGAGACCAACGCAAAGGGGTTATAATTAATAGCATTTGAATTGTACTGAAGTTAGACAATTGAACTTATCACTTAGACAATCGTTTGGAATGCCGTAGGCGTTTACCGTAAATGGCTGTTGCTTTTTGTTATTGAAAACTGAATATTTTTGATAGAAATATTTGATCCAGTGAATTGAAAGCTATTGTAAATAAAATCGGGACGTCACTTTTCGTCCGTTGCCTAATTTTATTACTCTTTATTAATTCCTAATAGCTATTTTTAGTTAGCCTTTGTAGAAGGTCAAGTGGAAGTAACCTGGCGTGGTCGGAACTCCACAAACACACCCTTCTCGCTGCGCATGCCGGCGAAGCCCTTAGCCAGCCGGAGCGGCACCTGCGTGTTCGGTGTGCGTTCGAACGAAAATTCCCGGAGCATGTAATACACGATGGCCTTCACCTCCATCAGGGCGAACCGAGAACCGATACAGTTCCGTGGTCCAATACCGAACGGTAGGTACGTACTCGGGTTAATCTTTTCGCGATTTTCCTCATTGAAGCGTTCCGGATCAAATTTGCTCGGATTTGGATAGTACTGAGGATCGTGGTGAATGCCCGCGATCGGGATGAACACAACAGTGCCCTTATCGATAGTGAACTTGAGCCGTTCGCCATCGTCCACCACGTAGTCGCGCACACACAACCGATCGGTGGCAGGGGCCGGTGCCCACATGCGCAATCCCTCCGAAACCACCATGTCCATGTACTGCATGCCCTGTATTGCGTCGTACGTGAGAGGACCACCGGCGAGCGCCTTGTCCGTTTGACGAATTTCCTCGTACAGCTTATCCTGCACGTCCCGATTGACGGTGAGCTCGTACGCGAGGAACGTGAGACACGTGGAGACGGTGTCAAACCCGGCCAAGAAGAAGATCAAACACTGTGCCACCATTTCCAGCTCGGACATCTGCATGCCCTTGCTTGTCTGTGCTTGTCCCACTTCCGATTCCTCCACAGTAGCGAATCCTTTCACCTCTTCGCGGTCTTCCGCCTCACGCTGATGCTTGAGTGCTCCCTTCCGCGCCTGCATGAGCAAGTGCACCATGTCCGGCCGGACGATCCCGTTGACATCGCGGGTACGCACCGTATCTCGGATGATCGCCTTAAAGAAGTCGCTCTGTTCGCGATCGAACAGATCCAAACTGAAGTAGTTCATCAGCTTCGGCACTAACCGAAAGCCCATCATCCTCAAGATCACGATCGGTCGATTGAACGCCATCATTTTCTTGCCGTTGACGTAGAAATCGTTTTCTGTGTTCTTCAAAGAATCCACCTTGATGCCGAAAGCGCATGTAGCGATAACGTCGTTGGCGTAGCGTGTGAACACATCCTTCATTTCGTGCTCACGGGAACTGGCGCCATTTTTGCGAATTTCGTCCTTGTAGTGCTGCGCCATGTTACTACAGCACTCCACGATCAGCTCAAACATTTGTCGCATCTTGCTACCGGTGAAGGCGGGACTGAGCGTTGCTCGCATATCGCGCCACTTTTGATCGGTGATTGCAATCAGTGTCTTTCCAAACAGGGCCTCGTTGTGTGGGTCGTCGTTATTTCCGAATACCGGTCGATGGTTCATGAAGTATTCGAAATCCTTCACACCGATTCGTTTTATAAGCTCCGGATCACGTACCACAAACATCGGCGTCATGGTATCAATCATACCGAAGACTCTGGAGGAAGGACAACAGAAAATTGTTTCAGTAAGTTGGTAAGCGCTTTTATTATCCTGGAAAAATTTGGCTAATGCATTTTTGTACTTAATTATTAGGAGATGGCTTATGAGACTTATCGATTTCAAGAAGGTAAGTCATTGTCCAATTACCGTATGGTCCATGGAGTCTTTATGGAGACCAAAAAAGGTAACAGACAAGGCTTGATTAATAGTTTCCTTTATCTCCTACAATGTAAGGTGAGATAAAATTTTCCCCTTCTGGTACTTACTTCACCAGCGGGTACTTGTTGTAGATGCTGATAACAAAGTCGTGAAACGCCGTCTTCTTCATTATCAAATTCCTCGTGCTGCCAAACAGTGGCTCCACTGCCAAAGACGGTATCGGTTTGTCATGGAAATATTTGTTTCCCTTCGTGATGAAGTGGTAGAAGACGCCAAGGATGGCCACCAGTGGCACCAGCACCAGCAGATCGATCTCCATCACTGAGCACTTCTTAGGATTACGATCACTTTAATCGCACAACCGGCGTCGATCTTCACTTGTTAAATTTTGCAACCAAACTGAACCGTTCCCGTGACAATGGCACCTCCTTTTATACCTGGAACCGGTTTGCTCTTCACAAACACGCATATGATTGGTATTTTTTTAACAGTACGATTAGATAAGGGGCGCTGGGGAGGGCGAAATGTGCGGACCAATTGTCCATCAGAAACCGGCTCGGAGCCGGCATGACAAGCAGATTTTACCAAAAAATAACAAAAACCACACGAGAGTGCGGCTCGCGGGTAAAATCGCAACAACGCGTGAGGTGGCTTTGTTTACGTGCCGTGGAGCTTGAGTGGGGTTGTTGTAGAATCTAAGCATTACCTTTGATAATGTCGGGTGGGAGTATCTTTAAGCGATGAAACGGATGTTCACCAACACCAACTCGAAGCATTATTGTCACTGCCAACACACTAAAGCACTGCAGTATTTGCAATAGAAAAGGGCTTTAAGCCCTTTCTTGATCGGTTGTGAATGTTGTAGTTTCGGGGCGATGATTCAGCCCTGTCTAGCCCTGTCAATGTTTGAACTGGTTACGTCCCTGCACTTGTAAGCACTGTTGATGGACAAGGGCAATTGAGGAAAGTTGCGAACTCGCAATTATTTTTATTTGTCGGTTAGTAGTAGCATCTGCTGATAATGCTTATCTTTACTAGTGCAACAATTTTCATTTCGTTGGGCGGAAAGATGTCTAACACTTTTTATTGATTATTGTGATTTGGAGAGCTTCTAATCTTGCACTATATAAAGGAATTAGGTAATTACTGTGATAAAAAACTGACAACAATTGGAGGAGTTTAGAGATAAGCGAATGTATGGGGCTTTGACACTGCAAGGATTGTTGTACTTCTCAAGAAGAATTATGTATAGCTTAAGTGATTTCCGACTATAATTCTGGCATCTGCTCATTGATTTTACTACAGAAACTGGAACACTGCTTGAAATAAAAGCGGTACAAATTCAATCAGAACCATTTGCGCAATGAGCGGCATTCTGTACCGTATGTGTAATCAGAGGAAGATGTGCAAGAGAATGGATTGAGCAGATAAAGTATGCAATGGCCACTTGTCCCGGTATTTGCGAATGAGAATAGCTTGAAGTTTATTTACTTGCTTTGTTTATTTATTTCTTTATTGCTGTCTGAAATTAATCTAAACAACACTTCTTAAAAATAAACTTAATCTTAATTATATCTAGCTAAACGTTGTCTGGAAGTTGGGAAAGGAAAGATGCCAAGGGAAGGTGATGGTCGAATAGAAGAACACGTTAAAGAACCGCATCGCACACAGTAAAGGGTTTAGATTTATTTTGTTTGACGCTTTTTATGGATTATCTAGATAATCAATTGTTCGACACTGTGTGCTTTGTTCACAGAATATACACATGTCTGAAAATTGTTGGTACATAAACCTTAGGGAAGCTATGCGCACCCAAACACTATGTCCAGATTGAAAAAATATCCCTTTAAGAGACATTCCACGTGAGAGAATGTGAAAATCTTATAGACCTTCAAAATGTCGTCCTTTGAGATAGAACTACATTGCATTTCCCAAATTCACTGAACTCCAAAACTGCACATTGCATCTAGAACATGTTTGACATCTCTGCACGTGTTCCGAGAGCACGTCTAACCATATCGCAACATAATTTCGTACCACGACGTGGGTGTGTTGTGCCGTGCTTGTGACTCACAAACCATGCTGGTTCATTGAAAAAGTTATGCCCAGAAACGTTTACTCACAGAAACGTTTGGCGTCCCATGCTTTACGCTCTCGAACGAACGCACCACAGTTGTGTGTAGTTGTTAGACGATCGAAGGAACCAGGAAACCATAGCAATGCGTGAATCCACCACCAACACACCCCACGCAATCCCACACCGAAGAGAGGGAGAGAGAACGAGAGAGCGAGAGGAAGAAGAGAAACGCCGTACGCTTTTACGCACCCCCGACGATCGCGCCGTTCGCGCTGCACTTGCTCTACGTCTTTAAGGGTGGGATAAGGAACAGCAACGTAGAGAGTGGTAGAGAGCGGGAGAGTCTGACTATGGGCATGTGGGGCAGTATGGACACCCTTTATGCAGATAAACGATATAATTGTGGTACTTTATCTAATCTTGTACGATGTTGATGCCCATTTTACCCCAATGTTTCTTATTTTAACTATGCCCCAAAGCTTTACTCTTTTTGCACGATATTGAAAAAACACAGTGTTTGATATCCGGCTATTTTGTTGTTTTTGAGCATATTTAGTTGGAAAGAGAACTTTTGCTAATTTGTATTTGTATTTTTGGTAATTTGTGTGTAATTTTTATAGATAAGGCAATAAAGTAATGAGAAAAAGTGCGTTTAGCTATAAATTGAAAAAAAAACTACGGCCTGAAATCTTTAACGTGTCCATATCGCCCCATGTTCCCTTATTATAATATGCTGTTCGGGAGAGCGTTAGCATGATCTCCGGGCTATGTTGCAGCGAGGGAGCATACTGCTTGGCAAATGGTAACGACGGACCAGCCAAAGACAAACCGAGCAAACCAGCCAAGCCAGCAGCACGTCGTGAGTTGGGCCCAGTTCCAGTCCGAACGTACCCGTGCGCGCAACAAAGCACATCGCTGTGGGGCTTTTTGTGGACACAGTTGCTGGAGACGTACTCGTGGTGGGGTGTATTATTCCACATCCTCGGAAGTAATAAACAGATCGCCTACACTTTCACGCAGAGGTGAACGCAACCCAAGTCCGGAACGGAAACCGCGTGGTTTCTGGTGCTGCACAGAATTCAACGACCTTTTGACGTGAACGTTTCGCTTCCGTCCGGTGTGCATCGGACAAAACGCGCGTATGTGTGTTTGTGTGTGTGTGTGTGGTTGCAATCCTTCCACCAGTGTGCAGTGAAGTGCAGTTTAGCGTCGGGCAAGCGTGCTGGGTGCACTGAGAAGATCCGAAAACCCATCGAGGGAAGCACAATCCAAGTGTAACCAGATTGTATTTGGCGTGGAAAGGTGTTGTGCAAGAATCTGTGGCCCGTAGAATCCCCCAAGTAGGCTAAACGTGTGGATGGTGGCAAGCAGCACGTTAGTCACGTCCGTCAGTCCTAAGAGCCTTTAAGCGGATTGTGGCTGTCGACTCCGCGGAGTTTTAACCCCTTATCGGATGTTTGGATCTTCGCAATCGCTCGTGGTTTGGTGTTGGTGGCGTGGCGCATCATTCTAAAACGGATTGCCCAGAACGGAGATTGTGCTTGGACGTTGTGTTTCCTGCTACTACTGTGTTTGTTGTTGTGGTTGTGTTTGTTTGATAAAGCGAACCGCGATTGCGTTGACACGATCGCGCACTACTCGACTAGCGGCGCATCTCCAAGCCCGCACTTTGGGAAAAGGAGGCTGCAAACACGTTGAGAGTTGTGCTAAGCGTGATTGATCGTGAAGTGCATCAAAGAGAGAAAGAG
The DNA here is from genome assembly GCA_000349105.1 of Anopheles epiroticus. Taxonomy (NCBI): domain Eukaryota; kingdom Metazoa; phylum Arthropoda; class Insecta; order Diptera; family Culicidae; genus Anopheles; species Anopheles epiroticus. The sequence goes on along the minus strand of KB671391.1, from coordinate 629,901 downwards.
AGAGAGAGAGAGAAAGAGGGAGAGCAAACACACAAAACGGGGTCGCAAACCTCAATCAGCTAAAACCGTCCGGAGGGTAAGTAGCCTAACCGAAGCAGCTCCAACAACTCCAATAACTCCAATAGATCCATTGGATGTGTCACCAGGTTAAGTTCAACTCCAAAACCGCGGCAGTTGTTTCTGTACATGTGTGTGTGTGTGTGTGCGTTTTGTGTGAAAGATTGTGGGTAGGTAGGTTGGGACAGACCAAGGGGTAGCGGAGCAACCGATCCATCGAACCGGTTTAGGTTTCGAATCTTTGCTTTCCTCTCGCTTGCTTCATCTCGACGATCCAGAATCAGGTAACAACCCTTATGTGTTCCGTGGCTGTGTGTACGTGTGTGTGTGTCCGTTCCCGAAAAAACAAGCCAACCACATGGTTCAGGTAGCTTTCAATGTTTGCCAAAATTATTGCCCAATATAAACGAGAAGTTAACCGAAGAAAAAAAACGGCTCGCTGGCAACCACTCCCGGGGTGAAGGGAAGCATCTCTCGCAAAAGGCGAACAATCACTTCTACCGAAATCCAAGCTCCAACCAGATTTGGTCGGTAAGCCAATCGCTCTTTAGGCTCCCGGCCGACCATTGCGGGTGGTGTTTTATGGGGTGGGTTGCTTTACTTTTGTGTTGTTGGCCGATCGTCGTTGCTTTTCCCTGCGTTCTTAGAAGCCAGGAGGCAGCGGTGTGGAGTGTGTGCCGCATGTTATCATGCTGCCGTGCAGAACGGAGTGGAAGAAAACATGATCATGTTCTCGTCCGTCAGTTGTAATCAGTGTGAGTGTGTGTAGACGGCTGTGTTGGTTTTATTATGGTTCACCACTTTTCCTAAGCGCACGGCTTTATCTTACCACTGGCATCTCGCTCCCAGTAGCACAGCTTTAGCTTCTGTCTTTACCAAATGGCCAAAGCAGCTCTGCGAAAGTAACGGAAGCCTTCCACCCTCCTCTGAACACGGAGGGAGGAGAGGAATAGACAATGTGGCTATGGAGATTTTTGTTGCGTAAAATGTAAAAACCAGGTCAATGAACAGTCGACGAAAGGGTGGAGGGAAAATGGCCGCTTTTCACGTTCTTATGGGCAGCGGCTTCTCGTTGCGGCGAGCTTTGTGTCTGTACTACTATTGTCTTTCTATAGGTTCTGCTGATGTGAATGTGTATTGAATAGTGCTTGAGTGCTTTCAAAATTACACATATAGAGTCAGTGATATACGGCAATTATTGGGTGGGACGCATGGAAGATCGTTTTCAGAACATACTCCAGAAAATCTCCTGAAGAAGCCAGCTGAAGAACATCTAATGTCTAAAGACCTCTTTTACGTCGTTCGAACAGCTACCCTAGGAACAATGCATTCTATGATAACATTTCACACAATTAAATCAATGTTAATCAAACTAATGTTAACATTCCTCTCCATGTTGGCACCTTCCCTAAGGGGCATTTATTGCTGTGTTAACAGCTATAGAGAAGGAGCTAATCATTAACTGACACAAGTGCAGAAGCTAAGTTCCATATCCGCCTCTGCCTAATAAGGTCACTTCATCTGTGACTCACTGTTCAGGTCGACCGAGGCATCGAAATGATCTTGCCGACGGTGATAAAAACAGAGATACTCTCTCTTGTCCTCTCGGCATCGATCAAAACGTAAACTGTCATCGTCAGCGTGGTTTATCCGCTGCGCTGTGAAGGCCATCTCCCGCGCCTTAGTCATTCCGAAGTGCTTAGTGTGGGGGTACCGATGATTGTCTTCGATCGTTCAATCTGCCCTTTGCGACGGTCGGCCACTTTCCCTTTGCAGGCGTACCCATGCACACACACACACATGCCCTCATACACAATTTATTGTTAGCTTCCGCCAGTTTTCCCTTTTCTGTTGCCTCTTGCTCGCTGGCAGATACGGAAGGCTATTAAAACATGCAGCAAAGAGTGTACTGTCCACGGAAAAGAAATAAACCCCGTTGGTACTGTAAAGTATAAAATTATCATTAAACAACACATGCCAAAAAAAATGCACACACGCATCTCTCCAAATCTGAAAAAACCCACAAAAAACAACAAAGGAAGGAAAACAAAACGACATGAAGGAGGAGGAGGCTGCTGTAATAAAGGCCCGATTCGAGATTCGGCTGAATGGAACTTTTTATTTGACGTTGCGCCCCTTTGTTGACTTGGTGTTGCTGCAGCGCAACTAGCCAGCGCCAGCTCTTTAGCCGTATTTAGATTAGGGCCATCATGGAACACTTTTTCCCGCAACTCCCTCATTCGCCACACGTGAAACTAGGCCACGCGGAACCGGGTTTATGATGCGCGGAGCATAAAATCGGCCTCATGTGCTTGGAACGTTTTTTTTTTTTTCTCCTATGGCGCTAAGCTGTATCTGCCGTGTTGGCCGGGGAAGGTGATAAGAAAACGTAATAACCCTACCGTTCACAAAGAAAGAGAAGACGCGCCACACATGGTCGCAGCTCGTAAGAATGTTTCCTTCCGTGCTTTCCTTTTGATTGCCTGTGGCCGTTTGTTCGTGGTGTGACGGACGAGAGAGAAAAGAGCTAGTGTAGTTGTCTTGGCCAATGAGGTGAGATTTTCGCTTATCTTGTTGCTTTGTACCAATAAAGAGAGGAATTTCCAAATGGCATTTTGTGCTTATTTATTAAAAGATTAAAAAGTAGGATGTTTAATGCATTACTTAATCAAGCACCCATGCAGACACTATTTATATTGTCGTATCATGTTAACAAGATCTTTCCATGCACCCCACGTGCTTGTGTGGGAAAGCTCGAGTGGCAACATGTATATAAGCACTCTCATTCATTCACTTTTATTGAAGCCGGATACCGTGAACTACTGAGCTCGAAAAAATAAATATGAAAGCAGTTTTACTAATAATCAATTTCATACAGTTTTCCTCCTTTCCATTCCACCGCCGACCATTTCCTTTCCAAAGCTACGCGATATTTACCAGCGATTTCACTGTGCGTATTGCTTTCGGTAACAATTTGAAGGGTTTGATCTGAACTGAAAGGGAGCAACTGTTCTCCCCTCTTCCATTTCATTCTTTCAACAATGATCTTATTTTGGAAAAGTGTTTCGTTTTCCTTTACCTTTCATCATCACCCCACGCTGGAGCGGTGCGCAACGGTGTGGCGTTTAAAATTTGCCACACTCCCAAGAACGCACGCACCGTAGTTACATTGCGCGGCTCCCCTGTGCTGATGGTTAAATTGTGGAAAGATATAAAAAACTAGAGAAAGAGAGAAAGGATGTGTGTGAGTGGTGTAAAAAGTGCAACCGTTCAGCCAGGCAGGCTAGTGGTTTTGTTGTATGGCGTGTCGCGGCAGCCAAAATTAAATTCAAGGTTCTCTCTTGCTTTTCACCATTCGACACACCAACACACACACACACACACGTGCGCCTAGACAGGGGGTACGCACCCTTCCCGTACTGGAACGTGGTGGGGGGGGGGGGAGAGTAAGTTTTGCGTAATTGCATTTTGGGCATATTGTTTCAGTTTTTGTTGTTCACATTTCATGTTTTTTTTTTAGTTGTTGTTGCCTTCGCGCCGTACCGTGTGGATGCCCGTAGAATGCTACGACACTTTTTCGGTGGCAACACAACACGACCCAACACGTTTCGCACGTTTTCAAGCAGCACCCGCTCAGTATAGTGCAAACGAAACGCTTATCTGTGTGGGCCAGCACCACCTTCTTCGTCTCCATCGACACCTGCACTGCTAAGGAGGTTATTAGTTTATGCTGACAAAAGCCATGCTCGAGCGCACCGAACGACCGCTGATGATGAATGGAAAGAGAGAGAGAGGATCATGTTTCAGTGGGCAACGATAAGCATAAGGGAAAAGTGCATCAAAGGCACGCGGAATACCGGTTGACGTGTTCAAGGTTTTTTTTTTTAAGAGCCGTCGATCATATGTTTCGTGACGCATCTGTGGTTTGGTTTCGATCGGTTGTGATTCATAATTTTGGTTGAAGCGTGAATCCCATGCTTTGCCACAACATGAAATTGATCGTTAGCTTCTCGTTCCAAGTCAAGTGAAATGTTTTTTTTTGCAAACTTTCACACAACTCCTAACCGTTGCAGAACCTCTCGCATCGAGGTCAGTGAGTGCCAAAGCGATTAGTTATTTGCCATTTCTTCTCCGCCCTAAACACATCGTCACACCTTAAGATCGGGTGCAAAAAAGAAGCCTCATAAAAGGGAAAACAGGGAAAATACACCGAATGCACAGACACATTGTACCGACACGGTTGATAGTAAAACCCTCTTGGCGATGGTGGACGAAAGAGAATGGACGTGATGCGGGAGGAAGAATAGCCCCTGCAGCAAAGGAAAAACCAAACTTACTCGAGTGAAATCTACCTCCCTGCTGCCCTCTGTACCGTTATGGGCGCTGGTGGTTGGGCTTATGATTATTGTATTTATTTTTTGCACCTTCCTCCTCTTCAACTGAGAGTGTTAGTCTGCTGTTGGTGCTCCCTTGAGGACTCATGACCCTCTCCCGATCAGGGGAGAAACGACCTGATACCAGACCACATATGCCACGGCACGAGAGTCGTGCCGTGCTTAGCACGCTGGCCACCGCGTGCGCCACATTCTGGACATTGTCTTTCCGGTGTTCGCTTCCTCCAGCCTGCCTTCGTAAGCCCTTGCTATGCTGCGTACATTCATCCCGCCGAGGCACAGGAAGGACAGCCTGATGATTATGCCAATGTTCTGCTCAATTTCCGCCTTCATTAAGCAGTGAACTTGGGGAGGGAGAAGGGGTAGGGGGGAGAATTAAGCAAAGGCCTGCACAACACCTGCACCCAGACGATAGGTGCTAGAATTTACCGAAATACTCATTTCCGGCGAGGGAACAGAGAAAAGAAAAGGGCCTTAAAAAATGGGAAATGGAAAAAACACGCTACCCGAGCAGAGGGGTTCGTCGCTTGTAGACAAATCAAATCGTTCTCCGGTACGTGATAGGCGTACCAGTGGCAGCGGTGGGCAGTAAACGGCTAACGGGGGTTCGCTTTGTATTCACGGGCTCGGTCGCTTAATAGGATTTCGATGTAGGCTCCGGAAACGGAAAGACATGCTCATGGATCTTCATGGATTTGTTTTCTTTTGCTCTCCGTTACAGCAACACTATCAATTTGCAATTCTTTTATTGTTTCTTTTTTTCCCAATCCATTACATCCCGGGGTATTAAATTTCTTGCGCAAAATGTTCCGTTATTAGAATGCCTTTTCTTATTAAGTTTATATCGTTTAGCATAGAGGAAAATCGAGCCACAGTAATAAATTCTCATATTTTTCGCTCCCAAAGGATCCATTATTCCGCAAATTGGTGGCAAAACGACAAAACGCTTTTAAAAATTTGTTTTTTACTTTGAATTGTTCGTTTCATGTTTCTTAATTTCTCAAGAACTTCATACAAAAACTCGTTTTGACACAAAACTGGATGGAACATTAAGTTTCTTGCCATTTCCATGAGGTTTTTCCACACCAGGGTTTTAATGAGTTAAAAAACACTCTTAATATTGATGGTTTTGAAGCAAAAATATGCCTTAAACGTTCTCTTTAGGCATTTGTTGCACTTTGTTTCCAAACAATCTTTCAAAACCGAGTACGACAAGTCGTTAGATCGTCCAAAAACCAAACGAACCCCCAGCACATGCATGTGCTGCAACTCCCACTGCACACGTACACGACACGTCTTTCGTTTGTTGCCATCATTGTTGCACACAAAAACAAACCACCCCGGACGGCAGCAGTGCGCACGTTGGCACAGCCTCGGCAAAGAACACGGCTCTCGTTTTATGTTTTCTTTCGTCCAGCGTCATCATTGCCAGCCAGCCGGCCGACAGACCCGTGCCTGAAATAGTTTCCTGTTATGGTTCAGCGAGCTTCGGTCTAGAGCGCGCCGCGCGCCACCCAAGCGAGAGACATACCGTTTGTGGGGCTTTTATTTTCGCCGTTTGGCGCATTGCATAGATGGTTATTAAATAGACGGGGGCTGTGGGCAGGGCGGCCGGGCGAGTGGGTGAAAAGTTGAAATTCATCCCCCTACCCTGCACCCAGGGTGAAGGTGAATTAAAAATGGTAAAAAGTTGCAGCAAGTGCCTCGCTCAGGCGTGGTGAGGTATGGCGCAGCTGTTGGTGGCAAAACCGCAACCGAACCGAAGCGATGTGGAAAGCGAAGGTGCATCGCACAACAATTGTCCATTATTCTGATGCCGCCACCCGTGCGCGGGATGGAAAAATTGGTCCGCGATCGGCTGGAACCATCAGAGGAACGAGCAGGAAGGAAAAAAAAAATTGGAAAATGGAATTAGAAACGATCGATGATTTCGATGATGAAAATTCGGTGGAAAAATCGCAGCCTGCTAGAGAAAGGGAAATCCGAAGAGGACGGTATGCCTTAATTGATCGTGATTTCACGTGCTGTTTGGAAGCTTTCTTCTTAAAAACCACACACTCGGTGCGATATGTCATACATTATTCCATCGTTGGCAATGCAAAGTGATCATTTATTATGATCAATGAACCGTTTCTGCTGAGCCGTCCGTATCGTGAAGCTGAAGATTTCATCGAAATTGGTTTCGATCGGCAATGCTTCGGAATGGAGAAGGGAAGGTTTTCCTTTTCCTTCGTGTCGAGTGGTTCATCATTTCCGCGTAGAGTGCACCTGGTGTGCGAGCGTAATTTTCGTGCTTGAATTGACATTGAAATGGTTTTCTGCGAGCAGTAACGCTTCATTACGAGAGACGCTTGCATTACACTTTGTTTGATTCCTATTTTGAATTGAGATTTTCTCTTTTTTTTTTGTTGCTGTTTCAGAACTATCTTTACATCGAACGATGTGCGCTGAAGCAGCGGCAACCGCCAGCCCGACGAAGAAGGAAGTGATTGGATTGGAACGTGGTTACGATATAGCACTAGCGTGCGAACCTGCCACTAGCTGCTAAGGTGCAAACGTGTAGTTGGCTCGGCAGTAGTGCCCTGCTGGTCTGCTAACCTCTACCGCCCACGTTCGACCGAAGGCTTTCCATGTTGCCGACGGCCAACGCATGGAGCAAACTGTAAATCATCTCACAAATTCACAATCAACAGCCAAAACGATGGCGGACGGTGCGATCCCGGACTATTGTACGCTTCCGCGTCCGATCGCGGCTCGATCGGTGGCAGACTCAGAAGACCGTCAGCAAGGCCCGGATCGGAGTGTCGCCTGTGGCCACTTCTACACCCTTCGACCAAAGGCAATCGCGATGGGTGGCGTTGGGGGTCGTATAAAACCCACGATCGGGAGCTTCCGGAAGGTACAGACCGCCGAGGATCTGGCCGAAACGAACCGCAACCTACTGTACGAACAGAACATGAGCACGTTCGAGAACTTCTGCGAGCGGCGCAACAGTGAGCGACAACTGCAACCGCACCAAGAGCCAGCGGAGGAGTCGAGTGAGCTGACGCCGGAAAGTTTGGGCAACTTCTGCACATTGCGCAAGGTACGGCGCGTGCGCAGTGGACACGAGGATGGGCACACGCCGCAGGAGGAGAGGCGACGGGAGGGCCCGTTAGGTGGTGCGTACTGTACGCTTAAGAAGAAGAAGCTTCAGTTGAATCGCAAGTTCGTGGAGAGCTTCCTGGAGGACCCGAACGCCAAGGTGGTAGACTATCTCTCCGAACTGGACGCATACCTGGACGAGATGGACGGCATGGATGACGTTTATGAGGAAGCGCTAGTGAGTGACGGTGACAGTGCAAGTGATGGGAGTGAAGATCACGCCAAGGAGTCGAGCCTGGCGTTGGCCAATGAGTACCAGAACGTAGGAAAACAAGAAGCGCAGAAGGGTGGAGAAGTGGGTGAAAGTTTACAGTATTATCAGCCTAACGATGAGCAAAGTGGCGTGCCCGGTGAAGATGACAGTAACAGTGGTGTAACGTTTACGGATGTGTACCAGGAAGATCGAATTAGGTTTGGCGACATCAAGCATTTTTGTACGCTGCCCAAACAGAAGCGTACACAGTTTTTGAACGCGTTCAGGCGTGGAGCCTCACTGCGTAGGTCGATCGTTAGTCATCCGAAGCCGCTACCCGCTGACAGTGAACGGAGAACGCCCGACACTCAAAACATTCGCGAAATGAAGATGGAGTGTGCAGTTCGACCGGAAAGCATGCACAATGCTTTTGGTGAGTTTTTGAATTTGGGTACTTTTATGCATGTCTTTAAAGTCAATTGCTGGGGAATGATATCTGAGATCTGAGGAGCCTGTACTGTCGTCTTTTGCTCCAAAAAACCCGTTCCGTAATTCCATCAAAGCAATCTAGGTTAGTGAGTGTACTTCAACTCCAGCGGTACCTTGTCGTGGTGTGGCGAGTTGTAGGAAAAGTACAGTAAAACATGGAAGAACACCTGCTATCCTCATCTTCAACCGAGTTTGAAGCCCTCTCGGATCAGCTGGCCGAGCTTGAGGAGCATCAGCTCACAATAGCTGAATCGGACCGGGTGGTGGCTACACTGGAAGCCAAAATCGCGCTCCGCAGGCTGAAAAGTGGAAAAGCGTCCATCGCTCCACTGCCCTTCTCCCACTTTAAGGCCTACTGTCTCGACTGGGTGCGGAAGTGTGAGACGGCGACGGAGAAGGTTCGTTTTGAGACGTGTGCGATCGAACGCCAGAACGCGGACCGTTGTGTGCTGATCAAACAGAAACGTCAAAGCGTTGGTAACAATGCACTGCGCGTGCATCTGGAGGGCTTCGCAATCGAGCGGCTAGTCGGGGCGCGAGAACTACAGGTAGCCCAACAAACCGACTACGATATACGGCGTCTCGGGGCGGAAGTGAAGCGCGAGATGCTGATGAAAAAGCTGACACTATTTGACACCACGCAGCAAAACGGTCGATTGCGCGAGGATGTAGCTCGGTGGACCAACAAGGTAGAAGCTGTACAAAAAAAAATTGAACGTACCGAGCAGGAGATAGAATCACTCCAGCGACAAAATGTAGAGCTTACTGCCAAGTTGCAGCGATATCGATTGCCAACCGTGCAGGATATGGCTAATCGAGCCGTAGAGCTACGCCAACTCCAGGTACAGCTGTACGCACGAGTGAAAAAGGGAATACTGGATGGTACAATAGCTGTTCCCGTGACCAAAGCCTGAGACGCAAAAAAGAAGAGATACGTTACGAGAGTCGCACCAATTGCTAGATAATTCGGTTAAACTCAATTGACCTAAATTAATCGCGCACACTTCGCGGGGTGAATGCGCGGTCCAAATTCAATAAAGTAAAACCATTCGTCAGTCGACGGTGCCAGTTATAATCGGATTCAGTTCGTCACGATCGGTGCAAATACTACGCTCGTGAGAGAGATCGCCCACAAACCAGACCAGAGCGCCGCCGCTCGACAACTTGTAATCGTTGATCGTCGTTAGCATGTTAGCGGCCCTGCAGGCGTAACCGTTGTTCTTTCGGGAATTCGTGTCGCATAATAAGCGAGGTTAATGTAGATCTCGTTAGACGTGTCTCCGGTCTGCTAGCATACGTTTAACCTTTTTTTCGTACTTGATCAAATTGAAAGACATTAATACATAATAATGTAATTAATACATCCTTCAGACAATAGAACACTTCAGACAGTGAGTCATACAGTTTAAGCCGTTCGTTTTATAGCGTAACATGACATCGGCGAAAAGTTTAGAATATATAATTTTGGAACAACAGCTTCATATTGCATTTAGATAGGTAGCTTTATTTTCGTTCAAGATTCATCATAGGAATATACATGGCACTAGCATGATTTTTTGGTGGGAATAATCTCAATTTCTTGGTGTAAACTTTACATGTACTCCGTTCTCGCTGTTTAAAGCAACGAACCCTTTTTGTAGCCGTATCGGCACTTCGGTACGAGACGTTTGTTCAAAGGAAAACTCTTTCAACAGCTGGTACACGATGGCCTTGACCTCCATGAGTGCGAAGCGAGATCCAATACAGTTTCTGGGTCCAATTCCAAAGGGCACATATGTTCCTGGGATGATCTTCTCTCTATTCCTCTCACTGAAGCGCTCCGGATCGAATTTCTCCGGGTTCGGGAAGTATTGGGGATCGTAATGAATCCCAGCGATTGGAAGAAACACTATCGCGCCCTTGTCGATGGTAAACTCTACTCCATTCTCGAGCCGTACCACGTAATCTCGGGTGCAGATACGATCGGTTGACGGTGCGGGACTCCACTTCCGAAGTGACTCGGACACCACCATATCCATGTACTTCATGTGCTGAAGTGCCTCGTAAGAGATGGGTTTGCCTTGCAATGCATCCTCTGTGGCGCAGATTTCTTCGTAAAGCTGATCCTGAACGTCGCGATTGATCGTAAGCTCGTACGCCAGGAAGGTAAGACAGTTGGCAACGGTATCAAATCCTGCAAGGAAGAAAATCAAACACTGTGCCACGAGCTCCATCTGGGTGAGCGGTTCGTTTGCCTGTGCGCTACTCATGCCTACTTCGGACTCTTGTGCCGTAGCAAACCCTTCGACATGAGATTCGTCCCGCTCCTTCTGCCGTTTTAGCAATCCCTTTTTGGCTTGCATTAGCAGATGGATCATGTCGGGACGCACAATACCTGAAGTTTCTCGCGTTTTCTCCGTCTCGAGAACAATTTTGGCAAAGAACAGGCTTGCCTCGCGATCGAAAAGATCAATTTCCAGCTTCTCCATCAGCCAAGGGAATACACGGTACGAGATGGCTTTTAGAAGGGTCTGGATGCGTGTAAAATCAATCATTCGTTTTCCGTTGATATAAAAGGCATTAGTGGGCTCACGGTACGAATCTACCTGCAGTCCGAAAGCACACGAAGCTATCACGTCAGCGGTGTAGCGAGAAAAAACGTCCTTCATTTCGTGCTCCTCATCGCTCTGATTTACCTTCTCCCTATAATACTCAACCACTCCTGCACTACACTGCACAATCTGATCAAACATGAGACGCATCTTGCTGCCGGTGAAGGCGGGACTAAGCGTCGCCCGCATGTCACGCCACTGCTGATCCGACAGCGCAAACAGCGTTTTTCCAAACAGCGCGATCGAGTCACGGTCCAGATTGCTTCCGAATATTGGTCGATGGTTTACGAAATGATCAAAGTCCTTCACCGTGATCTGTTTGATTAGCTCGGGATCTCGTACCACGAACACGGGATTTATGAGATCAAACATTCCAAAAACCCTGCAATGAAGGAACATGGTGATGATTCTACACCACATTCTACCGGATTGTCGCTGGTACTTACTTCACCTCTTTGAAACGGTCGTAGATGGATCGCATAAAATCGTGCGAGGCCACCTTTCTTAAAAGAAGGTGGCGGGTACTTCCAAACAACGGCTCAAAGGGCAAACAAGGAATAGGTTTACCCTCAAAGTACCGATTGTTGCGAGTAACGTATGCATAGAACAGTCCCAGCAGAAGCAACAATAAGAGTGGACTGAGTAACAATAACCCCATACTGCAGACCTTTCTTCTGGCGGTGCTTCAGAATGACAGGGCCTCTGCTGTGAAACGAGATCGAGAGAAAGAAAATGTATGTAGAGGAATTAGAAAAATTACAACACCTTTCTGTAATGTGAGTTTTGCATTGTCAACACTGTACCTCAGATAACATAACAAATTTTTATTGTTTAACAGTTTTTCTCCTAACCATGCAAGTGACAATCAGGAGGTCTTAGCAAGGATATTTAATTTGAGATTATACACTGTGAGATTGATGCGTTCCAAGCTATGTTATTTTTTCGTCCTCGGGCTGAACAACAGGATTAGGTGCTGATTTAAAAAGGGTTTCCGATTGCTTTTCATTTACAACACAAAAGGTAAAAAACACATTGATGAACACGTACTTTAAAAAAGAACAATACTTTTATTACATTTATGAAATACTGTCAGTGATACAAAATCACTTCGCTATGTTAAAAAACGTTGTATTTAATAAGAACAGATTCCGATTTGTGCCGTGATGCATAAATGATGCATGGCTTTCATTCCTCCTTTCGTGGACTTAAATACAGATAAATACCATTTTCTGCCTTCATAGAAATGAAACCTTTTGCAAGCTTCAATGGTACCGCTGTACGTTTCGAGCGCTTGAACTCATAATGGAGAAGCAAATGATAAACGATGGCCTTCACCTCCATCAGCGCGAACCTGGATGCGATGCAGTTACGCGGTCCTATCCCAAAGGGCAGATATGCTCCGAGCGGTATATTATGTTTGTTATCATCGTTGAAACGCTCCGGATCGAAGCGGTCCGGATCGGGATAAAAGCGTGGATCGAAGTGCAAGCCAACGATAGGGATTGAGATGGTAGCACCTTTCGGTATCATAATGTCTACATTTGGACTAACGTCTGTAACCTTGTAGTCCTGGTTACATTTTCGATCAGTAGCGGGTGTAGGGGGCCACTTCCGTAACGTCTCGGACACAACCATATCTAGATAGCGCATCTTTTGCAAGGCATCATAGGTAAGCGATTTTTCATCGAGTTCCTGATCAACTTGTTGGATCTCATCGTACAGACGCTGTTGAATTTCGGGTGCAAGTGCCACCTCGTACAGAAGAAACGACATAACGGATGCAATAACATCGAAGCCAGCCAGGAAGAATATAAGACATTGGGCTACCATTTCGTTCTCGCTTAACCTAATCATGTTTCCACCGGGGTTATTCTCTTCGTTGGATTCCTTTCCCGTTGCAAATTGTTCGATATCTGCAGGGTCTTGGGGTCCGTACCGTAGCTTACCCTTGTTGGCTAGCATAAGCAGATGAATCATGTCCGGACGAACAATACCGTGCTGTTCCCTTTCCTTGACTGATTGTCTGATAAGTTCCGTAAAGAACTGTACGTGTTTCCGATCGAATATATCAATCTCTAACTTTGCCATTAGTTTTGGGAAGAGCTGGTAGCCCATAAATTTGAAAAACACATGCAGTCGACCAAAGTTTGTAAGATCTTTGCCATAGCGAAGGAATATGTTCTCCCGGTCCTTAAATGAGTTGACGTGCATTCCAAAAGCACAAGACGCTATAACATCATTCGTGAAGCGTATGAAGAGATCCTTCACCTCGTATTCCTGCCCGTTGGGATGGTCCAGCGCCTGAACCATGTTCTCAGTGCACTTCACGATCATGGTAAACATCTGCCGCATCTTGCTGCCGGTAAACGTGGGAGTGAGCGTGGTCCGTACGTCACGCCATCGCTGGCCAGTAAGGTTGAAGAGTATCTTCGTAAACATGATGGATGAGTTGCTTGAATTCATTTCCGGTAATATCGTACGATGATTTATGAAGTGATCAAAGTCCTTAACCGTGATTTGCTTCACTAGCTCAGGATCGCGGATGACAAACATCGGCGTAATGAACTCGAACATGCCGAACACTCTGCAATGAACAAAATGTGTTTCAACGTGCTAAACAACACAGGAACAGGCATCGTTGTACTTACTTTGCTTCCGGGAACCTTTCGTAATTTGAGCGAATAAAATCATGAAAAGAAACTTTCTTCATTATAAGCCGACGAAAGCTACCGAAAAGTGGCTCCACTTGCATGCAAGGTATTGGGAACCTCTTGAAGAAAGCATTATTATGCGTCAGGTACTGATACACCGCTAGTAGTACTGACACAAGGGCAATGATGTACAATAAATTCACCTCCATTTTGAAATATGAAGATTACCACTCCTCTACGTTTCGGTTTTTGCCTTTTAAACTCAGAGAAGCTCTGAAAAGAAAACAAGTACTGTTAGTGGAATACAAATCAATTTCAATTAATTTGGTCTTTAAGCTATAGCAATCCTAACGCACATATATAGCAAACAGTGTGGCATTTCGATTTTATTGGTAATTAGTTTATCAGTATCAAAGCATACAACATTTTTTAAACGTAACAACACAAAGTAATACGATAAATACGTGTAATTGGAATACGTATAATTTAAGAAAACGTGCATGGATTCTATGCTTCTATCATCCTTGGATCAAGCCGCAGATATATTCCATTTATTGCTCTTAAGGGAGTAAACCCTTTTGCCAGTTGCACCGGTACTGGGGTACGATTAGAGCGTTTGAACTCGTAATGCAGCAGCAAATGATAGATGATGGCCTTCACCTCCATCAAAGCGAACCGAGATGCGATGCAGTTACGTGGTCCTATCCCAAAGGGCAGATATGCTCCTAGCGGTATTTTTTGCTTATTTTCATCATTGAAACGTTCTGGGTCGAAACGGTCCGGGTTGGGATAGAAACGGGGATCATGATGCAATCCAACGATAGGAATGGACACGATTGCACCCTTGGGTATAGTGATATCCAATTCGTCACTGGCGTCAGTTATTCTGAAATCCTGATTACAAAGTCTATCGGTGGATGGAGCTGGTGGCCACTTCCGTAGCGTCTCGGACACAATCATATCTAGATAGCGCATCCTCTGTAAAGCGTCGTAAGTTAGCGATTTTCCTTCTAGTTGCTCATTAACCTGTTGAATTTCATCGTACAAGCGCTGTTGGATATCGGGAGCCAATGTTAACTCGTACACAATGAAGGACATTAAGGTGGCAATTGTATCGAAGCCAGCCAGAAAGAATATAAGACATTGGGCTACCATTTCACTTTCACTAAGCATCACCATATGTTCCGGGATAATCTTCTCTTCGTTGGATTCCTTTGCCGTTGCAAAGCCTTCCACTTCCTCCCGATCTTGTGGTTGATATCGTAGCTTACCCTTACCGGCTTGCATGAGCAGATGGATCATGTCCGGACGAACAATACCGTGCTGTTCCCTTTCCTGAACCGATTGTCTGAAAAGTTCTGTAAAGAACTGTATGTGTTTGCCATCAAAAATATCGATCTCCAACCACGCCATCAGCTTCGGGAACATCTGATAGCCCATCATCTTGAGAAACACGTGCAGTCGTCCAAAGTCGGTAAGGTCCTTTCCATAACGGAAGAACACATTTTGTTTGTCTTTGAACGAGTTAATCCGAACGCCAAACGCACAAGATGCTATAATATCATTTGTAAACCGCACGAAGAGATCCTTCACCTCATATTCCTGCCCGGTGGGACGGTCCAGTGCGTGAACCATGTTCTCACTGCACTCCACAATCATGGCAAACATCTGCCGCATCTTGCTGCCGGTAAACGTGGGACTGAGCGTGGTCCGCACATTACGCCATCGCTGATCAGTAAGATTGAAAAGAACTTTCGTAAACATAACGGAAGAGTTGGTTCTCAAACTATCCGCTTTTATTAACGGCCGATGGTTAATGAAGTGATCGAAATCCTTCACCGTAATCTGCTTCACTAGCTCAGGATCACGGATGACAAACATCGGTGTGAGCACTTCAAACATGCCAAAAATTCTGCAAAACAAGGCGTTTTGAGTCAGAAGGAAACTTGAAGCTCTTCTAATACTCACTTGGCGTCCGGAAACCTTTCGTAATTTGTGCGAATAAAGTCATTGAATGAAGCTTGTTTCAATAGCAGCCGACGACAGCTACCGAAAAGTGGCTCCACTGGCAGACAGGGTATTGGGTATTTCTTAAAGAATCCATTATTGTACGTCAAGTACACATAAAGTGCCACAAGCGCCGCTATGATTCCAATGACGTACACTAAGTTTATGTCCATTTTAAAGATGATCACTTTTCTTGTACTACCTCGCTCAGTGGCTGTTCCAGAACTGATGATGGAAATGATTCAGAAATGCATGCAAGTGTGGGATGAATGCCAAAATTCGTGTCGCCTTCGTTCGCACACGCGCCAACGTACTAGGGCTGTGAAACTCGATTGAGCGTTGTCGATTAATTTAATCATTGTCTATGACCTTCTGAGATGATGCGCTGTTTCAAACACTTTCATTCAACCGCGCATCTTTGCTAACTGCCCTAGGGTTTGCAAATGGAACTTAAAATGAATAATTAACCGATGCTTGCTCGCGTGGCGATCGTTGGGCCGCTCTGGCGTATCGTTAATAACGTCATATCTTGTCTGACGCCGCTGACTACTACTTCACAAAGTTCATCAAGTTCAATCAATTACAGTTACCGATAGCGCAAACACGCCTCGAGTTTCTTTTTCCACACTTCCCACACAGGGGGTCATTAAAAGAGGGCGCGGGACCCGAGATGCGTTTCACTCGTCACGCTTCTCCAAAGTCATCCAACAACAATCAAAACTGGTTGCTTTAGAAGTTGATTAGCAGCCCAGTGTGACTCGACGTTTAATAGGACACTTTGACAGTACAAGATAATTGATTATTGGATTTTCTCATGTCAGACCTCACTACAACCACAGATAACCTTATTTGGCGATGAGAATGAAAGGCACAAAAATGTGGAACATTTTATCGAAACGGGTGCAAAGCTAACGAAAAGTTACTCTGATAAGCGTGGTATCGCTCGGTGATGTATTTTTAGGTATTCGCATTGACTATTAAAATACGGAAGATAAAAACAAAACCATCCGAAGGTAAAGGTTTGCTGATAGTGATGGTACACTCTTGTGATTACATTTTATTGCGCATGCTTCGTACGTACACTTTGAATGCTTCGTCTCGTCTATGTGGCCACTTGGCGTGGCTTAAACCGAATCCATATGCCCTTTTCGGCGGCCAACACGACGGGGCTTTTCTTTAACCGTAATGGCACCTGCGTTTTATCGCATCGCTCGAAGGTGAAGCTCTTAAGCAGATAGTAGATGATGGATTTAACCTCCATCAGGGCAAACCGCGACCCGATACAGTTCCGTGGTCCGACTCCGAAAGGCAGATACGCTCCTTGGTTAATTTTGTGACGGTTTTCCTCGCTGAAGCGCTCCGGATCGAAGCGCTTCGGGTCGGGGAAATACTTCGGATCGGAATGTAAACCCGCCACCGGGATCATGATGGTACGTCCCTTTTCAATCTTGAACCGCAACCCCTCCCCGTCGTCGAACGTGTAGTCCCGGTTGCAGTACCGATCGACCGCCGGTGCCGGTGGCCAGAGGCGTAACGATTCCGACACAACCATATCCATGTAGTGCATGCCCTGGACGGCATCGTACGTCAGCGGTTTACCGTCGAGCCGCTGGTCAATCTCGGCAATCTCCTCGTACAGTCGCTCCTGTACTTCCGGGTTGCGCATCAGTTCGTACATCAGAAAGCCGAGCGCGGTCGAGACGGTGTCGAAGCCGGCCAGGAAGAACAGGAAGCACTGTGCTACCAGCTCCTTCTCGGTCCATTCACGCGTGATCGTCTTCTTGCCGACAGCTGACTCCTGCACTGTGGCAAACCCGGCATCCTTCACGTCCGGTTCGTCCTCCCGATGTCCCAGCATACCTCGCTTCACCTGCATCAGAATGTTGATCATATCGTTCCGGACGATGCCCTTCTCCTCCCGCACCCGCATATTGTCCAAGATCATCGCGTGAAAGTGCCGACACATCTCCTTATCCATCAGCTCGATGTCCAGCTTCAGCATTACCTTGGGTATTATCATAAACAGCATGAAGCGAACGGTGGCCCAGAACGAGTTAAAGTCCAGCAGTTTCTTCCCGCGCGTGTAGAAATCATTCTCCCGGTCGGAAAACGAGTTCACCCGTATGCCGAACGCGATCGAGGCGATCACATCGTTGGCGAAGCGCGAAAAGATGTCCTTCATCTCGTGCTCCTGCTTGGACACGTCATCCCGGGCCTCCTTCAGCAGATGCTCAACCATGCCCTGGCAGCTTTCCGACATGAGCTCAAACATCTGCCGCATCTTGCTGCCGGTGAAGGCGGGACTAAGGGTGGCCCTCATGTCCCTCCACTTTTGGCCCCGCAGCATAAACAACGAGTTGAGGAACATGTTTTCCGAATTTATCGTGTCGCTCTCGTTCGGCAGGAACGGTGTGTGATCGGTGAAGTAATCAAAGTCCTTCACGCCGATCTGCTTCACACAGTCCGGGTCGCGCAGTAACAGGTTCGGGGTGAGCAAATCGTACGCACCAATCACTCTTTTGCGGCGTAGGGAAGAGGTGTAAACGAACATTACTCGAGCTGGCCGATCCACTTAACCCTTTTTCCCCGATTTCATGACTTACTTTGCGTTCGGATGGCTGTTGTACAGGTGTTCCACGTGGTCGATCATGTTGCGACGCCTTAACATCATGGGGCCAGAGCTGCCGAGCAGGAAGGTTGGCTTCAGATGGGGGTACGGTTTGTCCAGGAAGTAGCGATACCGATTCCGCACGTAGTAGTACAGCAGGGCCAGAATCGTGGCAATCGCCGCCATCGTTACCATATCGACCGCCATTGCGCTTGTGAACGATGGACGTGCTGTGACTGCGACACCCTAAAAGGAACTGATTGACGCCCGTGCGCCTGTGATAAACTGTGGTTGGCACTCTACTGTGTTAGACGTCGTTCCGGGACGCTGGCCGGCTAGACTAAACCACTTCACTGCACACTTGAAACCAGACACCACACAAGCGATAAGTGTTTGATGTTGAACGCTGGAGGGAATCAGTGTGTATCATGCTAACAGTGAGCCATCTGTTCTTTGCTTGTAACACTCGGCGAACAGAACAAGCGTACTGCATAGCACTACAATTCCATAATTTCAGGCTTAGGTGTACGACGCTGCTGTATGTAAATTGCAACTCGCGTCTACTTAAGCTTAATCCTACACTAATGCCGGACACCTTCACATTAGATATTCTGATCTGGAGGGTAGCTTAAATAACTTATCGTAAAACATTTTTCACACAAAAATTACTATGCTATGATACTTAGTATCTTTGCTACTCCTTCTCTGATTACGAAAAAATAAATAAAAGCAAATATATTCTAAGAAATGCATACAATTATGTAGAAAAAGTCATAGGATTTATAAGGTTCTTCCAAAGATGGACACCTTTTTTCAAATCAATCAATGTTAGGACCGTTTACCATAAATCCGATAAGATTATTGTGTGTTTTTATAGATATCGGTCTAATTCGTTTTTGCAGGACATAGCTTAAGAATAGTCTTACGGAATTCTTGTGTGAAGAACATTTTTCGATAAATTTTTCGAGCAATTATACAGTGAGGTGTCCACCTTCACACAACCCAAATGGCGATACACAACAAATATGAATGGATACAAAAAAGCAACACATAAAAAGTACTACGCGTTAGACTGATGATCTCATGGGAGGGTAAACAGGGAAAACGAGAGCGAAAGAGAGCAGCACACAATGCGAATATGCTTGTAACTAGCCGGAAATTACATATTTCAGGTATCTCCTTCTAATACGAGAACATCTATAACCGTACCAACGTAAAACACAACGTAAAACACATTAACTTCACTTGCTACTTACTTGTACTGGAAGAGATTAGCTTCGAAGATTGGGGCACTGGTGGCCGACGATTAGTGTTGCTCCCTCTATAACACAATGGACACTTTGCGTCCTTTCGGTCAAACGTGTGGTCCAGAACTAACGACGGCAAGTTGTCCGACACGCTATTAGGTCATCGTTATATTAATGGTGGCCGCAAGCGTATGCGGACCAAGGTGTTTGTATTTAGAAGGTGAAGTCGTCCAGAGCAAATTGACATTTCTCAACCTGACATAACACTTCTGGGAGCTCTGGTACAGAATTTAGCGAGGGGCTGGTGAGGGTGCTGAAAACTGTATGCGTTTTTTACTTAACAATTCCAAAGATGTCGCCAGGCGAAAGCGATAAAAATTCACCTGCTAAATACAAACACCTTGATGCGGACGCGCACACGCACACACCGCGCACGCGTTTGTATTGATGTGACCTTCAAACCTTTGTGTGTTTCCCAGATAATGTGTACACAAAAAAGTAGGGAGCTGGAATGGAAGCGACGTTTTGAATGAGGCGGATATTTTTGGGGCGGGGTGGTCCTGACTCAGCATATTTATTTGGGCGGCCGAGTGACGGATGATGTTTCAACGAGCATAAACTAATAATTGCAAAGCAAGAGACGAGATGGCGATTGACAGCGGTTCTCCGGTTACAGAACCACCTCTTCATTCCTCTTGCAACGAAGTGCCGGGTACCAGAAAATGGTTTAAAACCGCGTAGCATATTAAGAGAAGCAACAGATCAGAACGGGTAGATGATAGGATGCGATTATATTTTGTGCACTGTCGGTATTCTAACGTCTATCGGTACGGATATTAAAAATATATGCGATGTGACAGGCCACACCAGCCTAGCTGCTTCTCGACTGGAACTCCAACCAAATGCCCTGCTCGGTCGCGAACTGTGTGGATGATTTCTTCAACTTGAGCGGAATCTGCGTCTTGGCGCACGGTAACAAGCGGAAGTTGAGCAACAGGTAGTAGAGAGCCACCTTTGCCTCCATCAGTGCAAATCGAGAACCTAAGTAACATGGGAAGAAAGCAAACACACGCACAATTAGTCCGGTGGAAATTGATAGCCCATCATCAGGAGGGGGTAACACATACCGATGCAATTGCGTGGCCCGGCACCGAAGGGTAAGTACGTGCCCTGTTGGATGTTTTTCCGATTCTCCTGATTGAAGCGCTCCGGATCGAAACGCTCCGGCTCGGGGTAGTACTTTGGGTTGAAGTGCATGCCCACGATCGGGATGAAGAGCAGTGCACCCTTTTCGATCGTAAATCTCACCCCCTGTCCATCGTCGTACTGGTAATCCCGGACGCACTCTCGATTCAGCACCGTTGCGATCGGCCACAGTCGAAGCGTTTCCGACACGACCATATCAAGGTACGGCATCGATTGCAGCTTCTCGTACGTCAGCGCTTGTCCCTCTTCGAGCGACTGTTCCGTGTCGCGGATCTCTTCGTATAGCCGGGCCTGGATCTCCTCGTGAACGGTAAGCTCGTACAGCGCGAATGACAGCGTCCAGGAGATGGTTTCGAACCCAGCAAAGAAGAAAATGAAGGCCTGCGCAATCAACTCCGTGTCGGACCAGACGCGATCATGTGCGCGCCGCCCAACGTGGGACTCCTCGACGGTGGCAAACCCTTCGCCGGTTTCACTATCGATGCGCTGCTCGTCTCCCTGCTGGTGCTTCAGGCTGCCCTTCTTTGCCTGCATCAGCAGCTCAATCATGTCCGGCCGGAAGATGCCCTTTTCCTCGCGCGTGCGCATCGTCTCCAGTATCGTGCTGCGGAAGAACCTGTCCTCTTCCGGCGTCAGGAAGTCGATATTCAAGCGCATCATCAGCTTCGGCACGAACGTGTAGCCAAGCATTTTAATCGCCTTCAGCAGCGATTCCTGGTTGGTGACTGAGCGAGCCATGCTGATGAACTGATTTTTCGGATCGCGGAACGAATCCACCTTGATACCGAACGCGGCCGTGCCAATCACATCGTTCGCAAAGCGTGTCATCACATCCTTTAGCTCCAGCTGGTATCCGGTTCCACCGGCCGCCCGGGCCTTCCGCTCTTCTGCCCGGAAGTACTCCACCATCGTTTGGCCACATTCGGCAATCAGGGTAAACATGAGGCGCATCTTGCTGCCGGTAAAGGCCGGACTAAGGGTGGCCCGCATGTCCCGCCACTTTTGTCCCCGCAGCGATACCAGCGAGTTCCCGAGCAGCAGGTGATTGCTGTGGTTGTCTTCCGTCTGCTCCAACCCGGTCGTCATGTGGTCAACAAAGTAGTCAAAGTCCTTCACGGTGATCTGCTTCACAAGCTCCGGGTCGCGCACAATGTACGCCGGTTGGCGCATGTTGAACATGCCATGGATTCTGTTTTGCGAAGAGGAAAGATGATGCAATGACCATGGCTGACGCGTTACTGCCATCACTTACCTTGAATTCGGGAACGCATTGTACAGATTCTGGAAGTGATCAAACAACGAAACCTTTTTCATCAGAATTGGTCCCGCATTACCGAACGGGAAGGAAGGCTTCATGAACGGGATGGGCTTGTCGGCGAAGTAAAAGTAGTGCTTCGTACAGTACCGGTAGGCCGCCACACACAGGCCCACCAGCAGGGCCAGCGTTACTAGACTAATCTCCATGGTGACGGCGATGACTCACACCCACTACGAATTGCGAAAGATGCGGACGTCACGGTTTCGTCAATGACTGCTTTGTCGGTTCGTTCGTTGCGTACTGAAAGATTGCCAAACACAACTGGCAACTCCCCCCTATTTATTCAACTCGCACGTCGTTGCCGCGTTCACTAATACCATCGCCACCACGGCATCGCGAATGTGAGATTACATGCTCCAGCATACTGGGGTTGAAGGGAAGGGGGCACGAGCATACCTTTTTTAGAGAGCAATAATCAGCCACACTCTGTATTTCGAAGATATTGGAACACTTGTTGTGGTTGTGTTCGTTACATTCGCTCCATGTTTTCTAACGCGTTGTTTATTTTCTTTCTCTTTTTGTTTGCTTCCCACAGACCATGCACCGTCCGGAACCGCTCTACCCCGGCAGGGCCAACCGTGGATGGATAAGGTACCACATCATCATCCCAGCTGGCATCGCAATTCGATGCGCAAGAAGCACCTAATAGAGCTGCCGGAGCAGGACATGCTCGAGCATTCTCCGTCCCCAACGGTGGCCGCACCGTCCAGCGCTGCCAGCAACGAATCGCTGCTCGAGTCAAACGGACTCAGTTCAATCAGCACGCTGCCAGTGGGCGAGCTACCCGAGCCGGACGCACATGATCTAGTCGTTCCGACTTTGATGGTTGCGATGCCTCCCTCGCCTGTGGCGCCGTTTGTGGGATCTGTACCAGACCGGGAGCAGATCGTTGCATCTGCACCGCCAGCCTCACCTCCACCACCGCCGCTACTCGAAACCAACCTGGACGAGATCGTCCAGGAACGTCCGAGACAGGCTGGCCGGCGAGCACAGTCGCAACCACGCATCGGCTCAATCACGGTCGTGCGTGATGCTGCCACGAACGAGCTCATCATACGCACGAACAGTGTTCCGGGACCTCCAACGGCACCACCCATCGAGGAGCTGAGACAATGCCAGCCACAAAACCGTCACCCTCAGCAGCAGCACCACCACCGATACGCGGCCGAATCGGAGGGAAGCTCGATGGGCAGCTCGCGGAATCCGAGCCCGGTGTCGCTGCTATCAACGACAACCACTTGCAGCTCGATAGCATCGGGCACTGATAACGCGAACGACAGGTACCTTCTTGCTTCCAGCTTCAACAAGATATTCCTAAAAAGGCAACACGCTTACATGAATCACGCTTCGATGGATTGGACGATGGAATGATTTTCGGGAAGGGGGGTGGGAAGGATGAGTAAATACAAATCTGTTTACTCTCACTCAGGATGACTTTGCGCAAAGCGCACGGCACACATCGCGGTATAAGTTGGCAGGGTGTGAATTCGGCACTTTTAGAGCAATGGCACATGTGACATACGTCAGCCCGATACTGATCCCCCCCCCCTCCCTCACTACCCATCCCACCATAAATTAGTGATTGATGAATCTTCAAAGAACAATGCACATGATTCTTGATTCATTACTTTTTATTCTTATTTTTTTATGATTTGTCGAAACCCATCGCAGAGCCATGCATAGCTGAAAATATTTATAACTCATTGATGCTATTTTGGGCCGGCTCGGTTGTCTAGTGGTAAAGATGTAGGGCTATCAAAAGGCCCGTCACCGGTTCGAATCTCATTCGGACCACTGCCGCGTCCCCCATACGTAGGATTGACTATCTATCCGGCTATGGGTACATTAAATCACAAACCCCATACGCAGGACTAACAATCTTGATATGGATGGGGTACATTCAGAAAGAGCCAAAGCACATTAGTGCTGCTCTGGTGTTAGGTCTTGACCGTGCTGGGTTGTTGTGCCACCGAAGAAGAAGAAGACATTGATCCTTTTAGGCTTCAGGCTTTTTCGAGAGTCAAGGTAAAGATCTTCAAATATGCATACATTTATAAATACCCGATTCATAAAAAGCCAAGATTCACGAATCTCAAAAATACAAAAATTTGTTAACCTTTTCAGTCGAAATTCAAATTCATTGATTCATTATAAACATTCATTCTGATTCATGACTCTGATTCGGATTTACCAAACACTAGTTAGTGTCCTTCTTGGGTGACTCAACAACTTTAGTAAGATTAAAGCCTACCGCCTACGTCGGGCTTTTCTGACAGGGCTAGGTCATTACCACAAGCCTACAAAGCTGTACTACTAATTTGCATCATCAATTCTAAGTAGCAGAATAATAGGGCCCTAGCATTACCTTTATTCCATGCACTGTCCAGAGGCGTAAGCGCCCAGCCGTTACTGTGGTAACCACTTTCAACAAACTTCCTGCTATAGACAGTGCGGAACTTTTGCTGCACTTTGAAGCATATTGATATTTTCCCACCATGCAGCGCACGTCGGCAACGTTGTGCATCGAGTGACCTGACCTAGTCCTTGACATTGGTCCGAACCGAAAAGTGCCAAGATGTTTTACAACCTTAGTGCAAAGGATACCGTATTTTCGCTCTCTTATTCCGATGTGTAACGAAACGGCTAACCAATCGTGATGATGGTGGCTCAAGCAAGAGGATTAATATTCTTACGTTTGCATTTGTTAGGACACGCAGGACATCGCAGCAGCCACACGATGGATCGATCGGGACGGGCTCTTCCGCTCCTTTCGCAAGAGGTGTCAATGATGAAGTTGTCGTCGGCGGCCCCATCAGCTCTATTCCCGCTCGTTCGTCCACCAACGGTCGAAGGCATCGAAACTCGTCGGACGGGCAGCAGGGTAACGCAACCAACACCTCAACGCAAGCGGCACAACCTTTGGGGACCGCATCCGGCCCGGAAGTCGGAGGTCGAACGGCCACTGAAGACGAGTCGGACACCGAGGCAAGCCCTCAGCACAGTAGCAGCCGCCGCAGTGACGGTCGACCCAAGGCGCGCTGGCCGCACGCCATCTCCCGCTCCCTAGCAACCACCTTCTGCACCCTCGGTCTGTTTAACATCTCACGCTTTGCCGTGTTTAGCGTCCATTTCGGGGCAAACTTTGTGGTGCAGTTCCTGATCTTCTCGCTCCTGTTCGGCATCCCGATGCTGTGGCTGCAGATGGTGCTGGGTGCTCGCATCCGCGGCGGTCCCGTGACAATGTGGCGCATCAGCCCTATCTGCAAGGGTATTGGCATTGCGCTGCTGCTCGCCCAGGCCCTCGTGGCGCTCTACTCCGCGATCTCGCTGGCCTGGGTGCTGGTGTACTACCGGGACGCATTCATCATGCACAACGAAAAGTATCGCTGGCAGGAACCGTTCGAGGCGTACCGGGGGGGTGGTGGTGGGGCAGGACCAGACAATCAATCCTATCGGCTGCCCGACACGGTGGCGGACTATTTCAACGGGGTCGTCCTTCAGCGGTACTATCTGGCGCACCAGGCCGCATCCCTGCCGATCGGGTATGGCAGTCGGCATCTGCCTCCATCGACTCCGGCAGCCTCGCGCACCAGTGGCATCGGCGCGATACGATTCCAGCTGGCCTTCAATCTGGCAATCATCTGGACGCTCGTGTTTGTGGCGCTCTGTCGTGGCATTCGCTCGCTGGGCAAGATCGTCATAGGGGTGTTTCTCGCCGCACTTGCCACCCTAGCCGCCGTTTGTGGCAAGTTCCTCACGTTTATCAACTACGACAGCGTGCAGAACATTTTCCCGGCGACCGATTGGCAGGACTTTTTCCTCAACTCACGCAGCTGGAGCAGCGCGGCGCAGGAAACCTTCCTGACCTGGGGCCTGCTCGGCGTGTCGATCTATGCACTCAACTGTCGCAGCAATCGGAAGGGGAGCAACAACGCCCGGACACGGCGGGAGCTGCGGCGCGATGCGTTTCTGGTCGCGTTCCTTACACTCACCGTGCTGATGCTGGCCGCCGTCCTGGGCAGTGCCTGTGTGCAGATACTCAACAGCCGAGGTTACTACTACTTTCCCGGATCTTACGGTAATGGAGGTGCTCTTCTGCACGTGTTCCTTGCCTTGAAGCTAACGCGGGTGCTAACGCGGGGGTTTTGTTTTTTTTTATAACAGAAAACCTTGGCACGAATGTGTTCCTGAGGACGGAAAAGGCTGCTATACCCAATCGTTTACTCCTCCGCTATTCGACTGTCGTCGGCGAAAGCTTCAAACGTTCGTAC
Source organism: Anopheles epiroticus (assembly GCA_000349105.1). Classification (NCBI taxonomy): domain Eukaryota; kingdom Metazoa; phylum Arthropoda; class Insecta; order Diptera; family Culicidae; genus Anopheles; species Anopheles epiroticus. The sequence goes on along the minus strand of KB671391.1, from coordinate 603,725 downwards.
GGCGATCGGAACAGTGAGTCGGGCTATCAGGCTCTGCGGCTAGTAACTGAGCTGCTGCCAGCTGCCCTTTCCGCCGCCACCCCGGAGCACATTGCACCGATCTGGGGCATGGTCGGGTACCTGGCCCTGGTGCTGTTCGGGCTGGGCCAGCTGTGCGTGATGTGGAAACCGATTGCCGGTGCGATCGGCGATGCACCGTCCTCCATCCTACTAAGCTGTGTCACGGGACTACTGCTCGGGATGCCACTGGCCACGGAAGGCGGCATCAGCATCGTGCACTATCTCGACACCATTCTTGGCGCCGCCTGGTGGGTCCTGCTGCTCTGGATCGGTCACATCCTGGCACTGTTTCTAGTGCGCGGTCGTCCTTTCACAAGTAGGTATCTGTTACGCAAACCGCGTTGAAGTAGGCTAACACAAATACACACTCTATCTTTCCCGCTTGCAGGCGACATTCTAGTCAACGATCTGCAGGTACTACAGTCGTTTTCGGCCTTTGTAGCATTCGCGTGGAACTTTCTGCTCCCGATTGGGCTGATATTTCTGTGCATCATGCAGTACCGGCTTTCGAACAGTGCTGCACTCTTCAACTGGTCCACGACGGCATCGCCGTCGGCGTCGAGTTCGGCGACGGGCGCCACCAACTACTGGCCACTGTGGGCGCGCCAGGTCGGTGGCTTCGTGCAGGTCAGCTTTTTGTTGCTGGTTCCGATCGTGATGGTCATTCAAATCTATCGCTACCTTTGCCGCGGTCCACCGGACATACTGGATGTAAGTTTTCTGTCGAGCGGGCAAGCGACGCACACGGCTCATCGTTTCCCTTCATCTTTTTGTTTTAGCGCGTGGATTTATTACTCAGACCGCCGGTTGATGGCAACACGATGCAGACGCGTCGTGTGGCCGTTTCTTTGCCACTGCAGCGGAGCACGGCCGGCGGTGGCACGGGTCGTGACGGTTCCGAACCTACCATCACCATCTCCATGGATTCCCGGTCGGTGCGCGATGCGACGGATGACGCCCCGCCAAAGTACACGCCTCCACCGTCCTACACCACAGCCACTGGGGCACGAATCGCGAAGCTGCTTCGCAACAGTATTCGCCGAAGCGTCCGCCGTCTGATGGGAGAGTCTAGCGGTAGCGCGCCATCCATACGGCAACGCACGGCCCTGCCCCAAACGGTTGACGGCGAAGCGGCACCCAATCCGTCCACTGGCGATGAGCTGCCCCCGCCAGATTACTGTTCCGCTTTACAACAGTTTGGTGGTGGCCCACTCGCAACAGGGCTCGAGCTGAGTCACCACCACCATCCGGCACCGCGCATTCTCTACAACTCGGCAACCCTAGGCAGTGGGCGCAGGTACCGGTCACTGAATGCCACGGTCGATACAACAGTACAGCAGACATCACACCAGCAAAGCTTTACGGCGTCCGACGTACGGCAGATACTGCGCCCTGGCACGACGAACCAACCAACCGGAGCCGCTGGGTCAGGTTTTACGCAAGCACTGCGCAACACGCTGCTGCGACGTGGTCACTCGATGGAGAACCTAGTCTTAGCGGCGGCCCCACTCGGTGACTCTAGCATCATCACACTCAACACCGACGGTGAGGAGGAGGAAAGACCCAATAATGGAACGACGGGGCGGGATTCGGTGATATGAAGCACTTTGGAATCAGAATCACAAATAGCGTGTAGGCACGGTAGTGTATTGGACAGTGCTGTAGGAGATTATATATTTGCTTAGCGTCCGTGTAAAACATAGCAGTAAGCGATAACGATTTCGGAAGCGTCTAACTGCTGTACCAGCTACAGCTGCAGCTAGGGATCTAATGTATCAGAGCTTGGCAAGGATATACTACTTCGAGAAGGCACCGCTGTGAGAAGTGTTTATCTTAAATAAAAAGAGGTTTATTTATTGGTTTCATTAAAACGCATTAACGAGCTGGTACCGCTGGTATTGGACAATACGATGCGATAGCTATTGCATAGAAGGCCTTAGGCCAAAAATCGCAAGATCATATCGCTGAAATGTCATGGACTTTTGGGCTTCCGTGGACAGCCGACTAGCCGAAACAAGCCTAATACTATCTTACTGATGAAATGTTACAGACGAATGCGGCATAGGGGACCGTATGCGATCGCATTCGTTATACCAATTTTTAATCACATAACATCTTCACAAAACCTCAGTCGGTACGTATATAGCGCGTAAAACGTTTTTTATCTGGTTCTGCTCACTCACTGTGAGTTATAGTATTCTACTCAGGGCAAGCTTGGCAGCGGCACGCCGTGCGTCGTCCTTGTTTTTGCCAAACCCGTACACCGTCTGGCGTTGGGAGCGATGCGTGTACACCAGCTTCACGTACACCGTTTCTTCCTCCACGATCGGTGCACTGAAATGGGGCTTCGCTTCCGGATGCTCGTACAGCTGCCGTACTACCTGAATGGGCGTGTTGCGCGTGAAACTTGCTATCTCGTCTCGCAGCATCCGATAGCAAACCCGCCAGACGACGTTTAGATCGTTCCCGCTGTCCAGATAGATCGCACCGATGAGGGCCTCAAATACGTCCCCCAACACCTTCGGCACGTCAACGTACTCCGCCATTGGTGTATCGGTCTCCTCGGTCAAGAAACGCACCCATTCGGTGCCCTGATTCCGGTGGCACCGGTGCACCTCGACAAATTTGCCGATCGCGTCCGTCAACATGGGCGACTGGGAGAGTATGTAGCGGTGAAGCTCGAAGCGCACGAGTACACAGGCCAGATTGACGTTGTTCACCAGCGCAGAGCGCAGATCGGTCAACTGTCCCGGGGACATCGCTGGATTGCGTTCGTAGATGTACATGGAGATGAGGAAATCGAGCACGGCATCGCCGAGAAACTCGAGCTGTTGGTAGGACGTGGTGATGCTTTGCGACATGTACGAGGTATGCGTGAACGCCTGCAGTAGGTAGCTGCGATTCTGGAAGCTGTACCCGAGTGTGCGCTCGATCCGATCCGGATGGCACAGCAAATGATCGATTTTATCCCGCTGCGGAAAGTAGTCCGCGATCGGGAAGGTGGTTGTGCGCAGCAACATCGGCACGTCCGCTTCTTTCGGAAAGATGCCCAGGTGCGACAGGACGCGGAACGATCGCTCGTACCCGACCGTTTTCACGCACACGCCCAACAAAGCTTCGGTCGCGTCCGCTACCACCTTATCCTTGATCTGCACCTGCTGCAGCACGCTGTGCAGCGTCGAGTGCGAAGGCTGGACCGTCTTCTCAATCAGCGGTAGGAACCGTTCCACCGTCGATTCGGTCGCCACACCCGACTGGATCTCTGCTTCGGTGAGCTTCAGATTGTAGAGCAGCGCAGGCGACTCGTTCGCCTCGACCATCGCCCGACGGATGACGGCCGGTACGCTGCACAGTGGAGGCACCCAATCGTTTTTCGGATCGAACGGGTGCACCTTGATCTTACCGGGCAGCCCGTAGCTCATCGCACAGTACAGCAGGTTGCGATTGCTCACGATCCGGCCCTTGCACGTGGTCAGGTAGCCCTCGTGCCAGCTAGTGTGCCGGAAAAGGATGTACACCGAGGCGGCAAACTTAAGGAACGCATCGCCCAGCACCTCGAACCGCTCGAGATTGAACACATCGGCGGACGACTTGGTCGTGAGCGCTTGCAGCAGATCCGACTGCTGCAAGCATACGTTCGCCGTGTTGTCCACCGTCAGCTTGAGCATCGCTATTTCATCCAGTCGCCCCAGCCCGTCTCCGATTGCGGGGAACCGTTGTTCCACCAGCGACGCTACGACCTGCTGCTGCGCCGCCTTATCCTGGTTGAGATTCAGCTCGGCCAGCATTCGGTCAATGTTGCTTTCCGTCAAGGTGCGGTTCAAATCGTTCACAATCGAAACCGCCTTTTCGTCGTACTTTTTCACAAAGCTCGCATAGTACTCTATGTCAATCTTGCTCACCGTTTCCCAATTGCGTTCCAAGTCTTTTGGCTGATCACTCTCCTCCCATGGGTATTGGGCCCGATCTACCAGCGATATGGAATCGCTGTGGATCTGGTTCAGCACCTGCAGCAGCTGTTTTCCGCTGGGCAGTTTTTCATCCACCCCTTTCCTGTAATCCACAGTCGTCAAGGCCATGTCCGTCTCGTCATCATCATTCTGCCCGCCGCCGCTATCATCATCATCATCATCGTCGTCGTCGTCGTCTACTTGATCGTCTTGGTATGTCCGTGGGGTTCGAGACTCGATCGCAATCACCCGATCGAGTATAACGTCCTCCAGTTGTTCGCAGCTTTCACTGCCGACCTGTACGCTTCGGGCGAAATCCACCCGTATGCCTTCCGCCAGCAGGAGATAGTGGACGCGATGCAGTGCGCTTGGCAGCAGAGTCGCTTTCAGCCAATAGTCGGCCGGGAATTCAAAGTTGTGTACCAGTTCCGGTATCAGTATCTCCTGAAACTCCCAGTACCGCGAACGGGTGCTAGCCCCACCGTCCGCTTCCCCACCCGGATGCAGACGGTTTAAGCTAATGGTAATGCCTTTTACCTCGATCAGGAACTGGTCCTTCTGTCGCATCACCAGCTGATGATGCTCCTTCTTGTAGTAGTCTTCGTACGAATCATACGATTCGTTCGGAAACGGACTGGTCGGCCGCAGATCATCCCGCACCCGTACCACCACATAATTCTGAAGCGGATCATTCTTGTACCATGGATGGACAACTCGCAAACGGTAATTTTCCGCCTCGAAACGTAAGTGCTGTCGGGCCCGTGTGCTTGTTTCCGCAGCCGGCCGCAGGTAAGGGAACTTTTTCACCAGCTCCCAGTCGATTTCAGCCGAGCGTAGCATCGGAACGATGAGGAACCCATTCTCTTCCGGCACCGCATCCAGCACTGTGAACGGTTTCCACACCTTCAGCAGATCGCGAAACAGCATCAGATGGAAGCGCTTCAGCCGCTGCAACTCACCCGAATCGGGTGCGAGCGTTATGCGAACCGGGTCTGGCACTATCTCCACCCCGATCGCACCGAGCGTCACGAACAGCTTCATCCTTGCCAGACGGGGTAACGGTTTGCACGTCAAAATCCCAAAATTATTCCCGCTGCTGTACAGCTCCTGGAACACTCGCACATTCTCCAGGTGCACATTTGCTTCAAAGTGAGCATGCATGCGAATGATGTACACATAGCACTGCTCACCGTCAGCTTGCGGCGTGCAACCAATCGTTTCCGTCGGATAGACAATTTTATGCCCCCGAATGTACTTCATCGTTCCGGCCAGCTTGGGATTCATTTCTGTTGCAAAAACACAGGAGGTAACGGATGCAAATTAACTAACGTGTATGACATTCTACCGTCGGCATGTGTACGATCTTACCGTCCGACATCTTGCGCCAGTGCTGGAAATATTGATCGCTTAGCCCTTCCACCTTGTCTTTTATCGTTATCGGCAACAGGTGCATGCTAAGTTCGCCCACCTCGTACAACCGCTTGCAGGCGTTGAATGCGGCCGACTGTTTGGCCAGTTTAAGGTTCTTCATCGTCTGCCCGTAGATCACCTCCCGAACGGACGATTGAATCGGCAGCTTCACCGAAACAATGATCTCCGTCGGCGACATATCATGACGCTCCCAGCTGACATTGGAGCCGGTGAAAAGATCGCGCGGCATGGTCATGCAGTACCGATTCAACAGCTGAATCGCCGACAGGGCATCCAACTTCGCTTTGTAAGGTGTGTAAAACGGTGGTATTAGGTCATCGAGCAGCTCCTTTCGCACGTCCTCTTCCAGGGGTTCGGGACGGTTGATTGTCCTTCCGACCAACTCCTGCAACGATAACGCAACGTTATGAGATCGTAAAGAGGAAGAATTCTAACACAAAGATTGCTACTGCTGCACCTGCATTAGCCGAGCCTCGATCTCGCGGTACCGCCTCATACGATGCACAAACTGAGTAAAACCATCTTCTGGTGCCATCATCAGGTAAGTGCTGGTTTTCATCCGAGCCCGTCCTTTCGACTGCATGAACGAGGCGTAGCTTTTGGGCGCATCGAACATGATAACCATGTTACACATTTGCAAATCGATTCCCTCTTCAAGCACGTTTGTCGCACAAAGCACATTGATCTTGCGCTTCCTGAAGCCTTCAATCACCTGATGGGAGAAGTTAGAAACGAAATTGAGACAAAATAACTACCACCTGCATATCTTTTCCATCATGCGAAACCCTCACCCGTCGATCCTCTTTGGTCACGAGTATGGTATCGATCGATTCCTCCAGAACTGCATTCGCCCCAACGATAAAGTCCGGCTTTACGATTGGTTCAACCAGCCCGTCACCGTTCGTTTGTTCACACAAACACCGGAAGTACAACTTGATAACGTGATAAAGCACTTTGGCGGTGAAGCGCCGCTGAACAAATATCAGCGATTGCCTGTTCTGGTCTTCCGTGGTGCGGTAGGAATCTTCCAGATATTTTAGCAATTTTCGGACTTGGTCCGACGAAAAGCTCAATATCTGTTGTGTTCCTCTCAGCCCACTCATAGCCTCGACCAGGTCATGTCGTAACGAATCACAAACTAGTTGTAGAAGAAGAAACCAATACTTCGTTAGGAAAACCCGCTCTAGGCCTGGTCAGCGAAATACAACTTACACGAAATTGCTGAGCGAAACACCGAGCGAGACTTATCGCACGGTGACTGGCGTTTGCTTATTTCTAACTGCAAAATCACCGCCAGAATGGCCAGCGAGCCTGCATATAGGCCGTACTCCTCGAGCTGATGCTTAAATTCGTCCAGCGCCCGCTTGATCTCCTTCACTGGCTTCGTGTAAGTCTTTCGCAGCGTCGTGGACGACTGCGTAGTGTACTCCGGAAGGTGCACGTCCAGCAGCCATTTCAAGAACGCGTCCAACTTGGGTAACATGTCAACCACAGCTGGCAACAGATGGACCGCCGGTTTTTTGTAAGTAACAACCACCTCATTTGGATTAGTTGAAAAACTGGCCACGTTCGTATATTCTTCGTAGTTGGCCACAGTGGCAATCGTTGCGTTGAACGTGTTTTCTAGCTTTTCCAACTCAGCAGGCACTTGCGAGACATCCTTCAGCTCTTTGAACAGAAGCGTGCCGGAAAGGCCTAGGACGCGGGGCCGTTCGTTGACCGGTGTTCCCACTATTTCCTTCATGATCGCATGCATCGGATGTTGGCCGACACCCCGATGACATTCGTCAAACACGATCAGATTGATGTTGGCCGGTGACATGTACCCATGCCGGAGCACATCCAGCAATATTTGGGAAGTGCATATAATAATCTACCAACATTATTAAAAAAAAAAAGAACAATAAAATACCATTACCATTTCATGAGCCCTCTCGTCCGTCCCCTCTAGACGTACCTGCCCTTCGCTAAACTCATCGTTCCAGCGGTCACTTTTCCAGGCGTCGACATTCACCTCGCTCGTGTAGAGCCGCACGTTAAAAGGCATATGTCGAGAGAAAAAGTGGGCCTGCTGTTTTGCCAGTGCCACCGTGTTAGCGAGGAAGAACGTGCGCTTTCCTCCTTCCTGTATTCTGTCCCGCACCTGGTAGCTGATCTCCTTCATCACCATCAGCGCGATGTACGTTTTACCGGCTCCGGTCGGCAGAAAAATTATCGTATTTTTCGCCAGACATACCTCCTTCATCTGCAGCTGATAGTTACGGGGAGCGAAATCCTCTACTGCCGGTTCCATCTTCTGGCGAGTGAAAAACAATAATCGAATTTGATTTAGGGCCACAATTGAACAATCGCCGAATGGCGTCCACCACCAGATGTACACTGTACTTACTTCTACCAAAATTGTATGTCTTGTGTTCGGAGAAGAATTGCATCAGCCTACTTCATCAATCGTCTTTCTTCATCTTCGATTACGGACACCAACTAAATTAAACAAAAATTAAAGAAATTAAACTAACGACCAACACATGGAACTGTTTTAGGCGGTCTGTTTTCAGAGTACAGCATAACACAACATTTAGGTTTTATAATATACAATATAATAGCACACGTTAAAAAGTAAAGCACACGCCATGCATCCGAAAATGCAGTTGTATGAAGAAAACCGGCCTATCGGAATGCAACACATCATGTTGTCAAGAAGGCCTGCAATGTATGATGGGAAAATAATGTTTTGTTCGGAATCGATACCGGCTAGCTCCGAAATTTCTGTAATTGATTCCGAAGAGTAGGTCCAAAATTATTTTGCGTAATCGGTAATGGAATCGGCTCCGATGATTTCACAGGAAGGATCTTTGGAAATATTAAATTATGCATTGATCAACGTTTCTAAAGATATTTTCTCTGTAATCAGTTCTGATTCCGAAGGCAGTTCCGGAATATTCCAGAGTCGTAATCGGGTAATTCCTACTCCAAACTCCCACCACTACTGAAATGAGAACACGTGTCAGATTGACTCATAAGAAATGTGGGCCTGTACACACTGAGGCTTTTTCGAAATCAACATAGATTGTTTCGAAATATTCGAATAACGTTGAAAACATGCCTAAACTTTAACTAAAATTAAAAAAAAATAAATAATTGTAGAAAGTTCATTTTCGAAAATGTACACACCTCTCCTGTATACACTTTGGTTAGAAATGTCAAGTCGTAGAAGTGTCAAAAATAAAACCGCATTATGGATTGAAAAGTCGAACTATAAACATCTTCCGTTTATTCCGTCTTCCGTCTTCCGTTAAAATTATCACCGTTTGCATAATGGAATCCAAACTAAATTTCTTTCCCTAGTTTCAGTTGTTCACAGTTTTTCTTGTTTGAATTCATAATAATGATGCTATCTCCCCGGGCAGGCCACTGTCAAGATGCAGTAGCCTAAATAACACGTACAATCACGTACTAACCTGATCCAAATGAAGTGTTGGCACGCGTCAGATGCGTATCTCGGACACTAGCTGTTCATTCCAACCAAAACGACTTCCGCCATTTTGCTACAGTTTGGGCATGAATGAAGCTGAAAAGCCTTCGTGCCTCTAGTTCCTAACCACAGCAACGCACTCGCGAATCGTCCAGCCCCGTTACGAGACACGCTTTTTCCGCGTCGATTCGGTGTGTCAGCACAGCACAACCACCGAAAACAAGTGCATGCTCTTTGTGTGACGTTTTTTTTGTTGTCCTTTTTGTGCGTGTACAGTGTGCGGCGACAGAAGTCATTCAACCCGAAACAAAATCGATGCACGGCCTATAAAGCTGTCGCCGCCGCCGCGTTGTGCAATTTTTGTTGTAGCTTTCGGTGCACCGTAAATTAGTGTGTGTGCGTATTGTTAGAAGGTGGAAAGAATAAAAATAACGAATATAGCCCATTTATGTACGAAGGTTGCTAATGAAACAAAGTGGTTGGCAACTCATGTACGGAAAAACGTAGCCCATCCACCTGTGCCTGTCTGCAATATTTTGTGCTTAGTGCATTCCACACGCGTGAACCGTGTTTGTGTGCGCAAGTGTGTTTGTAACGTGCCGTTTTTTTGTGTTTACAAAGTAGACAGTGAAAAGCGTTCTCCGAAGAAAGAAAACTCCTTCGGTGAACCACATTCATTTGTGCAGTAGATAGGGTAGTTCACGGTGCGGAAGGGTGGTTGGTTCGAGCGCTAAATAGCTAACTGTAAGGGCCGGTTTTTCATTTGTTTCGCCCGTCTTCACCAACACTAGTGTGTATACGTAATCGCCCGGAAAACGGTTCGCACTGTGGCGGGGAAGTAAGAATGCATCGTCCTCGTGTACGTTGTGTATTTGTTCGGCAGGAAAAATAGAGGCGCGTGAAACAGAAACCGTTTCGTATTTTTGAATATCGTGCACGTGCACGAGTGATGCTTCGCTTCGGTTGCTAAGCAACAACGACGCCGGAACATTGTGCGCCTATTCCGCACATGCCAATGACGACAGCAACAGGAGCAACAACAACGGTCACCCTCACGCCACCACCACGATCGTCTCGATGGGCACGATGATGGAAACGGAATCGGTCAAATCGGAACCGGGCAGCAAAAGCAGACGATCGCGCACATCCCAAAACCACCAGCAGTCACAGCAGCAGCAGCACAGTACCCTCGGTTCCCATCGGACACGTCATTCGCACCGGAGCAGCAGCAACAATCATTCGCGCGGCGGCAACAACAAACGCCCCGATATGGCCCCGTTCCAAACGAGCGTGAACCTGGGGGACGATGGGCGGGATGGGCAGGAGATTATCGAGGTGTCGATCCTGCCGCAGGACGAAACGTGGGGCGACAACACGACCGCCATCACCGGGAACACGTCCGAACAGAGCATCTCGATGGAGGACGTCAGCTACTTCCAGATGGCGGACGATCGCGGCGTCGGCTTCGCCTGCCAGCGCTACCTCGAGCGCGGGCTGGCCGTGCTGTTGTGTGCCGTGGCGTTCGTGAGTCCCCTCGCTATGGTCGTGCTGCCGCGGGTTGGATTTTTCCCGGCCGCCTTCGAAAGCTTGGACCTGTCGCAGAACGAGCGGTTGCGCCTGCTGGCCTGCAATGCGGAGTGCAAGGGTATGCTGGTATCACTGGCCGCTCGGATGCTGCTACTCGCCATCGGTCTGTGGGCGCTGTTTCTCCGCCAACCGGCCGCCGTCATGCCACGCATCTTTCTGTTCCGCTCGTGCGCCCTACTGCTGGTGCTGATTTCGTCCTTCGCCTACTGGCTATTCTATATCGTGCAGGTTACCGAGGGGGCCCGTGCGATCGTGTCCGGCTCGTCCGTAGTCGACTACAAGACGCTGGTCTCGTACGCCACCAGCTTCTGCGACACGCTGCTGTTCGTGCATTACGTGGCAGTGGTGCTACTTGAAATCCGCCACCTGCAGCCACTGTACCATGTGAAGGTGATCCGCAGCCCGGACGGGGAGTCGCATAGCTACAGCATCGGGCAGCTCAGCATCCAGCGGGCGGCAATTTGGGTACTGCAACGGTACTACACCGAGTTCAGCATCTACAATCCGTACCTTGAACGGTTGCCCGTCTCGAAAGCGCAGCGGAAAGCGGCCGCCGTCTCCTCCTTCAAGTACTACGACGTGGACGGTGCAACGCCGGCCCAGCAGCAGAGCCAATCGCGCGCCGTTCTGGCTGCGCACGCCCGTCGCCGCGATTCGTCCCACAACGAACGCTTCTACGAGGAGCACGAGTACGAGCGGCGAGTGAAAAAGCGCCGCGCCCGACTGGTTACCGCTGCCGAGGAAGCGTTCACGCACATCAAGCGCATGCAGCAGGCGCCCTCATCACCCCAGCAGCACGAACAGCAGGTCGATGGCGGTGGAACTGCCCCGCCAGCCATTCCGCTCGACCCACAGGAAGCAGCGCAGGCGATATTTCCCTCGATGGCGCGGGCCCTGCAAAAGTATCTGCGCGTCACCCGGCAGCAGCCGCGCCACACGGTCGAATCGATCCTGAAGCATCTGGCGCACTGTCTCAAGCACGACATGTCACCACGTGCCTTCCTGGAGCCGTACCTCGTCGAGGCGCCGGTCTTGCAAAACGACAAAGAGCGCCGCACCAACCACAACTGGGCGCTGATCTGCGACGAACTGCTCTCCCGGCCGCTATCCGACGGATGCACCTTCCAGCTGATCCAGAACGACGTTTCGCTAACGGTTTCGATCCATCGGATACCTCACTTCACCGTGAGTGAGGAGGTGGTCGACCCAAAGTCGAACAAGTTCGTGCTGAAGCTCAACTCGGAGACAAGCGTGTGACCGCGTGCCGGTCGGCGAGGCAGCAAAGCGGCGGCTGTCGGCAAGCAGCTAGACGGGGGGGAGGAGCAGAAGCAGCGTGCCGAGATTCTACGGCAGCTTAATCATCTCCTTGTCACAGGTAGGCGTCGAAATCGCAAGATTCAGGACAGATTGGTTTAAGTCAGGACGCAGTTAGCAGTTTTTACTTGACTCGCCAAAGAGCAGAAGGGAAGTGCGGCACACGTTGGAGAGTGCTAGGTAAGACGGAATGGGGTAATGGGAAACATCCAGTCATCAATAGCAGACCAAGGCTGCCACACATATCCGACGAGAAAAACACACGTTTTAGGTTTTAATAATAAGGATTTATCTTCTTTTTCGCTTTCCCTTGGATGCACACACACGTACACATAGCAGTCCAGAAAAGACCCCCCGAAGGGATATGATCCCCGCCACCCAGGGTGGTTAATGACACCAGACCTCTGATGCCTGGAAGACACACATTTAATGAAGACACTTTGGAAGCGGCGGATAGTCTCCAGTATGCGCTCGTAATGCGTTTAAACAAAGAATCGACCATAGCCTTTGGATTCCGAATAGCTCGTGGTTCCTAGCCGCTTAATTCGTTTTTGATCGTAACAATCACTGCTCTCTTTTTATTGCTCGCGAGAATGTGCGGTCGAAAATGTGTCGTCGTCGGAGTCGATTGTTTTCCAATAAACAACCAAACGACCGCTCGACCGGATGCTCCGGGTGGAGGGAAATACAAGCAGACAAGTCCCCATTTCCCCGTATCTCTCTTGGTAGCTCTTTTGTCGTTAAAAATCATCCCCACGGTTCCGACGTCTAATTACTGACGGCTCTTCCTCCAAGATTGATGCCTCTAAATCTTCCCACCGATCGAAACCGCTTTTCACCATTTTCTTTCCCAGCTAAACTGTGCACACACACATACATACAGGTGTTTCCTGAAGAATTGGCCCACCGCCACCGGTTCAGCTTTTTTGTGTTGTGAATGTTTTGAATCGAATCAAACGGAATGGCAACCGGAACGGATCGAATTTGTAGTCACGATTCGTAAAGAATCGAAAGGAGAGGAAGCCATGCTAATCAAACTATTATCCCCACCAGGGAGAATCACGGTTTTGCTTCCCAGTCGGAGTGTGGAAAATTGCATTCGCGCATCCTTCCATCAAACACTACTTCCTCGAACATCTTTACACCTCTCGGGATACGGGTAGGTGAAATGAAATTGGGCTTGTGATCCACGGTGGGTTTATGGGAGCATGAGGTTACCTTCGGTCTAGTAGAAATTCTATCAGGCCTAAAGGGCTCAAATTAGTGATGCAAATCATGCTTTCCTGAAAAGCGTGTATCTGCGCCTGTCCCGAACTGTGTGGGTCGGTTAGCAGATTAATATGTAGCGCTCGTTCAAGCTTCATTTCTTGTTTTGTCATTTTGGGCAATCTTACATGCTGGGTGAGCGCTACTAGGCACACCAACCAGCGCTTAGGAAACAGTCAAGCTCGATCGGACATTTCTTTGTCTTACTCTCAGGGAATTCAAGATCAAAGCAAACGTTCCGCGTATAATCGCGCGAATCAAATTCCCTTTTTTAACATCCTCCTTCCATTTGTGCGTCGTTTTGGTCGACATGCAAAAGCGGAGCATCTTGTAGGGTGACCGTTTGAAGTGGAAAAGTAGACGGCGGCTACTTGCACAGCGGACCGGACCATATCGTCCGTCAGGTGGTAGAAAAAAAACCGACAGACACGATGAAAACTATTAGTAGGATTTGCATATCATTTAGTAATCAAATCATAATATCCCACCTGAACGATAGCTCATAAATGTGGTTCGTTAAAATGAAGTTGCCAGGTCGACACTGGCTGCTTGTACTACTAATTCCTTTTTTATTTTTTATTCTTACTTCAGTCCCTATCCGCAGGTTTTTCCCAATTAATGTGTGAAAAAACGTCGTGCAGGGAAAGGCAAGACTCTGAAGAGAAGATACTAACCGGTCTCTCCAACAAGTGGAAAAGTGTAGCTAGTTGGCCGGATATGCAATAGCAAAAGCAACTTGTCAATGCAAGTTACTTTCGCTGCTGCTGGCAGAAGGTTACGAAGTTATTAAGAAGTGTATTCAAAGGTGGATTTCAGGATTACAAGGACAAAAACAGTTGAAAAAAAGGAAACTAACACCGCAGTAACCAACGCAAACGTGATCGTTTTTCGATCAAAGAAAAGGTAAAAATCAAATTTGCTCAGGTTCGTCACCTTTGCGCCGAGTCAATCTCCCCCTTGTGTGTGAACCCGGGGGCCGATAATTTGATGATCCCGTGGGCACATCGAAAGATGGTTTTTGTGGTTTTCGTTAATTTTAGCTTCTCCGTTTATTGCTACCCCTATTCGCTCTGCTCCGTGACACTTTGGAGGTTTCTTATGAAGACCTTTGCCTGGAGGGTCGCGTTTGGTGATCGAACAGCAACAGGCCTGTTGTATTGCAATGTGGCTTCACATCTTCCAAACGCCATACCGGAAGCAATCGAATAATGCTGCTTCACGATTATGTTTGATTAGTTTCCATAGCCGTATGGTAAATGCAAGATTGTTAATACGTCTAAAAGTCGTAACATTCAGTTTAGAAAAAAAGTGTTCGGCGTGTTTAACATTCTAATACGCTGTAAAAAAAACAGTTTCTCATAGGCACAGAGCATGGTTTCCGGGTTCGCATCGGAAAGTAGCTATCCACCTTTCAGAGAAAGACCATTGAGTCGCATCTTCCGACGCTGACTTCCCTTATCTGACCGTCTCAAACACAGTCGCCGCTCTGCTACCTGTTACCGACCGAATTCTCGAGGCATGACGAAAATGTGCAATCGATCGATCGGTCCCTAGCCGCGCCACACAGATGGCACACACCGTAGGCGCATCGCACAAGGGAAACAGGGAGTAGAGCCATTCCACCAGGCGGCCACAAGGGACCCTTTTTTTGTTCCTCTTTGGGCTTTTCACCCTCAAAATTTAACACCACCCCGGTGCGCGCTAATCATGGTACGCTTTATCCGTTTTGTGGTGTACACTGTACACCAACCATCCGGACGGTGCGGCTTGTTTCTCATCCGCGCTTCACTGTGGGACTTACCGGGGGACCCGGGGTTTATGGACAATCGTGACTGTTATGGCCAATACGTCGATAACAACGTGCCTGAGAGTCCGGCGGGGATTGTAATTTTGTTTAATTTTTCTTTCGGTCTTCCCCTTTTGTCGGTCGGTTCGTGTTTTCGGCCATAGCGGTGCGATGGAAAATGCGTTTGCTTTTATATTAATCTCTTGCGTTTGTTTTTTGGCTTTATCTTTTTTTTGTTCCGAAGAAACGGTAAGACTGTATTGCTACATAATTTCTTTAAAAAATTTAAGAGAAATTAAAAATATCTCTTAAAGAAAATTATACGAATACCAAAACCTAACCAATCTCGGTGGCTCTAGTACATCGATTGAAGACAACAAAGGACAAACAGATACAAGACAAACATCTCGAATGGTTGGTGGATCGGTATTCGGTAGGTGTTACCCTCGAACCAACCCATATATCTCGCATCGAAGGTCAATTAGCCTTTTCGTCGAGAAAAGGGAAGTGCGCGGCCCTTTTTTGTGCGCTCGCTCGCCCTTTTTTCCCGTGGCGCACCTTTCCGGTTGCGTGCTTTTCTGTTTGACCGGCACGTTCGTACTACATTTTCCCAGTGAGTCACACAGAAGTTGCTGAAGAGTTCAGATATCTTTTGTCCAGATAACTATTTTTTCCTCTGGGAAGGAAGGTATTCTTTTGCTTGTGCGTATGATACAAGCATGGGACATTGTCCCTTTGGTTCCGCTCTAACAGAGGATCGAATTAGCCGTCTAATGGCAATCTAACACAGCGGGTTTCTTTAAGGGTTCGTAAGGTATTGCGTGTGAGTATTGTACACATCCCATTGAATTCCAGTGTTCCAAAAGTTGGCTCCAAAAGTCCACAGTAATCATTAGTTGTTTTTTCTCTCTGAGTGTGGGTTTTTCGGGAGGTTTTGGTGCGAAAAGCGGTGTAGAACGGGAACGGGGGAGAGGCAAGAAAACGGCACAAAGGTAATCACATAAGTGGCCACTTCCGTCACGATCCGCGGACGGCGCAAACGACTGCTTGTTGTTTTGTTGTTACGTCGGCTGTGTTCCTCTCCGCAGAGAAGGCCACTCAATGGCGCAAAATTGTGACGAACCTCTGGACAACTGCTGGACATCCCAGTGAGTTTTTTCACCACAATTTGGTGGCCGTTTACCCCGTTTCCCGTGTCAAATTGTTCAATAGAGGCCCATGTATGAGTGTGTGCATGTGAACTTTGGCATGCCGTGTTTCGTTTCCTGTGTTTGGCTTTCTCGAACGAATGTTTGGGAAACCACATTATGGGGTTTGGTTGCGTTCGGTGACATTATAGTAACGGGCACGGGGAATAGGGCCACATGGATAAGAGATTTTAAAAGAAGGAAAATTATGTTTTCCATCTCAAGGCAAGGGGCAAGGCTTAGGCGCTCCGATGAGTTTCTATAGCCATTGGCGCCAAATAGAACTCAATGTGATGTGGACGTGTGTGTGTGTATGTGTGTGTGTGTGTGTGTGTGTGTAAAATTATAGTTAGAGCAGGAGACAGAGCCATTTAAAGATATACTTAATTCCCAATCAAAAACGCTTCTTACGCGCAAAGCGGCTATTCTTAATTTGTCCAACAAATCTCACGACCTACATATCCTGTTCCGATCGCCAACCGAAATAGCGTTTCTGGAGCGTGTCAAAACACTCGCTTTAACACCGGTATAAAATCGTTTATTTATGAGTACTGTGCAGATTGTGTTTTATTTTGTTTAAAGCTGCGTGAGCAAAACTGAAAAAGAGTGCCGAAAAGATAATGATGGCAAACAATTTTCGGGGGCATGCCAACTAAAAAGAATTCAGGAGTTTGTACGTGCACTTAGACATTGACAAAGGTAGCGAAACAACAGCAGATTGGAAAAGAGCGATAAATTAATTAAAATGGATCATAAACGTCTTTCTCCCCGCAAGTAGTACGGTGTGCAGCACCGAAGCTAATGATTGCCAGCGTGTGTGTGTGTGTGTTTTTTTTTATGTGAGTGATTTTGGTTTTTGCGAAACTTATCATTTGACCCAGTAAATATCGCTTGAGGAGTTTCTAGCAAACGGTACTTCCGCGTCATCCTTAGGCAAGAGACAAGAGGCAAAAATAATCAGATTTTAAAATGAAATCAATTCGCACAAATGACCGCACAAGAAAGCGTGACACACATTACTCTATGCATTGTTTTAGATAAGAAACGGTCCGCAATCCGTTTTAGTATAAAGACATTTACTTTCCAATTCCATCCTATCATCACTTGGCCTGACACGGTCTGAAGAACTGATCCAAATGCAGACTGAAACGAAGCGCGTTGTTGTGTGCTTGTAGTAGGACAATTAATAGTGGCTGTAACATGTTTACGCAAACGACTTAACAGCACAAAAGGCACTTTAAAGCTTAATAAATATCAAAAATAAAAAGGCTGACAATACACAAGAACAAACTTTCAAACGCACTGCCACATTCTTAAATCGATGTTAAAAGTTCCAAATAATAACAAACGGATGAAGCAATTGTAGTATTCAATACATTTTCCTTCGATGAATCTCGTTCGCGAAGACGAGATGGTAGTCCAAACGCATTTAAACAGTAATATCAAAAGGAAAATAACGAAATCAATTACCACGGGAAACGAAATGCATTTAGCTGATTAGCTTGGGTTAGGTGAAATAATATTTATTAGGGAAAATGATGTAAACGAAAGTTAGTTTGGGATCATGTGCAGTGCGGGCGTGTGTTCTTTGGGTGTGTGATATACTTATGTGAGAGTTTGCAAAAATCACCGAAAAACTTCTTTCTTCCAACTGGAGGGGGATATTGAGAGTAAAAGCGAGGCATGGCGTGTAAGAATGGAGTTTTCTCTTTGCTTATATATGAAAAAAACGAACAAAATAAGACCACGTAGAGACAAAAGGCGCTTATTGCCACCGACTGTATTTAACTGCTAATGAAAAGGAAAGTAGAATAAGGCAAGCAAGTTTTTCGTCTCCCGATATATACAACATTTTCCTGCATATAATTCTTAAGGCAAACGAGCGAATGAATGACGGTAGAATGACAGGAGGAATGATAATTTATTAACGCAAAATCTCTATCGAATTGACTCTGTAGGCTTATGGGTTGATACACTTAATTCTTAGTTAACTATTTTAATCCTCTTTGAGCGTTTAGGTTTAGCAAAAGTGCGATGAAAAACATCACAAAAATGAAATGGCAACAGCAACTGAAAGGTACAGTTCTTTATAGCGCCGCTGCGTATTAAAATAAAAAACATCATCCCAACCAATACTCCTTTATTCGTACTATTTCTAGTTAAGCTAGCATTAAAATAAAAAAGTGTACTCCGTTGTAAAAGTAACTGAAATGTCTGTGTGTGTGCAGAGTTCCACAGACACAGGCGGAAAAAGCGATGATCAGTAGCATAAGAAGAACGTTTTCTACCGAGATGCGGTGTGTTTGAATAGGACACGGAGGGTGAAGATGGAACCGAAGTCAATGAAACAGAAAATAAACAAAACCCAACAAAGTTTTAAACATTGCACCCGTGTTTGTATATTGAGGATGGGAAAAGGGAGATTGTTTGCCGTCGTCCGGGTGGGAGGTCGCGCCGTACACGATAATGTCACATTATGCTATGTTTGTACATTTGTCTACCACTGGGATGAGACAGCGGATTGTTTATTCTATGCAATCGTGGGTAAGTATTTTATTTTTCAATTTATGAGAATGTTTTGTTTATTTTTTTTTAAACGAGTTCCTCGGTGTAGGCAATCTCTTGGCGAGACCGACAATTATGCCAAGTGTGTTTTCCAAAAAGAAGTAAAGACGTCTAGAAGTCGTCTGCTGATTAGCTTAGTTGTTTTTATTACACTAAAAAAGCAATATTTTTCGAGTACAGGTGGACAGCCAACACACCAAAAGCATTGGAAAGAAAGCGAAAACATAACGGCTTTTTTGAAACTTTGAACCGTTTCAACGTTTCGTTAAATGACGTTCATTTCCCCTTCTCCCTAATTTCGTTTAGTTTCATTTGTGACGTTTTCTCCATTTTGACAGCTGCTGCGTTAAATTGTCGAACGTGCCTGCGGCACAGTAAAAAATAGAAACAATTTCAATACAATCAACATTCTTCAGCCGTATCATCAAAATTGCACCTGAACACATTCACGTGAAGCCATTTAACCGCATTGGAGCAATATTTGAAATTGAAACATAAATGCCCTTTAAATTCTGGCCCTGTGAAGTCGTGTGATGATTACATTTCAGCCCTTCCGCAGTGGGGCAGCATAAAAACATGCTGGCTTGTTACCGTATTAGTGTAGTGGAGTCTTGGGGTGGGTGGGATGATGTTTACGGGGCGATGTGAGACACGATGCCACACGCACACATTGTTATAGCGCCGGACAGCAAGCTATGCGCGAGATGGTTCGCTTTCACGTGCGTGAATCGAATACACCACTTTCCCGTTATCTTTACGCCAGCGAGCTGCCGCGTGGAAACATTGCGCAGAGTTTCACCGTCGTCGTCGTCTGTGGAGGATCAGACGGACACAAGGACCTTCCTTGAAGACGACACGTCCTTGCGTTCCTGGTTTCGCTAAAGTGTACTGGAGGGTAAGTGGCACTCGAACGGGAGAGGTGTGAGTGGTGTTTTGTTTGATTTTATTTACGTAAGTGCTTCCCGTATGTTCGCGAGCGTGGTCCATCGCTCGTACGCAGGGTGGTGGTGTGGTGCGTGCGATTTCATCATCACAGTCAACACCGCAGTGCTACCCACCCCAGCGGATGCGGTAAAGCGCGCCCAACTTTCTCCGGATTCCAAGAAGAGGTGTAACAGAAATGCACAAATCAGTGAATCACCTGCATAGGTGTAGTTATGCTGAAAGTGGTCTTCTTTTAAGTTGTTTCCCTGCTGTACCACCATTTCTTAATCTGTTTCTCTCTTTTTAGGGAGCTAAGCCTTACAGCCTGTGTATGTGAGTCAGAGCAAAGGGGGTTCCAAGCAGCTCGTAGTGAACCAAAACGGTCGCACCTCCACCCGCAACATGTCCATCCGAAGGGCGCTGAAGTACGGAGTGGTGGGTAGTGCAGTGCTGGGTACAGGACTGAGTCTGCATGCCAACGACTACGACATCAACTCGGTTGGTATCGTTCGACTAGCTCGCGCTGGGGCGACCGTGTTCGATATCGCCACCACCTACCAGGCCAATCTGTACAGCCGCGAATGGACGGACAAAAAGTCCGCGGAATATCTGAAAGTGAAAAGCGATACACATCGGGCGGCGGCCGAGCGGCTGCTGGAACTGTGCCGCACAAACCGGGGAGTGTACATAAAGGTCGGGCAGCACATTGGCGCTCTTGAGTATCTACTACCGGCGGAGTATGTCAGCACGATGAAGGTGCTGCACAGTAACGCACCACAAAATCCGGTCGAAGATCTGTACCGTGTCATTCGGCAAGATTTGCGTGTCGATCCGAACGAACTGTTCGAATCGTTCGATCCGGAACCGCTCGGGACGGCTTCGTTGGCCCAGGTCCATCGGGCTACGCTGAGAGATGGGCGAGAGGTAGCGGTGAAGGTGCAGCATCCGTACGTGAAGGGCAACTCGATCGTGGACATCAAGACGATGGAAGTGCTGGTGAAGCTGGTCGCGTGGACCTTCCCTGACTTTAAGTTCCAGTGGCTGGTGGACGAATCGAAGCGCAACCTGCCGATGGAGCTAGACTTTGCGAACGAGGGTCGCAATGCGGAGAAGGTGAAGGACATGTTCCGCCACTATCGGTGGCTCAAGATACCGGGCGTGATCTGGGAGTACACGACACCGCGCGTACTTATGATGGAGTACACGAAGGGTGGTCAGGTGAACGACCTGGAGTACATACAGCGGGAAAAGCTCGACCCGTACGACATTGCGAACAAGATCGGGCAGCTGTACTCGAACATGATCTTCCTGAAGGGCTTCGTGCACAGTGACCCCCATCCGGGCAACATTCTAGTGCGGCGCAGTGAGCAGAACGGTGGGACGGAGATTGTGCTGCTGGATCATGGGCTATATGCCGATCTGACGGAAAAGTTCCGCTACAACTACTCGAAGCTGTGGCTTAGCATTTTGCGTGTGGACCAGGAAGGCATGAAGAAGTATGCTCAGGCACTCGGCGTCGAGGGCAGCATGTGGGGACTGTTTGCGTGCATGGTCACCGGCCGACCTTGGAATTCGGTCATACACGGTGTGGACAAGGTGAAACAGGACGATGCCGAGGTAAGTACGCAGTGAACCGAAATGGATCGTATCAAAAAGTAATGAAACTGCCTTACTTTACAGAAAGAAATGATTCAAAACGAGGGTAAACTGGTGCTGCCACACATTTCCGACGTGCTCGAGAAGGTCGACCGGCAGATGCTGCTGGTGCTGAAGACGAACGATCTGATCCGGGGCATCGAAACGACACTTCGCACCCAGAACCGTATGACCGCATTCTGGGTGATGTCCAAGTGTTGTGTCAAAAGCATCGGCAGCCAGGAGTATCTTAGTGCGAGCGACACGTGGGGCAAGCTGGCCACCTGCCTGCGGGAGCAATGGTGCATCCTCAAGCTTAACCTTTACTACCTCTATCGGGGGATCGTATCGCTGCATCTACTGTCTGCGCTCAAGATGATCTTCTAAGCGATCACTGATCACGGATCACATGCAAACAACTCAGGAAGACCGGGGATTGACGTATTTTGTCGGTCCACAATCAATGAGAGGTGGGAAAGATCATTAGGGAAGGACACCTTTTTTTCGGTGGCAGTAATTAGCAAACGTTGCAGCCGTCCGTCTTGGCGGTTTCTTTTTGTATGTGCTTTTAGATAATGTTTTTGTGAGCCAGTTTCCAGCCAAGCAATGATTTCTTGTAAATCGTAGACAATTATTTATTACCATATTGTATCTCCCCATCTTTATGTAACGATTTTTTATCATGTAGAGCCCGCGCGTTTCATCATCAGTGGGAAGTTATTAATGTTTTTCATTTCGCAGTCGATGGGTACGGGTCAAGGTCAGTTTTAGGGGGACAAGAAACTGGTTATTCAGTGTTCGTATAGTGCGTAAAAGCAGGAGGAGCAAATTGCTTCCGAAATACTAATTTTGCTTTCGTGGGCATTATCGTGAAGAAGTTAATAAAAAATGGGATAACATTCAACCTCCAGTTCCAGTTGATTTTCTGTCTCTAGTTCTTCTCATTCTGCCTTAAACAAATTAATGTCTAGTGAATATCAAGTGCCAGCAGTTTTAACACGAACGAATCAAATGGAATGGAAACTTGCAAGTGGTAAAGAAATCATCACCGACCTTATCTGGGTCGGACGAAGATAAAAGAATACATGCGCATATCGAGATGACAACAAAAGAAGAAGAAGAAAAACAAAACGTTTTAATTTTAAATGACCTTACATTAAAAAACGTTTCCCACAGAGAGGATGAAAAACCAAAGCCATTAGTGAAACTTTATTCATCAAAATGTTGGATAAGTTAAAAAGAAGTAATCGCTCGTTCCGTTAAATCTCAAAACTCTACTAAGAAACGGTGTCGTATGTACCCCAATCGTGTGTACGGCCAATCTTCTATTGCGTGTAAAGTATTGCTGCTATATTCTTGGTCAGAATGTCAATTACGCCAAACGCTTTGCAACCAGAAAAGAGGAAACTCATCAATTGTTCACCCAGTAACATAAAAAACTTCTTATAATAATCAGCTTTACGGAAAAGGCAGAAATTCAAACGACATGTGGCGCTTTGTTGCGTATTCTTCTCCCTCGCGTTACCCGCTGTCAAACGCATTTCGGGATAAAAGTTTGACAGTTCAATAGAGAGAAAAACCGCGAAAGGCAGCCGTACTGCATCCGCCCGTTCGTAATTGCAAAGTCGCTCGTGATTTAAGCTGTTTTTCACCACTTTGGTTGGTTGCTGCCGGTCGGGAAAATCCGTCTGCTGGCAGTTGCAATTACCTTGCTCTGTGAGATTTCCTTTTACTCCTCGGTGCACGGAGCGTGTTGTGGTCGCAACGGTCGGTCGGTCGGTCGGTGGGTCCGTGGGACGGTACAGCTAGCGCAGCGCAGCCAAACACCAGCAAACATGCAGGAACAATGGGAATTGTTGAAAGATTTTTCAATACCGAAGCCGTTGATGGAAAGTGTTGCCTATCTACAGCGAGCTTTGCGGGACTGCGTACTACAGCACCAGGTAGGAAAGAGGGAAAACGTTTGATGTGTGGTGGAGGGGGTGAGGTTACTACGAGCGTATCTCCTGTGTTCTACTCGGCACTGGTGAAACAATTTCACAAACATGCGACATCATGCTGAAATGAATCGAACAAGAAGAAGGTCTAAATTGTTATTTTCCGTTGTTTGACAGATTTTGGCGTCCAAAATCAATATTCTCGCGATCCCTCAGGTAAGTAGCAGTGAGTGACGAAAATGAGTCTCATATGCACGACGACGAGGATAAAAAACCTACAACTGTCACATTCAAGCAACAATATACGCATAACGCCTAATCACGGACCTTTTTAATCGTTGTTCATCTTTTTGCTTGTGGCATATTGCTTCCAGTGTATTTCAACCTTTAAAATTTGCATTCAAAATTAATCCTTTCGCTGCTTGCTGTGATTCTTTTGCAGCGACCAAAGGCGAAGCAATTCCTGCTGGAGCTGGAACGGGAAATTTTATCGATCGGCAAAGAGCAGGAGGGAGTAGTCCGGCAGCTCTCCGAGCGGGTGAAGCGCTTCCAAATGACCGTCCAGTCGCAGAGAAAGATCGCACTCGAGGATGACATTGTGTGTGGGTATGTGTCGCAACAGATCACCGCAACTCAAACCGAAGCCGAAAACAACGTACTGTCCGTGCCGAAACACATTTCCCCCCGCTGGAGTGCGGCCGAACTGGCCAAGAAGTACAGGTACACTCAACTGTCCCTTTCCGTTTGTTTCTTTCATATAATGGAATCCGTTATTCGATTTTAGTTTGGAGGCATTGCTCGAAACGAGCGTTGTGGTGAAGGAAGAGAGTGAGCTACCGGACGTCGAGCGGGAAGATTCGAATCACACGGAAAATGCCCAATGGACCCCGATGGTGTCGTCGGAGACCAAGAAGAAAAATTCCCACTCGAAGGCGCTCAAGAAAACTTACCTTCAATCGACTTCACGCCCGAGCTTAAGAGCAAGAGCGCAGTCCACAGCCACGACGGAGGAACGTCCGTTTGCCGGCATTGCTGATCAGAAGCCAACGATCAGTACCGTAAAGCGGGAAGAGCAAGAGGACGATGAGGGAGTGGAAGATGAACAGGAGGATTCCCTACCAACACCGGAAAAGTCGTCAGAGGACGAACCAAAATCGGACGGAAAACCACAACCGCAACCAGCTCGCGTCGGTGTGTGGATGCCGGGACTGCGAGGTCGACCGCCGAGAGGATCGATGTACGTTGCTGCCTCCAAGCAGCCCCCCGTCGTCGTTAGACGCATGTCCATGTCCCAGCAGCAACAACCGACCGTCTTCTCGAGGCGCGTTTCCAAGCGAAAGGAAGTGCTGTCAGAAAAGATGCAAGAACCGTACGAACCGGACGAAGGCTCGGCCGACGAGGAAGAACCACCAACACAGTTGCTAAACTCGGCAGCAGTCCGTCGGGGACGTAGCAATCTGCTGCAAGCTTTGAACAGACAGAAACGTGGCCCGGGACGGCCGAGTCTCGACTCGATGGCAGGTGTGCAACAGAAAACGTGCCCCAAACGTGCTCCACTTCCCGGTGGCAGTAAGCTGGTGAAACACGCGTCCTATGCGTCATCTGGCTCGTCGCCGAATTCTCGCTCCTCCACACCGACCTGGGGATCGGGACCGCAGCCATCAGAAGATTCGTCCGATCGTCGCTCATCCTCTACCGAGCTTCCTCCACTACCCGATCCGGGGGAAGCGTCCGAGCCGGCGCCAACAAGCATTTACCAAATCGGACAGCTGGGTTACCTGCGCTACCTTCAGCTGTGCACACCGGAAGAAGTGAAAGCGGCAAAGGAGCGGAAACAGGAGCGAAAGCGTCGCAGCTGCTACAGCACCGAACGGAAAGATTTCCACTACGGCAAGCTCGATTACTATGAACAGCAGCAGCAGTATCAAGCCGGGCGTACTTCCAAGCGTACGCACCAGCGACCAATTCTTTACTCGCCACCAGTAGTGGTGGCCAAGAAGCGGAAGCAACCGCCAGTTCCACAAACAGCAACAACAGCAGCAGCTCCTTTGCAGCAATCATCGGCCCGAAGATCGGTTGGTAGTAGTAGTAATAGTAGTCGTCGTCGATTACAATCAGCCGACATATTTGCCGCGATGGATAAACGAACTTGCTTCGTTTGCTTTAAAAGTGGTAAGTGTAATGCAGAGGGCACTGGCATGTTTTGGTTTGAATTTGTTTAAAATGGGTTTTTTCGTTCCACAAAACCAGGTACAACCGATGAGCTGGGCGCTTGTATGAACTGTTGCAACATTTATCATCTCAACTGCCACACGATCGACGAGCGATCGGATGCTTACCGCCAGCGGGATGATCTCTGCCCGGTTTGCCTCATCCCTGACAACGGGGACATATAGGAAGTCTGGTAAGGGGAGCGTTGGAAGAAGAATAATAGTTTGGTTCCTACTTGATTTACATTTTCTCGGTGCATATTCTACCATGTATCTCGTAAATAGAACTAGTTGTTATCTTATATTGATTTCTGTTGTATGCGAACACTCTCAACCGCAAAGGAAAAAAACGTCCTACAGAAAAATTGTAGGAAACAATATAATTTTGAATAATTTGTAAATAATCATCGGCGCTTTAACAAAATGATGTCCCGAGAATAGGAATGCTCCAACGTCTTTAAATAAGGATTAATTATGGATACTGTCTAAAATGTATTGTACATCTGTGTGCATTTGTCTCTAGTTGAATGAATGAATGAGCAATAAAAAAAAACAGAAATGAAGCTTTTAAACCTCATTTCGACGTATAGATGACTTTCTTCTTATTATATTTAGTGAGAAAAGAAAAATCCTGCATTTCATCAGTACTGGATTGCCCATTATCAAAAGCTTAATTTCGCTTACAAAGACTTCGATTAGCCAGAGTCATCTGTTTGATATATTCGGTTTGAGAGGACAAATCCCATTAACGGGTCTACACATCAGTGAAATTAACGCGATTCCGACGATGTACGCGTGCTTCAATGAAGCATTGCCCTTTACGGCGCTTGCGGAGAAAGAAAGAGCTTGAACTTGCATTGCAAAGCCTGTGAAGGCTTGGAGAGATGAAGCCAATAGCCTTGAATTTTGAATATTAAGACTAGACAGCTGACATCCGAACCATCTCGTATGTGTTTCCCATCAGCATCAGCAAGCAAAAGAACAACGTAAGGAGCAAAACGGACACTGGCCAGGATTGAAATACACACTCAGTTGCCGATACGGTATATCTTCACCATAATCCTTTTATTCACCTCTCCTTACATCTCATTCCGCAATTTTTGACTGCCCTCGGGTAGATGGATAGAGGGGGCTGCCGCAATATAGTACTTCCGGTGCAAATAAACACTTCAACACCAGAAGAATACACACAGCATCATCTTTACACCGCACCACCGTAAACACGACGTACCACAGCCACAATCGCGCATACACGCGCAGCACCGACACTACGCGAAGAACACAACAATGCGGTGGAATGAGGCGCCGAGACGGCGGCAATGTAACGACGACAGTCTCCAACAGTAGTGCCGCGTGTGCCTTCCCGCTTACTGGTAGAAGGTCTCCGGGCGGCGGTAAGAGAACAGCTTTCGGTAGCGCTTGTGGTGGTATCGCTGCACCAGCGGGAAGCGGATCTTCGAGTTGTGGAACTGCTTGATATGCGCACGGCGCGTCTTGGAAGCAGCGATCGATTCCACCTTGATGATCTGCGGAACAGAAACAAACACAGAACGAGCGGCGTTAGCAACTGCAGATGCCACGAATAGCGAGAAACACTGCAGTACATACCTGGATCGAATGGGCACGGGCACGATGACGGGAGGCCATGTCACTGTAGCACTGGGTGACGGCACCGCCAATGGTCAGATCACGGTACTCGCGGTACATGTTGTGCGTACCGGAGCGCGAATCGTAACGCAACCAGATGCCAAAGTTCTTCACCTTCAGCGGTGTCTTCTCCATGATGCGCTTCACCGAAACAATCTCGCCGGTGGCCTTCTTGAACTTGCGTAGCTGACGCAGGAAGTACCAGAAGCGCGACTTGGCCACGATGTGGTCCGGGGCGAAGATGTGCATCTTGAACAGCGGAGGGTTCTTCTCCTTCTCCGACGGCAGCTTGCGCCCGATCACCTGGTATTCTTTCAGCTGAAACACGCATTTTGAAAGTGTTTAATGTGAGAAATTAGCTAATATAGACAAGGAAAGTAGCGTAAATGGGATGAATATTTCGAATGACGGCAGATCAACAACATGGTATATTGCAGTATCGCACTGCTGCTGACCCGCTGTCACTTTGCCGACGATGAACACAAGACCCGGAATTATCCCGAAATTCGCCCAACAAAGACCAACAATCGGCAAGTTCGAGAATCAGCAAGCAAAGGCACCACACCGCTTTCGAAATTCACATCCATCTCACTAAGTATTATCGTAAAAACATAGAAAAATTAGAAATTTACCACTCCTTTAGCTTTCATCTTGACTGCGCTTTGTTAAAGAGGAAACGGAAAAGGCCTGTGACAGCACCTCACTGAACTGAAATTGACAGCAGGACGTTGGGGGCTGTCAACGTTTTGTGACAACGTCAAGACAGCCGTGTTGCCAGTTCGAATGGAGCTGCTTTATTTTCTGTGACTTTTTAAGTTACTGTTGAATAGAAAAATATAACAAAAGCCTCAAAATTAAATACGGAAACGAATTCCTATTTTGCCACATAAAATGTGCAGGAAGAGCCAATTTTTCATTCGTAAAAAAAATAAACAAATTGAGCGCAGCTTGACAGTTGCGTTTGCCTACTGCGGATTGCTCATCGAGCACAGTCGGATAAAGTGGGACGGTAGCCTTCAGACGAGATCGTTAACACCGGGATTAGGCAAACAAACGTACGGATTGCATCTTACGTTTATCAAGGAAAAGTTTTACTACATATATTTATTTTTTATTTATTTAAAAAGAACTAACAAAAGCTGCTTACTACTTAACGATCGAGTAGCGACGCAAGAAATGGCCAAACGTGTACAACCGACGTGGCAGACACCGGAAGAAAAACCCGCCCCGAAGCTGTACCTCTACAACAGTTTGACCAGGCGGAAAGAGTTGTTTGTACCACGAGACCGTCGGAATGTGCATTGGTACAGTTGCGGGCCGACCGTATACGATGCGTCCCACATGGGACATGCCCGGTCGTACATAAGCTTTGACATTCTGCGACGTGTACTGAGCGATTACTTCGGTTACAACGTGCTGTACGTGATGAACATTACCGACATTGATGACAAAATCATTAAGCGAGCGCGACAAAATCATCTGTACGAGCGGTACCTGCAGCAGGCCAAGGACATGCCCCTAGAACGGCTGCTGGACGACAGCAAGGAGGTGATGTCATCGTTCCGCGAAAATCTGGCCCGTACGACCGATGCGGACAAGAAGACGATGATGGACCGGATGCTGGAGAAGTTGACGGCAGCCGTGGATAATCTGTCGCTCGCGGTTAAGGGTGGCGATGAGGGACGGATCAGGGAGGCGCAGAATCAGTTCCTGCAAGACTCGAAAGATCCGCTAGCGGATCTACTGGACAGTAAGCAGGGATCATCGGTGACGGAGAATGTCATTTTTGAAACACTGCCCCGCTACTGGGAGGATGCGTTCCACAAAGATATGGCAGCGCTGAACGTACTACAACCGGATGTGCTGACGCGTGTCAGCGAGTACGTCCCCCAGATCGTCACGTACATAGAGAAGATCATCGCGAACGGACTGGCGTACGAAGCGAACGGGTCCGTGTACTTCGATGTGGCCGGGTTTGATCGAAGGGAGCAGCACCATTACGCGAAACTGGTTCCGGAGGCGTACGGGGACGCAAAGCAGCTGCAGGAAGGTGAGGGCGATCTCAGCATCGGTGCAGACCGGCTGACAGAGAAACGGTCGGCGAATGATTTTGCCCTTTGGAAGAGCAGCAAAGCGGGCGAACCGTGGTGGGATAGCCCGTGGGGACGCGGTCGTCCCGGATGGCACATCGAGTGCTCGGCAATGGCATCCGACATCTGTGGCGACTATCTGGACATCCACACTGGTGGCGTTGATCTGAAGTTTCCACACCACGATAACGAGCTGGCTCAGAGTGAGGCGCACGACGGAAGTTCCGAGTGGGTGAAGTACTTCCTGCACACCGGCCACCTTACGATTGCGGGCTGCAAGATGTCCAAATCACTGAAAAACTTTGTCACGATTCAGCAGGCACTGGAAAAGCACACGGCAACGCAGCTGCGACTGGCGTTTCTGCTGCATTCATGGAAGGACACGCTCGACTACTCCGACAACACGATGGAGATGGCCGTCCAGTACGAGCGCTTCCTGAACGAGTTCTTCCTCAACGTGAAGGATCTTACGCGCCACGTGCAGACGGGGCTGGCAAGGGATGCGTTCGATCGCTGGCGGCCGGTGGAGGCGGAACTGCAGAAAAAGTTTGCAGATGCACGTGCGTCCATCCACGAGGCGCTCTGTGATAATGTCGATACGCGCACCGCACTGGACGTAATGCGTGGGCTCGTGTCCGCCTGCAACGTGTACATCAAGGAGCATCGGTCGGCGGGCTTTAACGCATTGCTATTGCGACGCATCGCCGCCTATTGTACGGATCTGTTGCACATTTTCGGCGCAATTAGTGGACCACGTGGTGGGATCGGCTTTCCCATCAGTTCCGGTGCTGGTAGTGACGATGGCTCGGGGTTGGCAGGAGATGTAAGACCGCAAACGACCTTTTTTTACTGGTTTATACTAAATACCATCTTTTTTTTGTAGCTCGAACAAACCGTTATGCCTTATCTGCAAGCGCTTGCGGAATTCCGCAATGCTGTCCGTGAGCAGGCACGTGGTTTGAAGGCGATCGAAATTCTGCAACTTTGCGATCAGTTGCGCGACGACGTGCTGCCCGGGCTGGGCGTGCGTCTTGAGGATCGGGAAGGTGCCCCCTCGGCGCTGAAGCTCGTTCCGGCCGAGGTGTTGCTGCGAGAGCGCGAAGCCAAACGGGCGGAAGAAATCCGCAAGGCGGCAGAGAAGGAACGTAAAAAGGCGGAAGCTGCCACGGCTCAGGCAGCTAAAGACGCGCAGCGTAAAATCAACCCGGTCGATATGTTCCGCAGCGAGACAGATAAGTATTCGGCTTTTGATAA
Source organism: Anopheles epiroticus (assembly GCA_000349105.1). Lineage (NCBI taxonomy): Eukaryota > Metazoa > Arthropoda > Insecta > Diptera > Culicidae > Anopheles > Anopheles epiroticus. The sequence goes on along the minus strand of KB671391.1, from coordinate 573,410 downwards.
CGCAACCGGTCTGCCAACGCACGATGCCGAGGGAAAGGAGATCAGCAAGGGTCAGCTCAAGAAGCTGCAAAAGCTGCAACAGGCACAGGAGAAGCGCTACCAGGAGTATCTGGCCTCGCAGGCCTAAAACCGCCGCTCAACCGCACTGCTCCAACTTAAAACTGGATAATAAATGCATTTTTTCGGATGCCCAAAACGAAATAGCTTTTCAGTGTTTACAATTTTTGTAGTTAGGGTTTTTCGCAGAAAAAATAGTATGCATTTTAAAACGCTTTTGCTTTCACTTTTGCTTTGTTTTAATATATATATATATATGTAGGGCGTATATAACATAACACGTTACTAGTAGTGTGTGTCTGAATAATCATTGGAAAGGATCCGGTCTGCTACCCTTTTGTTCCGTTTTGTTAGCCTGTTTTAGAGTGTCCCACCCAAGGGCTTGTAAAATCTTCGTCCGATTTCGACGGGGTCGTGATAATCTAACTCGCACTCTGTACCATCTCTCTGGACGATTATTTGTCTCCCGGTGATAACCGAGCTCTTGCTTAGGATTTTTTCAATTGCTAACGTTCTTCTCCTAGCTCAATCACGTTTCGCTATGCATAAGAAAATCGATCTCAACACAAGCGAATTAGATGAATAGAGCTGTACTGAAATGAGTTGTTGGAGGTAGTTAAGTTTTAGAGGAAACACCCATCACAATACACAGGTGGACACAGCGGTGCCCAAAAATGAAGAAAATTAGGGAAGCGTCTATCGGTCCATTTGTCTACTGTAATACGAATGTACGATCGACGAGGTATTTGTTTGTCCGAAAATCACCGAATGGCGGGATTTAAGCGATCAAAACTCGATATCGTACCATAAACTGGTAGTGGGTAGAATGCCGGTGTTTTTACAGCTGCTATTGCTGCTGATTCGTGTATAAAATTGATGATTTATTGTATAGAGGTTTTTAATAAAACAAACTGGACCCACAGTTACTATAGGATACTACAACATGAATGTGTAATTGTACTTGAAAACATGGCAACACGGGAGGATGTGTGGAGGATGATGTGCCTCGAGAAACGCATCAGACTTTGCATGCTTCCCGTCGTTCCGACGGGTTAATTCGGCATTACGATTGAGAGATTTAGCATTGTATAGCCAAGTTTTCCGGAGGGAAAACACCGCACACGTTTTTATATTGCAACTTTCATTCGACAGCTTCTCTTTGTCGCGTTTGAATTATTGTTAGTTTCGATTTATCGCGATCTGGTTGATTGTAACATGCTTGCTTATCGCCTATTGTTGACTCCATCGAATTCTTTTAATTCATTTTTTTTAATTCGCTCACATCTCTCACGCTCTTTCTCTCTCTCTCTCTGTCTTATATAGACATACTCTTTCCATAAACACTAATATTGTAACGAGTTAAAATGAACCAGATAGTCACTATTTGGTAATAGTACACACTATGCATGAAGTTGGAAGGCTACAACTAAATGAAGCGTTCGGAAGGATAAGCGGACCACCCACACGTTCGGTGGCAGTAGTGTGTGCAGGAGAACAATTTAATCTTCATAATTCAACTTTCAAAACAAAGTTTAAAAGAAAACTTCACTAACCCATTCTGTCTGTCTGCCCATCGGTTGGTGATAATTCGAAATCACACGATAAAGTCATGTGAATATAAACGCTCCAAAGTATACTCCCCCATATTCGTTCAAAAATAGATCAAACTCGTACATTTGAGTTCGCGTACGGGGTGAAGTAGTACCTCCATCATCCAGAAAACCGAGATTAGAAACAAGAGTGACTAAAATTAGAAGTAAAAGAATAGAGAATATCTTTCGTGTGCGCACACAACCACACTCACATTGGGACGATCGTTTTCCAAACATCAAGCTCTAAGCGGTGCGCACCCTACGTGGGGGTATTTTATCCTTGCCGTGTGTCCTTCCGTTTAGGCTCCAAGGCGCGTCTTGTGGTAAGTTCAATACAATACAAAACCACCGAACGAAAAACGCATTAAAAATTGATGTGTTTTTAAAATTTAAAACTTAAAGATCAATCAAATTTGCAGAGAACGATCAAAGCAAAAATGGAAAATGACTTCTTATAAGGGGAAAATAGAGTAAGATTAGGTTGGCCGTAGTACATTGCGCGTCCTACAGCACAACAGGCGCATTTCTGTATCACCATGATCCGGAACTTGTGTCCTTTGTCGACTTTTTGTCTCACTGCCTAGCTCTCTGTCTGACGGCGTTTGGCGTGTATTTTCCTTGTATTCAGAAATTGCAAATAAAAAAAAAATAGAGACGTAAAGATGAGATCCTCCCCCGGTTTTCACACTCATATTTGGGAGGTGAACTTTTGTATTTGACGGCGCGGCAAATCACCGAACACCGCTTCGCCATGGACGCTTTTGGCGATAGCTTTGATGCTGGCCGCAATGTCGACCGCAGTATCTTCGGCCATCTGGAAAAATGGAAACGGTTGAACGATTGTTGATACTCTTTTGCTCTGAGCTCCATCTTTTACCTCGTCGAGATCGTATTCGTTCGCGCGGAACGGTACCATCATTTTCGGCATTGTAATCGGAAGACTTTTCGCAATCGAGCTGTTCTGTCGTCCGAGCTGATGGCGCGGTATGAACATGCCGCCTTCCGACAGATTATTATTGTCGGCTGTATCTGGTAAAAGAAGGAAATTAGGTTGTCTTGACCAAAAAAAAAAAAAAAACAACGAAAACCTTGTTAACACTATATCTTACCGTTATAATCACATTCTTCCTCGTCGGAAATATCATCTGGAGGAGGCGTCTTGTCATTCTCCATGCCATCAATGTCGAACAGACAGTCCGAGTCGAACATCGTTTGTTGTTGTTGCTGCTGTGATCGTTGATGGTTGATGTTGCTGCTATATCTATGTGCAGCTCCCGCTAGGTTGCCGACACTGCCGGCTAGTCCTGACTGGGACCCGGCCGCATTGGCAAAGAGATTTGTACTCATGGAATGTTGCTGCTGAGCTACTGGTGGTTTGCTAATGGCACCTTGGTTACTGTTCGTAGTATTGTTGTTGATCGTATTTGCGGCACTGGTGCTTAGCGGCATGGGACGCTGGTTGCCGGCAGCAACCAGCTTGAAGCTGGTCGGCTCCGCAACGCTCGCGGCGTTCTGCGCCGGGATGACCATCGTCGTCGTGGTTGTTCCGTTACTGTTCACTATCGACGGGGGACTATTGCCGGTCGACATCGGCATACACTCAGGTGTTGGGGGTGGCGTTTCCATCTGACTGCCGGTCACTTCACCCGCCCCTGGCGCACCATGAGTTCCTAAGCTCGTTAGTAGCGGCTGGAGTGACTTTTCCGCAGTCGGACTGGTTGCGGTAGACGCCGATCGCTGGCCGCCGCTTTTACTATCTACTAGTTCAGGTACGAATGTTTGCGCCAGGAACAGGTAGTCCTGTTCGGCTCGATCGCGCACGTTGCACAGCCGCTCGTTCATCTCCTGCGTGAAGCGGGCGATTCGTTCGTTGGCTTCTTGCGTTTCCGCCCGCATGAACGCTCGCAGCGCCTCGAGCAACTCGTTCCGATCGTTCGTACTATCGAGCGTGTTGGCCGCAGCGGTGAACAGGCTGCGGTACTGATCCTTTCGATAGAAGCCGCGGAAGTCGGCCGCCCGCGCGTCTAGCACGATCCTGTACGCGGGTGAGTAGTTTTCCTGCGCTTTTCGTCGACCGATCTCTTCCAATGTGACCTGAAGGGGGGAAAACGTGCATACAATTATAAAGGACGGAAGGTTTTCAATGTCAAGGGGGAAAAGAGGCCTATTACCGCTAACGTTCCATTGATCAGGATGGATGCCGGGTTGGAGGCAGCACGTGCAAAAGCAATACAGCCACAGGTCAAGCATTTACACACGCTCCACTCGTTCTCACACGGGATTGTCTTCAACATCATCGTCAGTTGCACTATTACGCTTGCATCTTGGAACGGTCCGACCACCTACGGGAAGGTACAAATCATTGTTAGAGAAGGAGATGCTTAACTGAAAACATAGCCTTACAAATAATTATAAAATATTAAAGTTCATGATATATTTCGATCACTTAATTGGGTTAAAAATATGTTTCTACACGAACGATGAGAAGCGATGGATCATTATTTACGTTTCTCTCTTTCTCTCTAACTCTCTTTCAATAATAAAAAAAACAATCCAACTTAAACAACCTCTCATCCCTTTTACGCTCAGCTGATGAAACGGGAACTTAAGTCGCCTCTCCCTTCTTGCTCAACCCTGAATTCCCATACCTTCTTGCACGCCCTTTTGTCCCTTGTCCCACAATATAAACGCCCGCCTCCAACTGCCCTTCCCTCTCCCAACCAATTCAGCCTAGCGGCCTGAACGAGCCAAAAACAGACGAGCGCGTCATATATTCACCATGATTATATTTTCGTTCCTTCGCCGTTTGCTTTTTGGTGGCGGGCGAGGTGTGTGTATTTCTGTATGGCGTGGCTCAGCCTGTATGTGTGCATGCTTGTATTAGATGGGAGTTAGTGCTCTTCTTGTTGCTGCTATTACTTGTTATTTTGTGTGGTATGCTTGTTTCCGTATGCATTCCGTATTTCCCGAAGGGGAATCAGCCAGCTAGTTAGCCAGGGAGAGGGTTTAATATTACAGCGCTCAAAACAAAGCGATATCATATACGACGGTTTACGTTTGGAGCGAATAGAACGTTGCAATTTCGAAACAGTAATTGAAAAAGACATGATCTTTCATCATCTGTTATGCGTACAGATATTTGAGCTTCTTTTTTATGTTGCTATTGCAATAACTTGGTTTAATTTGTGGGAGCTTACGGACTAACGGATCACTTGCAATAGACTACCGCGCATCATTCCAAGCACTTAACGTTGTCAAATAGATCGAAAGGTCATACAGGGCGGCATCAGGAGCTAGCGGCAAAGCAGCAAAAATTGCAGTGGAAGAAACCGACCTAAAAATTCTTCACAATCCCAATAGGAAACCCCCTTTCGGGGTTGGTGTTTTTCTGTAAGTGTGTGCGCTATGTGTGTTTGTTGCCACATGCCGCCTAACCCCCCTAAGGAGAATAAAAGCCAGTGCTAGCCAGGGCATCGTGGTGTGCAAAGAAACGAAACTTCCATCTTCACCCTGAGCCCCGTCACGGTACGCACCAACACGGACGCAAGCGGATGCAATCGGAGGCGCTCCCGAGGAGGAGACGACGTGCGTTCTTCTGCTGTGGACTGTTTTCTTTACACATATTTTTCCACCACCGTGGTTCAAGATGAAAATTGACGTGCGATAAGTGGCTGGCACACGGTATAACACACACAGCCGAGCGGACACACCATCTTCTGTGCGTACGTGGGTGCGCCCGTGTGCGTGGACGTAAACTTACCGCCCGGCTCCGGGGTTTGGGGTCGTGTCGTTGAGGAAGGTATGCCCTTACTGCAACTTTTCGTAAAAAACATCTTTTCTTACTCGCGAACAGAAGCGAAAGAGTTCAACTTCAACTTCAAGCTCTCTAATCGATGTCTTTCCAATACAAAGAAGTTTCCAACCAGAGCTTGCAATGATAATCTGCAACACCCGGTCAATGCATTATCACTCCGGCCGGAGAGTTTGAGTCAAGGGTTGGCAAGAATGTACGCAAAATGCCGGTCGTCATTGAAACACGCATGTATTTTTTGTTTTGTTTCTGATGGAATTGGGCAAGGAAAACAGGAAAAATGCATCATTAGGCGCTTCTTCACTCAAGCTAGCTAGGACGTCGTTCACAACGCACTATCTACCTCTTTGGTTATTGGACGAACGGTATCTTCATTTCTTATCGAATTGATTTTTGATAATCAAAGAAGCGTCATTGCACTAACTAGCACTTTCTAGTTTGATTCCGGCTTCCTACTGCAAAGATAAAATATCCAAAGATAAATGAGCATGATTGGTAATTCATTACAAAGAGTCAATTGCACATCAGTCACGTTGCTTCTCCAAAGATGTAGTTCTCCCCTAAGTTTGCTTCCCCTAAAATGTAGGTCCCAATAAGGATATGATGCCGTTAATGTTTTTATCAACTCACCAATTCTTAGGTTCATCTTTTACCCAAACAAAAACACGAAACCTTTCGCCCATTTTCCGTGGTCTTTGTGGGTTTTGTCGACACACAAAGGAGGGGCCTCTTCTGCCGGCATTCCTAATTGTTCCGTACTAGTGTTGATTGAATCTTCTAGTGTTAAGTCGCGAATATCTTATTTAATAGATTGTAAACCGATCGGATTGACATTCAGAGATTCGAATCCCAACAAATATTTGAATCCCTCATGGTACACACCACTAATGGCTCTTTCATTCACTCGCTAGATGTGTGTGTCCCTTGCTGATAACGTGATTCCGTGAGTCGGATACGCTTAAGGAGCAGCGACAGGGAAAGTGATTATTTGCTTTGCATTCACAGTTTTTGAGCATCACTTTCCGCTGTCTGTCTGTATGTACAAGCTGCATTTGCCTCATGGTCTGATTAAGTGGTTGGGAGGAGCGACGACTGGCATTACCTGCTACTCTCCCCCCCCCCTCCCCCTTGGAGGACCAAAAACCGATCACGATTGGAAGCGAATACGATGAATGTGTCGTGATCGCAATGTTTATTCAACATTCTTTATGAGCTGCAAGCAGTGAGAAGAACTTTAAGGTGCGGTAGGTGCGGAGGAAACGGCAAGCAAAAATGTGTACACAGCAAATGCACGTTCAATTTAGGACAGGGAACTGCTGTTACTATCGTAGTAGTAGAGTAGAATTGTTTTCTATTCCAATTTCAACATAAAAACCAGGCTTGCTTGAGGGGGACGCGTATCAATGCAGAATGGTCCAGAAATTGGTACAACAGCAGGCACTGCTCAAAACAAGAGAAATAAGCAACGGAGACATACCTTTCGCTGGGCAACCTATAGGCATCTGGTCGAAATCGATTTGGACAAATCAATGCAAAGCGACCGGCAGCAGCCCCCAAAAGGACGAACATTTTGCGAAGGCGCTACTCCGCGTGCGTGCGTACGTGTGACGTTTTTTACGCGTGCGACGCAATAAACAAACAATCGCGTGTATTTTCCAATTTTTCCCACCCAGTGCGACTGTCCAGCGAGTGCAGGACATATGAAAAAGAAAACCCTTTTTCAAAATGAATTCACCGGCCGGCACGATGTAGTGTTGCATTTGCGGGGAAACTTCTTTCCACCACAGCTGGGCCAAATGCGTTGGGATGGGATATGGGAACGAAAACGGATAAGCCGATGGTGAGTGAGTCCTCGTAAACAAAGCTTAACATATTACGGGAAATGAAGATGGTGATTATTTTTTTCTACCTACCTCTTGAAAGAAGCTGGTCAGTTCACGCGATTTTCCTTCCGCAAGTGCGGCAATCACGGCCGGCGGTGGCCGCGGCAGGCTAGTTTCGTTTTTCAGCGTCACTGGACCGGAATCCGAGGCGGCGGCGGTGGTATTGCTGGGCACGGTGCTTTCATCATTTACGGTTATCAACACGTTCAGGCACTGGCAACTAAACATCTTTACTGTCCGACCGAACCGACCGCTGCAGCCGATGGGATGGATGGGACTCTCCTTCCGGACGATGGAAATCCGTGCGAAAACCCGGCGAAACAACACACAATCACAGCTCACTACGATGCACTAGTGTAGGTAAATGGTGTCGATGCCGTTCCGTATGGGTGTGTGTGCTAAGGGGATTGGTTTCGCTTTTCGCTTTCGGTCTCCTAGATTCCCACCGGATTGCTTCCAGATGCACGGATTCCAAAATTGACCGCAACGAACTCCAAAATGCTTGAAGACTGCGAGACTGCTAACTGAACTGACAGAACCACACTAATCTCACACAACGCGACCCGAAGGGTTTCGAGAATGTAGGGCTACGCGATATGCACACAAACGCGACGCACACACATACAGCGAAGGTTGGTTTGTTGTTTTGAGAAGCCTCTTCCTCGCTCTTGCAAACGATCAAAGCGGATCGAAACGCAAGAGGACAGACCAACGACGATGATGATGATTTATACGCGACGGGAAACGGCGATGGTGATGGCGGACGCGGTACGGAAGCGATCTGCGTTTGTCCCTTCCAGACTTCAGGCAGAACTATCGTTGTGAACTGTATCGCACAGATAAAGGAAAAGGATTTGAGCTTCTCTCGTCGTGAGAGGAGAAGAGGCAGAAGAAGCTGCTGCGCTTTTGACTACAAAGCAACGCAATACAATCTGTCTATTGTTCTCTTACGCACTCGTTTCCTCTCTGTCTCTTGAACCAAGCGTGTCTTCTTTACGTCTTTTCTTTATCCGTCTTTGCGAGATTATGGCACTTGACGGTGGGGTGGTGCGCGATCAAACAGCGACAAATGTTCTGGTTCAATACCGACACAGTTGCGTTTCCTTAACTTTTGTACATTTTACATAGCACAACGTGAGTACCGAAAATTTGCTTTTAATATGTTTTGCAACGCGTTTTGTCTCTATTTCTTCTCTCGCACGCGATTTGTTTTGCGAAACGGTCGGAATGCGTTTGACACTCGATGATCCGTCAAACCGAGTTTATGAAGCGGGGTTGAGTCGTTCACTCGTCTTGTGGAACGAACCAGCTCTTGTTGTGAAAAAGTATCGTCTGTATTTTCTGCAATGCTGTGACCCGGATCGAAAACCTGCCGGGATTTGATTTGAAAGGTAAAGGTGAAAATCAGTTGTTTCGTTGTTGCTTTACGTGATATCGATGGTAGAAAAACGGTAGAAAGGACCAATCTAAGGTGAAAGATAAAATACTTCTCGAGTGCATCAAAGGAGGACCAAACTAAATTCATCTTTAAGTTGAAATTTTTGTCGTTTTTCGAAGCTACATATATAGTAACAGAAGTCAAAATTTCATTGAAATAGGATAGATTTCGTTCATAATGTAAAAGAGTTTATTTTATCGACTACTGGTGTTGTTCGTTGTCGAAAGTTGAACTCTTTCTTATGATGGTAATTCGAAATGTATGAACGAAATTCGAATAATGTGGACCTGTTTCACCGAGGGTTACGCTGCTAAGAGTAAACAACCTTTCCTCTGCGATATTTCCCCTCCGGGAGTCTCACATTTAGCGTGAAAACACTTGCGCGAATTTCTTTGTCTCCTTCGTTCACTCCACACACCTTTCTGCGTACTTCTTAATACGATTCGGAATTTACGTCTCTGTTGAGTTTATGGTCTAGCTGAATCCACACACCACACACCACCAATGTTAAATCGGAAACCGTTCCAATTTCTTTGCGGCAAACACACAATTACGCTCGCGCGCACTATCACTGACGCTGGGCCAGCTCCAACTGAGCGGCAGATACCGTGTTTATGTTTTCCTGCACGAGGGTAAGATTAGATTTCCAAGAGAGCAGCAGATCGCGCAGCTGCTGCCATTGGGGCCGACCGAACGTCCGGTGCATAGTGCTGGAAATGTGTACCTTGCGAGCCCGCTGATCCATCCGGGCGCGGACGAGCTTAGTCTTTAGGACTTCTATAATAAATGGTTCCACCTCTTCCTCGTTGATCTGCAACTCGTCCTGCAGCTGCTTGAAGGACATCTCGGAATTGCTCTCAGCAAGCTGCATGAACGACAGCAAGCGCATTTTCTTGATGTTCTGCTCGTGGTTTAGACCTATAGAACGAAACGTATATTATTGGGTTATAATGTCAACTTACATGGTTCTCGGCGGTGTTAGGGGCTTACCTTGTGAATTGACAAACTCCTTGTGGTTCTTGTAAAACTCCAAGTAGCTTGGCAGCTTTTCGGAAACAAATACGGACAGCAGATCGTGAATGAGTTCACCCTCCAGAAACCGGACCGGCTTCAGGGAGAGCAGCGGGTCAAGCAGAAAGGTGTTGGGGTCGGCCAGCGCTGTCACGATGCATTTCATAGCATCCTCGCGAGCGTACGACGCATTGTCGGCAGTGTACGTACCCAGCAGCTCGATCATTACCTTCGATGCCAGCTCACTGTTGGTGTCCTTCAGTACCTCGTGCAGCAAACGGTACAGCTTTTGCATCTGCTCGTTGGATGGAGGACACTGAGCGAACTGTGCTTTCAGCTGTTCCACACCGGTGAACACCTCCTTCACCTGGTTGACCTGCTTAGCTACCTGCACCAGATGATAGTAGACATGATACCGCAGCGGAGAAGTTACCTCCAGATTGCTGAACAGACGCCACAAACTGAAAACCACACGATTTTAAGGAGTTCCGTTAACAATTTCTGCCAAAGGCGAGCTTCGCCGTCACACTTACGACTGCAGACAGACACGCGCCAGGCTGGGCTCCTTCGCCTTCGTCATCTTGTCGCAAAACGACAGTATCAGATTCTCGCCGCGCTCCAACGGGATGGACACGATGATGGAAACGATGCTGTTCAGCACGGCATCGATCTCTTCCGGCGAGTGCGTGTTGTCCTTGAAGCAGACGTCGCACACACCGATGATCTTGTGCAGATCATCTTCGATACCCTTTGTAGACTTTTCTTCGCTGATTTCGGCGCCCAGGCCTTTCAGGAACTGTCGCAGCTCTTGCGCCTAAAACAAGAGCCAAACATAACCTCAACCATTGGTCGCCGACTCGAACAGGCTGGTCTGCAGTCTGGTGTAACTGCCGGATGTGTGAGCTGATCCACATAGTTTACACTTTTCTTACCTGAACGTCGATCTCGGCATCGATAAAAACGGCCGGTCCTTGCATTGTGCAGTCGATTTTTCTACGACAAACTTACGCACTCCAATCGAACAACACGTCGCAAAGAATCGGGGTTTTCTTATTTTTCTTTTTACCAATACTGTCAATGTAATTGCTGTCAAACTGTCAGTGGTGAAATATTTTACAGTAGAGTCCGCGCTGTAGATGAAAGAAAAATGCATTGAAACATTTCAATGAAAATGAAACGTGTATTTCACGCTTAAGTGGTGAATTTGGGCGACTTTAATTAATTTTTTTTTTTCTGAAATCTTTCAACAAACCGTTAAAATGGAGAAGGTAGATGAGACTGCGATTTTTGTAATGCTGTGAAGGTATTTGATACATAAAAACCACAAATTACGTGCTGCCATCACATTATATAAACAAAACCAAAAGAAAGGAAGAGGGTTATCCATTCGCTTTATATGTCAATATTTATTTTCCGTTTTTTTGCCGTTCATTGGTTTCGTTCCCGTCTTTTCTGGTCACTGCTATCGACTCGCACGTATCAATTTCGAAAATTGCTCTATAGGTTTACATGCTAAGGTAGTTCGCTGAACTGCACTACCTACCCTCCCTCTTTTGGAACCAGTCCTTCGCCTTTCCTCCTTTCACAATACTTTGCGTCTGTTTCAGGTTATCTATGGTTTCCATTCGTCACTTTTAGTTCCGTCCGTTTCATGTTCTGTATAATTGGCCAACAGTCAGCTACCATACTTCCATCCTTTTTTCGGCTTGTGAAGACCCTCTATTCAAAACCGATATTTCCAGTAAGTAATTTCAGCTGTGTTCGGGCTGTCTCTGGCATGCCCGATAAAATATACTATTTTCATATATCCTTGGGTTTGCTTTCCACGTGTTTTTGCCTGCTCTGGTTTGTAGCTTTTGTCTCTATTCCATTGTTTAGTTACCATACACACACACACGGACAAATGTTACAGATGGTTTATTTCGATAGATTTACGTTAGGGTGTTGCGTTATGGGTCTTTTGATGGATGACTTGTCCAATACTTCCAGTGCTAAGGATTTGTATGTCGGGTTTGTCTGTCCGTTGCAAATACTTGGCAATTTGGTTGGTTTTAGATAACTACTCATGGCGGTGCTGTTGTTTAATTCTTATTGGTTTTTTTGTTTATTGGGAGGGGAAGGGTTTTCCTCATTCTGATTGTTTAGTTCTCCAGTTAAGACTTAATTTCGTGTTGGTGCTACTTCCCTCTCCAGTACTTCAATATGAGTGTGATCGTATTTAAACTGGGTGGAGCTTTAGCTAAATTTCGAAATTTATATAGGTCTAGGTGTTTGGTTTGAACGTGGTTCGCGAAACGCCTGACACGTGCTCCGTTTCCTTCGTTCGTCCCTCGCAAATGGTTGAAATCAAACATCATGTAATATAGGAATGAATGCGATGAGTTCGTTTGTTCGTTTGTCGCGCCGTCCAATTGGCATAACGTATGAATCTGATAATTTCTCTATTTTGATATAGGTATCTATTTTAATATGTATATAATAGTTAGATTTAATCATATGTATTTTTGGAGTTGTATAAAATTATGTACAATCGGAGTGTGTGTGTGTATGTTTGTCTTTGCTAATATGAATTTGTCGTACTGCTCTCCAATATTGACCGTTTAAATTCATGAATCGATGGATACGAGTTTAACCTAAAATATAAACCCTCCGCTCAATATCACGAGTTCTAAAAGTACCGTGAAAGTGGATGAAACGAAAGCTTAAATAAAATGTCTCATTTCTTTATTTGGATAGCGTGTTGTAACGCTTGATGTAACAAGGGCTTAGTGAGATTGGATATGTCGACCAAGAATGATCCAGTTCGTGCGCACTTCTGCCATGATATATACGTTTTCGTGTTGGTTTAAGTTTCTCTGCTCAATACGTCCTGTAATCCTGTTTTCCGATATGTGGGAGTAAATGAGTGATATAGTCGAGTTTGGTTGTTAGGTTTAGTTTTTTTGTGTATGAATTAGATTTCATTCTTTTGTTACATTTTTGAAATGTGAATGCACCGTTTCAAGTTATTGAAGCAGCTTTGTTTTAGTATTCAATTTGTATTCGTGTCTGTCTGTTTTCATAGTAAAACATAGCTTAGACCTCTGTATATTTCCCACAGACATCGGTGGCATTTGGGAAACGGTTTTGTATTTTTGTTTGGTTTTTGTATCAGTTTTTGTTGTTTTGTGAAGGTTCAAAAACGGATTACTTCACGATTCGGGTAATACTTTTCAAGTTAGCGTTTAAAGATTAACTATTGTCTCAGAGAATTGATGGATCGTTAGCGATAAGAACGTTTGTTATGTGTGTGTACACGTTCCGGGTGTGAATATTTAGCCAGGTGTATCGGATTGTTCCAATTTGGTTCCTCGTTAAAACAGATATCTGGAGCTGAAGTACTTTATGGTCCGTTATGTTGAAAAGAAAGTAAAAAAAAGCAGAAGGATATACCGCTTGTGCGCTTGTATTAAAAATATTCTCCAAAGGGGTTGGCGAGGACTTCAAACTTTCCTTCCTAAATCATCGATATACAGCACCCTAGTCATTGCTGCTTCCTTTTTTACTACAACGATGCCACTCGACTTGCTTACACAGGACGCTTTACGGACAGATAATTATCTATAACATCGATGTTTGTCTGTTTGACGTCCCACAGCGTGCTGCATTTGTTCCTAATGCCGCATGCGAATGCAGCTATGGAAAAAGATACAATAAAACGTAAAGCACTCCACATCCTTCAAATACACACTCTGTACACATACAGTCACAGTACATACACACAGGACATGGAGAATATTCGTACATCCGTCAGACACACATGGTACATCCATACGAAAGTAACTGAGTGAAATTTAAATGGTCGAACCACCTCACGTGCTCGCTCAGTATCGAATAAGTGTTTCAGCAACTAAGAGAGCTGTTGCCAAGAGACATAAAACTACTACTTTCGCCGTTCCATGGCCAATCACACACATCGACACTGTTTCGATGCTGAAACGGAGGATCAGAGAATGCATTTTTTGGCAGGGAAAAGGGGAAAAGGAGAGGACCTAAGGAAAAGGGAGAGGTCTTTTCTTTGTCCTAATAACCGTTTAGTGGTTTTCTACTAATTATTTTAGATGCTTTTGGTTTTTACGTTTCTTGTCTACCGTTAGGGCTAAAAGTATGTTTTCCGATACAAACACGCCCGACGCTCCTGGGTGTGCGTCAGCTCCTTAGTACATCCTCGCCTTATCGCTCGTCCATATCCACCCCTCGCGTACTCTCACTATATCTAATAAGTATGTAGCGTTACATTGCGTTATTGTTCTAGTTTCTGTGTGAGTGTTGCATTACCTGGGATAATGGGTCTCTCTAGCCTTAGAAAGCTGCAAGCGTTTATGACAAAACAAAAACTTCCCTCAGACAATGATGGTTTCTCAAAACCGCAACCGCTATCCTGGTTATTGTTGGTACAGCTTGCTCTGGGGAAAGTAAATCGCACGATGCAGTAGCAAGAATAGGGGGACAATCCATCGTGAGCTTGCTGCCGCCGGGTTTGAGTGATCTCTGCAGCCGATTGTATTTCTTGTGTAAAAATTCTAAAAACGGCAAAACTTCGAATCTAAACCATGGATTCCCGTATTGGGATATGGAGTGGAGAAGATGGAGTCATATGGAAATGAACGATCCTTTCTTGCCACAAAAACTGAAGCTAAAACAAACCATTGCGACAACACATCCGACGTGGGAATGTGCGCCATGTCTAGTGATTGTATTTTGCCATCTGTGTTTTTTTGTTGTCTTTTTCCACCGCTACTCGCTTTCACCAGCCGAATTCACGAGCTCCACAAAGCTACTAAGGTTAGGATACTACAATCGAATTTTTTGGATATATTGTGTTGTGTACGTATGAAGTAGTGCTCAAATGATTCCGTGCGCAGTACAATGATTAGGTGAAGCGGTCCCACATCGTTGCTGTGTGAGTGATCATCCCACAAGCACACAAGCACATGCATAGTGATAATGAGCTCGAGATATTATCTGATTTCCCTGTTTTTTAATCAACATCTTCTTCTTCTTCTTTTTCTTCTTCTTCTTCTTCTACTTTTTCTGCTGCTGCTGCTGTTGCTGTAGGATATTCTATAATATTTGCACGTATTCATCCGAGTGCCCATTCGTATTGTTTAGTGTATCAGTCGTCTGTCACTTTGACAATCGGTAGTAGCAGGCAACACTAGCCTGTCAAACGTATTTCCTTGCAAAATGATTGCTGTTTTCTCCTACAAATAATCCTGCGGATACAAGTCGAAGCACTAAAGACACTAGACTAGAGCAATAGCAAATTCTCTAGCAGTAAAATGGCTTCGTTGATGCACACTGTTGGCCCTGGCGTAAAAGGATGAAGATGCAAATACTGTTCAACTGGAAGAAAAATGCTGTACTCAAGTGGAAAAGATATGGGTGTCGAACCATATTCCCTGACTGTTGTAATGTTTCTTCTGGCTGTATGGAATATACTTAAGCTGCTTCGCCATACAACCATCATCGAATAACTCCGTCTGCCAGCAACCTCCGGTCGGTTGCAGTAAATTTAATTGTATATGCTTGTTTTACTTTTTAAACTATGCTTTCTGCATAGAGGATTTCAGCTTTTATGGTCTCTAAATTAGATTCAGATTTGACTACACAATTCTCTATCCTTGAAATGAGGCCCACCGCTAGAGGCGGTTGTAATGCTAGTTGTTCATGCCTTTTGTGTTTTTAGTGTCACAATTTTTACATTCTAACATCTCAAAAGTTGTGGAATAGTCTGCTAGTAGGAGCCACACTGCAGCCTCAGTAATGGATTATGGAGAAGAACAGTTGTCGGGCGATGCTCGGCCGAGTACCGGGTAGATTTGCTTTAAACTGAAAGATAAGGAGAGACCAAGCGCAGATCGGTGAGGCTGTTCTACGACATTACATTAAATATTATTAAGCTAAGCTTTCATCTCCGCAGAGTCTGTACACGATTAACATTAAAAAGATGGATAATTTGCACGTCCTCACTAGCGCGACGTTTCGCGTTATCCAGTTTCATGTTTTGCTTTGTTCACTTCAATATTCACTTCTTCACTAGCTCTACAATCCTGTCTATGATTAATTACATACTCGACTCTTTTTCATTATTTTCTACCGATTTCTATACTTTTTTTTTGTGTGAGTGTTTTGTTTTTGCTATTATAAGATTGATTTCTTTTACGATCGTTCGGTTTGCTGTTGTTTTATTTTAATAATTACCATAATAGTCGTTACGTGGTATAATTGTTATCATTAATTGCTAGAGTTTGTGTTGTTGTTGCACTCCTATTCTGTTAACAGTTGATGTTGTTCGTTTTCTTCAACGTGTTGTTCGTGTTGCTGCTCGCATTTTGGTATGCTTGTTTGTTTTGGGTACACTGTTTACTCCCTTTTTCAATATACACCCTGCGCGGTTTTTGATGACCAACCAGACAGTCCTGCGAATAGAGACAGATCGTAGAGAAGTAAAACGGAAGAAAGAGAAGCCAGTTATTGTTTGCAAATCAGTTTAATTGCACTTGTACATAAAAATAAAGAAGAAGGTAAAATGAATGGAGTCAAAGTATTAAACCACGTTTTTGATAATCCAGTAAAAGTATTCATAGCCTCAACCTCTCATAACAAAGGCATTCGATTAGAGAAATTAGCGATATTTAAAAATATAAAATCTACCACCAAACGAATATGACTTGATGAATGTTGGAAGCAAACAAAGCGAAGACATAACAGAAAATAAATACACTCAAACGTAACGCTGTGACGTTTGGTTAGCGAATACTTACTTCATATAGTGCCGAAAAATTTGTTCTCCAATTAGCGTGATTTTTGTTTGCGTCGTTCTTTGAATGAATGATGTTCTGTAAGAGACGTTTTGCGTCGATTGTTCCGAATTCAGTCGTGTTTTCGGTGGTGGTGTTAGTGGTAGTAGTTGCGGCTGTTAATATTTTCAGTGATTTGTGGTGGTGGTGGTGGTGGTGGTGGTGGTGATGGTGGTAGTGGGGGTGATGCTGGTGTTCGATAACTGCACTCTCCCCATTTTCCAACGGATTTTATGTTCATGTTGCATTTGCGAAAGATATTGTTGGGCTTTGATTTGCAGTACTAAAAATCGCTTATTGTTCGTTTTTTGTTTGGTGTGGTGGTGTAGCGTTGTGTTGTAGTCCTTTATGTGGTACGTAATCGAACAGGTAATATGCAACAACACCGGGCAAACCAATCGATTCGAGTATCCAGCTTCATAGGCGGCCCATAGTAGTCTTTCTGTGTTCCATCGTTTCGCCTGACGACATCAGATCAGTTTTGAAGAAGACGATTAGCTTGTAAAGCGTGATGGTATGAATGCGTGATCCGTTCACAAATGGAAGCATTTTGCAAGCTGGGTACACATATCGCCTGTCGATCAAGATGTTTGCGTCGTTTGACGCTAGGTTCGTGGTGTCGCCGGGTTGTGTTGCATAGTATATTTTCGATACAATTTCTCTTCATCATTATCTTCATTGTGTCACGCCGTCTTCTTGCTACTAGCCGATGTCGATGCCGTACTTTCGCAACCGTCGCCTGATGCGTGTTTCGCAACTGTCTCCTGATCTTCTACGATCTTTCCAGGTGACGTTTTGATCCACTTTCCACGAGTTTACTATTCGTTCCACTAGCATCAAATCGGCTTAGTAGCTGTTGTTGTTTTGAACCTCTTTTCATTTTTGTTTACGCTCGCTTGTTCCTCGCATCAATTTTCTCGTTCCCTCTCATTATCTCTCTCTCTCTCTCTCTCTCTCTCTCTCTCTTTCTCACTATCTGTCACATTCGCACTCGCTCCGTACATTCTCACGTTCTCGTTCACTTAGTATCATTCATTCGCTGTCAATGCTGTCTGTCGTACGCTCATCAGACAAACCACTCGTCTTTCTGTGAGGTTTGTTGCGATAAATCCGGACCTAATTGTCTTAATTTGCCAGGCACCAAATGGGACGGACTTTGGCCATCAATTTGTGTGGAATGCGGAGGTACCCTGCAATAAGAAGACGCGAACAGCACGGTTCCGGTATGTGTGTGAGTGCAATGGCAAGAGTGGTTTGAATGTTGTAGTTAAACGAACGGAAAGGGCGAAATTCGTTGAGATATTTTACAAGATAGGTTATACTGGACCTTGAAGTCCAAATTGCTAGAAGATTTGGGGAAAGTAGTGGAAGTAAGTCAATTACCTAATGGTCCCGCAGGGTGATGCAAGTTTCCCGAAGCAGGTATTGTTGTTGTTTCCCGCGGCAGAGTTCCTTGAAGATGCTTCGATGAACCATTCGATTCTATCATCTGGTTCACTGCGTTTTAGTGCACCCGTGTCAACCAGCCACAGTTTGTTCATTAATTTCAAAACATATTCCAGTTTAATACGGTTTAACCGTTTATAGTTATTGCGATCATCCGTGGGACGGGTGACAACATGTTCGCAGCAATAATTGCCGTTTACGCGAAGTTTATTTGGGGTTACCGAAAAGGAAACAAAACGGATGACGAAAATGAAGCATGAGCCATATGAAAGAAAGAAGAAAAGAAACAAATAGAAACAGTATGAGACAACTTGACAACTTTACATGAATCAGGCGACTGAAGTTAATTCCACAAACGCAGGCAACGGGCAAAGGGCCAACATTGGGTTGGGATACTCTAGATACGGTACTATCAGCTAAATGTAAGAAGCATCATATTCAAAACAGTAAGCTCACAAACTCTACAAAATGCTTCGACGCCCTGAAGATCTCGGCTGCAGGGTTTAGGGATCGATACCAACATTTAAACAGGACAAAACTAGAGTAGGTAGATATCTAATTGGGATATTAACAAGCTTTCATAAAGGCGGCTCTGAGCTCGGGAGGGATAGGACAGGTACGTTTTCTGTTCCTCGACATGTGCTGTAGTAGCTCACTTACACTGTATCGAAGAGTTTAGCTGGTTGGGCGTGTTACGAGCGTTGCGCACGTATACGCAGATCGTGATACCGATGATGCACCCACAGACGGTCAGACTGCTAACGCCTATCAGTATGATCCACGTCAGATCAATACCGAAGATCGTGTTGATGTACCGATCTGGGCCAGGGCAGTTTGCCTCGACACTTTCGTCAGATCCATCCGCACAGTGGTTGACACCATCGCACAGTAGATCCTGGTGTATGCAGAAGTCTGGCAACTTGCACCGGAAGTCTGCACAATTCAGCTCTGCAAGCGGGGGATAGCAGAAATGGAGAAAATTGTGATTGAAGCTGACGCTGAAAATGCATTTTGGCCTTTTAAAGTATTTACACCTACTTGAATCTTTCACGGATGTTATGACCATCTTGAAACCGTTTGTCTCCGTGCCCCAGTTGTCGGTCACGTACTTGAAGGTGAGAAAGTTCGTCTTCGTGAACAACGCTCCCACTGATTGTTTTGTGTCCTTACAGGTCAGGTCCGCCTGCGCAAAAGGTAGAGGAATGTGTATAAGTGTGAAAAGTTTAAACAGAATTCCGAACTCGTTAATCGTTTAATGGAGGAAAAAAAGGGAAGAGAAAACAAGCGAGCAGCCACTGCTGCTCACACCCATGCCCGGAAGATAATAAATGAGATAAGTTAGGGAAAAGAGCATGCCAAACAGGGAGTTGGCGGGAGGATGGTGGCGAAGACAAAGGATGATAAACGGAGTCCATAATTTGTCGGACGGATTCCTTGCTGCTCCGCAAACTATCCACATTCTTGGGACAAATCTTTTGCTGCGATCGGAGCGGAGTGCGGGGCCCGGCCCGGTGGCACGCTGATTGGCATAATATTTAAACCTCCTGTCGTCCGCTGTCTAGTTGCCACGTCCGCTCGCTAGCGCCACGTCACTCGTCTGCTGTCACGTTAATGGCGATAAGCTGTTCTAATTGTTTTTTAAACTGCTTGTAAGGACAATATAGTGCAAGAGGGAAAGTTTGCAAAGCCGAGGGGTGGGGTGATGTTTGGGAGGTTTTGTCTAAGCCCAGTAATCTTCCACTCACCTTATGCGTACCGACAGCGTGTGCACCGTCATATACATACAAATGATCATTACAGTCTAGTTGTAGCATATCGAAACGTAACATAAATCTCTGCAGTATGGAGTGCGTTTGAAACGTGACCACACAGTTTAGGTTCCTTTCGTTCCTCGACAGAAGGGTAGCACCATCTATTTTTCTATAAAGTAACTGTAGAAAATGATTTTTACAGATCGATTCCATGTAATCTGAAATGGATAGAGATAGAGCGGGAGTGTTGCGGTTAGTGAGCTGCGGTTTGCCATACAGTGTCGTTGATTGATATATGTGTGTGCTGTGGTTCCAAACAGATTGATTGGAAAGATTGGCCGATGGGGCGGGATTTGCTGGAGCCAAGGGGAATTTTTCCTGGCTGCAACCGTTTCAGAGTAGAGAAGAGAAAGAGAGAAAGTAGCAGAGCTGGTGCCGGATAGAAAATAGGAAAGTTTAATTAACCTGCAATATGTGGCCAGTTTGAAAGTCGTGAAGGCAAAAGTTATCTTCGGAAACGGAATAAAAACGATAAAAAGGCGTTTTGCTGTGGGCTCGACCACCACCGGGCAGCACACAAAAAAGGGACACCAGCAAACCACGAGGAGTAACTTTCATTTGTGGTTAAGTGTAACAACTAAATCTCAACCGTTTTAGTTCGCTCGCTCTCTCGTTCTGCGCAGGAGGTGCGTTCATTTTTCATTCCATTTCACCAGCATTGCCTGTTTGCTTGAAATGCCCGCTGGCATTGGGTCGTAGCAAAAAGGCACAACGTTCGCTGGCAGGCTCGTTTGTCAATCGGAGTCGGAGTGTCTGCTATGTCAGCTGGGATAGACTTTTTGTTCACCCTGTTGTTGCCGAAGATTAGGAACGATGTGCGTTCAGCAACGGTGCAAGCAATGGGTCATCCGGGCATGGGCACGGGGAAGTGTGCCGATCGGCGTTTCCGGTTTGGAGTAGCGAGTTAATAAAAGTTTACAGCGTTGATAGCCTCTCCAACAAGCGCGCGAAGCAACGGGCTGGAGGACGAAGGCAGCGTTTCCAGTCGATCTATCACTATATATCGATAGCCTCCGGGCGTTGAGGACGACGAGGTTGTCACTTGACGCGCGTTGTGTAGGAGTGTCTGACGTCCCTTTTTTGTTATTGTTGTGTGTCACAGAATATGCAGTGTATGGCAAACATTGTGATACAACTTATCAATCTAGTAGTTTGGGAATATTTTAGTGCTGTATTGCCTTGCTGTATTTTAAACGTTCACAGTATCCACTGTAACCGAACAGGAGCTGTAGCTCTAAAACGCGACCCCATTGCTTACAACTTAAGCTTATCGATTACCGAGGCCATCGTCCAATCAAAATGCTCAGCTTTGGAGACTTAATGTGCCTCAGCGTGACAACTTGCAGACAGGAAGAGAAAACTGTGTCTACAAGGATTGACACACGGATTGAATCCGTTTTTGCACTTAACCTCCTCCTTCGTGTCCTTGTAACCACCTCCTACCCACCCCTCCAAAACGAGTCCACTATTTTCAAAGAGTCATCGTTCGCATGCGACCGTCCACATCGTCCTAAGGCTTAGTAGTGGTCCTACGCGCTGGTGGTAATTGGCCGCTGATTACGGTTCGTAAATAATACAAAAACTTCCGCACCCGCGCTCAATTATGCTCAATTAAAAAGTAATTACTGTCCAACTGTCCATCGTCGAGGATGAGGTCGACCGTACACAGCGGGGCCGTGCAGTGGAGGGCCGCTGGCGTCGATGTGGCAGCGGGGTGACATTAGCGAAAGGAACACCTATCACCTATGCTGTAGATTGGGTGTTTGTCAGTGTGCACATTTGCGTGTCGCGCACGTTCTGCGGTGTGTCAGTGATGATACATCCCTCTCCATGCCCTGCCCTGCCCCGTGGCGGTACGCAATTGCAAATCACGTTTTGTGGCAGTAAAGCGGCAGTATCAAGATTTTATCGATTACATCGCATTAGTGGTCACACGAGCCGACAGTCAGGGACTTTGCACTTAAATGTTAACAACGGTGGAGAGTTCGAGTGGTTATGCTGGGCTGCTGCTTTTTTTCCTGGTGCTGTTGGTGTTGTTGCTGCCACTGTCCTGGCCTTTGCCGCTAGCGCACTTTGTTTTTCGTACGCCATCGCCGCATGTGTTTGCCGGTGCCATCTTGCAGCCTTGATAAGCTGCTGTTGACACTTCAGGGACACGGCGACGGTGACGAAGAGACCGGGATGTCATGAAGGACACTCCTGACACACTTGACACGCCAGACTTTTATATATACACACATGTATGTAGGGGTTTGTGTGATCTGTTCCATTTCACCTTCCTTGCACTGTTGGAGGGCTTGCTGACACTTGGAGAATCCGTAAGGGTTGATGACGTTCGCTGGATACGTTCGGCTCAGATTCCTTGTGGCTCGGTACATCTCGTCAGCAAAACAAGACGAACATGAAGAAGAGAAAGAAAAGAAGACCGGACGGTGCAGCCTGAGAGCTTGTTATGATGCGAATTAGTAGCGCAGCTCTTCGTGTACACGTTACAGCGGCACGAAACAATGGCAGCCATCCGTACCGTGCTTATTGACTCATTTAAGACGTTTATGACGTTCGACACGTTCTCGGTATCGCTGGGCTGAAGCGGGGAGGGAAGTTTAAAACCAGCTGGATCGAAAACAAAACACCAAGAAACGTTGCCATTGTGGCCGGTTTGTTGGAGAAGTGGCTCTTAGCCAATGGGAAGGCAAAAAAGACGTTTGCCCTCTAGTGATAACGACGGGAAGCAAGGACAGACTAAGTTTCTCTGCATACACGCTGTTTTTTCACACTCTCTTTCTCATTTTGACGTAAAACGTGTTGTTTGTTTAAAAAACGACGTTTGTGTCAGAGTTTAAGTAGATACTTTGTTCGGTATCAAGTTCTGCTTCTGTGTGTGTGTGTCTCATTGTGTAAAGTTTACAGACCATTGTCACCCCGCCGGGGTTGTGCTCTTAATCTGCCTTACCAACTTTGGGCGTCGAGTTGCACTAGGCGGCAGGAGGGAAAAGAATACACAATTAGTAAACCACTACACAACATGCCCTTCAACATCTGTGCCTCGGCCACAGGAGAAGACGGGCAAAACGTTTAAGAAGGCATTAGAACTGGTTGTTTGTAAAGAGAGAGACACAGACATACACAGGGTGCTAGATACAAGCAGTTGTTGCGTATGGGCTGATGCATAACATCTTTTGAGATTTTGGAGTTTTTTGTTTTGAGTTTGATTTATTTCAACATCATACTTCTAAGTCTTCATCATCTGTGTTGCTGTTGCCTTTGTTGATCCGCTTAAAGACTCATGCCATGAAAACACCTTTTGGCTCACACGACTAACTCTCCTCTTAGTGGCCTGATACTACCATCGCGCCCGAGGACTTATCGCGACAATTCTAATTGCCCGGAATGCGCACTTAGCCTCGACCATCTCTTGCTATTTATGAGATAATCAAAACTAAATATTTCTTTCACTAGTGTCTTCCCATTCGTTAGAATGATGGCTTCATTTTATACTGTTTCTACCTGCTCAGTCACATACATTGCCTTCACAGATTAGCCCTGAATTCTGGGCGCCCCATGTACGACAACAAAAAAAAACAACATCCCAAAAACACCCCAGGCTGACCGAATCGAAGAAAGCTAACTTTTATCGCCCGGTCCTCCGACAGGTGTGGGATAAGGCCGTACGATTTTCTTTTATTTCGGGTTGTGGGGCTTGCTTTCTTTGCAAGGCGGGCAGGATTTCTTGCACACTCACTCGCGACCGAAAACAGGTGCGTGGGATGAATGGGGCTGTGGAGCGAAGGAAAAAAAAATACAAGAAAGTGGAAAAGAAAAAGGACAAAGAGGTTTCTTCTGATAAGGTTCTGAATATATCCGGTCGCTTCCAACCGCACTACACCGTAAACGGTCGGTTGGTCGATCGGTTGGTCGGTTGGTGCGGTTCCCACTTGAGCTCAGCGTTGCGTGAATTTCATCAGCGGTAATACCTCTCCCCCTGCTACACCAGCCCTTCCGTGCACTCTCCCTTATTTCCCTTTTACCCTGTGACGGAGCGGAATGATCAAAGGACTAATGTGCCAGTTTCGATTCTCTTCCTACTTTTCCGCATGGCTTACGATTGGAAACATGGCTGCGGATGTTGTCCGCCTGATGGCTGGGATTTTCTGTGCTGGGTACAAAAGGCTTCGGCACATCGCCCTAACACACACACGTACACGTATTTTGGAAGCTCCTGGAGCCGGTTGCCGCGTTCACCATACTCTCTGTACGGTCGCGTCATTGAAGTCGTCATCGCGCACGAGAAACGTAACATACGCAAGAGCACCATTATGACAGTTGCGTATGTTGTTCTACCTACGGGTCGCGCGTCCATCCTCCGGCGAAATCGCGGAATGGGCTGACGACGGTGCGGGGCAGTGTGAAATGTTCGAATCGAATCTGTGGCATCGTATCTTGCGGCGTCTGTGCTCCCTTCTTGGCATGTGTGTGAGTGTGCGGCCCAAGGGAAGGTAGCGACACCGCACTGCCTTTTATGCGAGGCAAATCCCTTTAATCATAGCAATTTATAAATTTCTATACCCAAACTAAAACCGCCCGGAGTGCGGATTCGGATGCGGAATCGGGGTTTGTGGAACTTTTCGTTGCTGTCCCAAAGGGGAAATGGCAATTCGGGTCTGGTTTAGCTGGCTCCCTGAGACGGTGGCGCCTTCTGAAGACCGTCGACAGCAAGGGTCGCGATTCTCCTGAGGAATTGCAAGCTTTTCCGGACCCGGAGAGTCATTCGATATCAATTGAACCTTTACCCTGACGGCCTGTTCGTGGGCGTGGGTTGCTCCGGGCGTGGGTTGCTCCGAGCGTGGGGTCAATAATCTGGGGCGAAATTATGGCCAACGAGGAAAACCTTGCATTCAATTACACGCCGCTTCTCACCATTTATCTTGCGCCCTCGTTTAATGGAACAGCGCGCCCGCATGTTTGTAAATGTGTTTTTGTTGTCGGTAAGTAATCAGGTTCAACTTGTGTTGGGATTTGCTGTGTTTCTGAGTATGCTTCTGTTGCGTCGTTTTCTTGGGAAAGCAATTGTTCAGCACTTACAGATAGCATAAGAATGAAATTGGTTATTGGGAATGAATATAAAATAGAAAACGTTTCTCAAGGCTAAGCAATCAACTTCTTAGAAAAAAAAAACAAAATAATGTTGCAGTCCAGCATTATCCTAACTAATCAATTTTCTTTAAACGAGCACCCAAGATGGGTAGACCGGCACAACAGCCGGTGAATATGAAGATAGATATACGCACGCCGAGCCCCGATAATGAGCTTAAATTAGAACGAATAATCCCCGCTCTCATTTTGCTTCCCATTAGTACCTCCGAAGGTAGGAAGTACATTTTTCCGCCTCTATCGAACATTTGCACCCTTCGGTTACATCCTGCAGACGTTCTTGGCTTCTACTTCAGCAAGACATTATGGATCAGAACCTGGCCAATCCGCAGGAAGCCCACGTAGCAGTGGAATCCTTTCGAACTTTAAGTGCAAACTTTGTGAGCCAGATTTTTAGCACACATACACACACACACACCGAACCTAGTAATACGGCAAGTTTGGTGAGCGTGTATGTGTAACAATCAAATTACCTCATACATACACTCACATGTATACATGCAGAGAGCGTTAATGGAAGGAAGCCAACATTTCGCTTGAAGGGGGACGAAAATCGATCGAACATTGGAGATATTTCTCCATAAAATTCCATCCAAAATGTGCAAATCTGTAGGTTTGCCCCGTCGATGGTTCTGAGGTCGACGTTAGCGAGTCGTCATTAGATCCGGGCGCAATGTTACGATGATGAAATTAATAACCTTTCTTATCGCGTGAAGCATTAGCCAGATAGAATGCTATCCGGGAAGAAGCGTAAAAGACTACCGTTCTTTTTTACCTTTTCGAGTCATCGTTCGGTGGGAAATGGTAACGATTGTGAGTATTGCCACAGGGCGATAGTAAAACTGGGACAGGCCAACAGCAAAATGCGATGAAACGGTAAAACAGTGCAAGAAACAGTGGGCTTAGTGTGTGCCGCGGATCGACAAAGGCATTATAGTAGGACAGTTGAGATAACCAGATGGTACTAGTTTAACCTGCATTGCCTCGGAACGGGCGAAAGGAAGTCTTATCCTTTTTTAACAGCGATTTCCAATAATTTAAAATGGAAAATATCTTCAACCGGCTTCCATTGCCTAGAGCAAGCACACGATGAACAATCTATATATGTTGTGCACCAATCATACCAACGATCGTTTACTTAAACCGGCACAAGAACAACATTCTCCGGCATACGATTTACACAGATGTCTGTGGCATGAATGGTCTACAGGGAGGATGTGGCCTGGACTGGTCGGGTAGCAACTTTCCGTTGCCAGAAGCAGCCGGATGTACGGATGTGAGGGATTTGTGCTTTTCATTCCTTTTGACCCTCCATTACCTCGTAATCCTGTCTTAACCTAACTAAAGCTCGTACATGTTCTCCATGCGCGCTACACCGTTCGGGCTCGTCGGTTTCTGTTCTACCAGCAGAGCTTCAGCACGCCCCGGAAAGCTCACCATTGGGGAAACTCCACGCGTGTGCTTTTGCGGTTATACAACAGGATGAAAATGACGAGCAGGCTTGCGATACGTGTTTGCAAGAAACTTTCAACAGTTATGGATATCTGAAATGTACCTTTTTCCTGAAATTTCTGCACCGTTTAGAAATCCTTGCAAAGCCTTTGGAGGGCTTCGTATGTGGTAAAACAAAAGCGCAATAGTACACTATGCGTTATCATTTTCCAGTAAAAGGGATAAAAAGGATACTCAACTATTTTAGCGCACACTGTACGTATCTGCCTAGCGAGAGACAGTGTAGGCCTACCTTCTGAACCCGGAGTATAGCCACCCAAAAACCGGAAGCTCTCATTCCAGTATTTTTGATCTCTTCGCGCGCCACCAGTCGCGGAAAAGCGGTTACCATTTTCTCGACATCGGTTTAGGTACAAGGAAGGAGGCAAGGAAGGAGGCCTACCATCCGGCCTTTCTTAAAAACACCCCGAGGGCTCGTCCTTGTGTGCAAAGCGGGATCGGTCCAAAACTTTGTCGACCGAGAATGCCGCCCCGTACACGTGGTACAAGGGTACGTATGTCGCGGGCCCGGCCGTGTGGCGGTTTGCGACTGTGCGTGACGTCCTTTTTATGTGCTTCCATTATAAATATCGTCATAAATAATACATACAATCATATTCAATTTCCATTTCCATGACTTCTTCCGGTGTGTGGATGTACGGGCAAAGAGTTGCTTGCGCTGTCGCACATACCATCGTTACCGCAGCGTGCGATAGAGGGTAGAAGGTGTTTCGGAATTTGGACCACATCTACCATCCACCGGCCGAGGGACGTTTGAGACGTTTGGTTTGTGTTGTTCGGTGAATTTGCAAAAAAAGAGGAAGAGTACACTTTTGTTGTTTGGTCCACCTGGTTGGGATCCTACAATACAACAGCCCCGGTTTCGATAGCAGTACACCGGTTGCACAGATCGGGCCGATGTCATAAATTATTCCCACTCTAATTTAGCTCCAACTTTTGGCCCCAACAGACTGTGGGCGTATGTGTACGACGGGAAATCAGTGAATGAAGTTGAACGAACGAAGCCTCTCCAAAAAAGCACAATTGATATCCATCATTTGATCGTTTCAATTGCACCGGTCCTTTGATGCAAGATAGTATCCTCTTGGGTCTTTTGGAACCATTTTGACAGTAATTTTCCTAAGCTACTTTTCTTGTAGGTGTGTGCTCGTGTGTGTGAGTACAACTGTTTGAAGGCAACTGCTGACTATTATACCCACCATGTGGTCCGCGTGGGGGAGGTGGGGGAGGAAGCCCACCCGCGAGGGACAGCAGAACAACAAAACAAAGCAATGCCGGACTAAACGGCCTGACCTAGATCACTATTTTTAGATTAAGCAATAGAAGTCTGGCGTCGATGTGAGGCCTCCTGGGTCTGGCTTCGTAGAAATGATACATTTGGAGAGAGTTGTTTTGCAGTACGAGCAGGGAACCGTCGCTTCTTTCTGGCTTCGTTTGTGCCACATCGCACCCTTTTCACATTTCCTGTGTTTTAGCAATGGGAAAAGTTTTTCACTGCAGAAGGCGACACAGTCGAGGTGAAACGAAAGTCCTGGTCGCGTCTAATATTAGAAGCGCAGTATCTTTCATTTCGAATTCGTTTCGCGAACGACTGCCACCATCTACCTAGGGTCCTGCGCCAGCCGGTGAGGACGAAGGAACTCTCAAGCATTATTGTTTGAGAAACCGATCACGTTCCTTCCATTTGTTCGTAGCCCTCTAGGTACCGCGTGACTCGCACATGATAAAACTTAAACTTGTGCCAGAGTATGCGCCAGAGGGCGCAACGCAACTGTGAGCGCTCAAGCTAGTTATGGCGGGAGGGAGAATAGCAAAACAGAAAAACACCGACTGGTCGTAGTGCATGCAAGCGAATGCAGAAGGGTGTCTGCATTTATTGGCGTTGGCGATGGGATTCGTAGCGTCGCAGGTGTATATCCGATGCCCATACTACCTACAATCGACGCGTCTCGCGTCGTGCCAGTTCCATAAACAGCAGCTGAATAGCCCCGACACTAGCGTAGTGTGGTATGCTAATGGACACCGAAAACCTGGCATGCATCCATCCTGTCCCGTTTTCGGCTAATGTATGCAATCGATGCACCACTCACGTACTGGCACTACGGTGACACAATCTTCCATTAGGGGACATACACAGAACCTCACTGCTAATAGGCATTCGGTAGCGGGTAGAGTACCATAGTTAAGATGCCCAACTCGTCCTCTGCCCGATGCCATATCACCTTTCGAAAACCATTCCTTCCCACCTTGTACTATGTTCAGCTAGAACACCGAATAAGTAATTATTACAGCGCACAAGACAAACTTTTGTCACTCTCCGGTAGTGTAGTGCTTACCGGTGCGACCAGGCTACTGGGCGCTGAAAGATACGCAATTAATAATGACACCTAAAGCACATTGTGAACTCTGGCAGCGAGTTCTAGTCTATCCAGTCAGCGTTTACTTTCTTCCGTTTTTAAATGCCAAACGGAAGCATCTCAAGTTTTGCTGGAAATGAACTTCACGAAGAGGCATTTTGCCGAAGTAAACGTACTCTCGGTAAGGGGACTTGGGTGAATGTGGACGGTAATATTGCCATTAACTCCGGAAAAAGGGGGAAACCAACGACATCGGAGCATCGGAATAGTTTGAGCTAGGTTCGGTGAAGGACGAAAAGTTTTCACGAAGTAATTAATGATGCTTTGCGAAGACTCGCTTGGCGTTTGACTTGTCTACAGTGCTTTGTGTAGAAGAAAGAGAAGAGATACCTTCCATTGCAGCACTTTGACGATATTGACAGTTATTAATTGTCATCACTGGATCACATGAGACGTGTTTGTACTGGGAAGAGATTACGGGGAAGCGGTGAAAATGCGATAAGGTATAGATAATGATTATTAAGGGAGTAGAGAATCTGAACGCTACGGTACAGTAGAATCTCAAATTGACCATAATGTGCACTTACATTTAAACGCTAAGCAACAATACTTAACAATGTTTTGTTTTGAGCTTATAGCAAAGTACCGTCACGCCACTACGTCCAGCAGTAGAACACTTAGCGTTACGAGAGTTAGGAACTGACATGGCTGCCCGTCGTGCTGTCAATTACGGTTGCACATAGTTTTGACAATTGTAGTGTACCGTCAGTACACTGTGTGCCACCTACGGTGCACAACCGGTTGTATGGCTTTTAGAACGATTACTGTGACTGCGTTACGGTATGGGAGACATTATATATTTATAGACGAATCAAGCGCATGATGTTTGTCTTAACAATTTGTAGCCGTTAGGCGTACCTGGGCGGGGGCTGTGTAATTTATGGAATGGAAAAGTCAGCTAGTTTCAACGTGTATGATTGGTTGTACTATTTTCACCTGACTTCTAGGTATTCCCATTCTCCATTCCATTCTTTTTATAACTAAAGTTTACGCCAGAACACATCAAGTTCACTCTTGATTCTTCTGAATTAAACTTCTCCGTTAGTGAGCAATCAGGGTAGAATAAATCAGCCTCAGAGGTTGCACCATAACAACAATCTCATCTCCAAACGATATCCCATCAAAGGTATTTTCCCAAGGCAATTCCCCAAGCACAACGTGCTCTCGCGTGCTCTGGGCGCATTACCGTCGTCTACCATCATCAAAATCGATGAAATTTCACCACAAAGAAAAAATCGATCCTGATAAGTGGAAAGACGGGAATATTAAAAACACCAACCATAAAGCCATCTTTATGCATTTCAAATTATCCATCAGCGAAGGTCGGGCGCACCATCGTGCCTGATCAAAGTTGAAGCTTCGCCGCTAACGACTCGGTAGTGTAGTTGGGTGGTCACCTGGTTTTGGGAGGGCGCGAAACGTGAATCGTAAAATCAATCCCCTCGTATAACAAAAAGAAGCAAAACACAAAAATCGTCTTCGTCCGAATTTGCTTTGCACCTGGAGACGCCGTCAACGGATCCTTACAAATGTGGTGAGATTTTAAAGGTTGATGAAGCGGATGGTAGTAATCACGGGTTTCGTTGATATAGCCATTACCATACCAAAGCGAACTGGACTGAAAAGGAAAAGGTTAGCATAAATCCGGAGAGCTGTTTTTGAGTGAACTTGTTTGATGTTTAAAAAAAATGTTACAAATATGAACTTCCATCTGCCAAACCCTAAAAAAGCTTTTTAGCTCGGGCTCGTATTACCAGGTTAAAATAATCCACAGCGAAACCAGTGCTTAACCCGAGTGGGAGGTTGCAAACTTGTTAAACTTGATGAAAGCTCGATAATGTGGGCGATTACATTCGCCTCCCATGCACAAACATGGTCGCAAGGTACTCCAAATGTCTACCGATGCTCCTCCTCGCAACGAAATCAATTTCCAAGGCAATGTATAGTTGACATTTAAACTCCGGACCAAAAATTCGTCCGTGGGAGCTCGGTCTGCCGAAAAGTTTATCCGAGAACCACCGTTTGGAGAGAGAAAAAGTGAGACAGATGGTAAATATCAACAAAAGTAGCATCAACAGAAGCGCAAATAATAACAGAACCCGGCAGATCTTGGTCGTGGAGCGTTGTGTACTGTTGTTCTCTACCTGTTGGCTGGCTGCTGCGCCGCGAAGGATGTGGAGTGACGTTTTTCAAAGCACCCGCCCTAGCAGCAACAAGTTTGCCTTGTCGATGCGTTCACCATACTCGCCCCCGGAGGCACAAACGGGTGGGTTCGCAAAAAGTTGACCAAGAATTTCAGCACGATCCGTTTTTCTCGTTGTTTCTTGGTTACTTTTGCGGGGCACAGGCTTGTCTCGGTCTGGGTGGGTACGGTTGCTACGCTTTTTAAAAACAGCTTTTTCAATATAATCAACCATACTGCTTGATTTATGTACTGTTTCTTGTACCTTTTTTGTACCTCGCAATACACAAAACTCTCGTGCCAAATAGTGTTATACGCTTTGCTTGCAGGCTTGCCCAAACTAGCCCGTTTTATTACCAGTAGCCAGCAAAATATGAACAGAAGTGAGAGAGAGAGAGAGGGAGTAAAAGAGGGAGCATTGCATTATCATCTCGTGCGCAGCATGAATCTTTAATCGACTGTGAAGAAATAACTAGCACCAACATTAACATTAACACCTGCAATGGTTAGGCGATAGCGTACCTGTTTGGGAAGCGTTATGAAGCCCTTCCACGTCTGACCAAACGAGAGTACACTCGAGACGAGAGCATTTCCGTTGCCAAATGAAATAAATTGGCACACTTGGATGGACAATCTCTTTGTCCGTTCCGAGGAGGGCTCCGCAGTGGCGGGAGGTAGTGAAACAGAAATAGTGTAACCTTCCCCGTCCTAGATCGGAAGTGGAACCGTCTGCTGCTCGTAAACAGCATAACTAACGCCAGTGGCAGTTAACAGGTCGCTCGGTATGAGTGTAATAACGCATTGTTTCTCGTATCTGTGCGGAAGCCTTGCTGGACCTGCTGCTGGTCCCGCAACCGGGTCGGGTGGGGGGGTCACAAACGAGAGCAATAAGGCGTTAGAAATAAGAGGATGGCCAGTTAGAATGGGACGAGCAAAAGC
Organism: Anopheles epiroticus; assembly: GCA_000349105.1. Taxonomy (NCBI): domain Eukaryota; kingdom Metazoa; phylum Arthropoda; class Insecta; order Diptera; family Culicidae; genus Anopheles; species Anopheles epiroticus. Next base: position 541,318 of record KB671391.1, on the reverse strand, counting down.
TGTAGAGCTACCCCGGAGTGCTTTCCTTATCCTTTACTCGATGGCTGTATTCTTTTGGCTCGAATTCTTAGCTCTGGTTCATCTGATGTTTTTCATGCCTCGCACCAGCTTCTGGAATCGTGCAATGGTTTGCACTTGACGCTCTAAATGATGGTGGAATAATGGGTGTAAGGTAACAGCTCTGTTTGATGTTTGAAAATGATATCAAAGGGGGCAGAGGAAGTGTATCTTTTGCTTGGAAGTGTCAGTAACAGTCTAGCAGGAGGGCTTTTATTGTTTTTGTAGCTGCGTCTTTGCTTTCACATCACGAGAAATTACAAATGAAACAGTCATCCGCATCCGTACTCGGTAGCAATTTAAAGAGAAACAATCGCACTAGTAGTACAATGCGTTACGCAAACCTTGCAGTGAGTCCTTTTTTATCTCATCATAATACGATTAAATTCACTTACGTTCCTTACCAATACACACCCTAAGGATGCAAAGCGGCCCGCAAACACACTCTTCAACAGAAATGGAGAAATAAAACATGCCTTGTCAGCAAGCGCCGTAAAATGGTTCTTCACCGATTGGCAGCTTTCCCCGGAAAATCGGTACCGAAAACCATAAACATGGAATAATTACCATCAACTTTCCACACGTACGTGTTTGTATGTGCTTCAAGCTGCCTGTGATGCGTGGAAAGGAATCATATAATTTAGATTTTGGGGAATTATGGGGCTGGAAATGATAAATTATACCATCGATTGCCTAATACTACACACACGCGCGGTCTGCCACCGTCACGTCGCACATGATTGACTTGAATATTCTCTTCTTTCCACCCCTACACGGGTGGGAATAGTGTGACTGCGGGTGTGTGTGTGAGCGAAGGAGTTTGTGCAAGCGAGGGCTTAAGTTTCGCGACCGTGTACATTTCCAAACCGGATGGCAATCACACATGGTACTCGCAAGCGGGCGGTGGGTTGCGCAAAGAAAAAAAGTCTTTTTCTAAGCCTGTCTAATGGAAAGGCATTTTCGGCCGACACCCATAATGCAACGATATCAATCGTTTACCTTCGTTGCCCGCTCGTTCATTTTTCTTTACTTCTCTCCCGTTGCTTAATGTGTGGGCAAGGTGAGAGACATACTCACACATACGCGCATTTGCCGTCAAGATTGGAAGTGATACTAAGGAAGCACCTACGCCCCTCCCACATCCAGCCGCGCGTTGGCGTATGACTCATTTGAAAAGCAATTTCATTTTCCAATAATACCGGATGAAACGTGATATCTTTGCGAGAAAAGCACTCGATTTATGATATTTTGCACCACGCGAAGCGAAACGCAAACGCAATAACGATGGTTCGACGTACCTCCGGCCATTCGTCACCCACCATTTGCCGTTCGGGTGTGCCGCAACGAGCGGTTGTCTCTCCCTGTCGATACAGCAGGTTCTGAACGCATGACAGACGAACGGACGGACACTGACAGACGGATGGGATACGATCGAGGAGGAAGAGGAAACAAGGAAGAGGAAAAAGAAAAAAAAAACATGATAGAGTTATTAGAAGAACTCGCTCCATCTCCCGGTGCGATGCGTGTTAGTAGCAGCCCAGCAGAGTCTAGCGTTCCCGGCAGAGGGCGCACAGAGTGTTACACTATCGCAGCTCGAAACTCAAACAAAAGAGGCACGGGCACGCAGCAAGGGAAGGTTGGAGAAACTAATGGATCGAAATGGAAATTAAGTACGCCGTAAAGGAAAGTTCGTTTGGTTTTTGCGCACTTGCAAGAAAGAAGCTGCCGGAAAAGAACAACTTTGGAAGGCGAGAAGGCCACTGCCTCTTGGCGGAACTGCTGCTTCTGCGTGGGAAGGAGGTTTGTTTTCCTATTAGTGTAACAAGATCCGACCTGGAAATGGGATCGGAAAGGGCGCGTAATGTTGCGCGTAAATCAAGCACGTGTGTTACCCGATGTAAGTGGTCTGTGTTGTGCCCGGAACAACTCCATCAGGTGGACACGTATGACTTGGGCGAACGGTGTTGGTGTCGAGCGATGAAGAACGGAAAAGAGCATGAATGGACGGACGGACGTTGCTGCGAATGCAAATTGGATCCGATCGAAGCATTCGATGGTGTTGACATTGTGAGCAGAATATCGTTAGGACCCCTGCTGGAACTGTATGTTCCAGTTCGGATCTCGGAGCTGCCGTTTCTTAGAATTCTATAGTTCCATTAGGCTGGACGGAGCAAATATTGAACCGATGTGAAGCAATTCACATCGTGAATAGAAGAGGAACATAGATCACGAAAGTGAGAAAGAGAAAAAGACACACAAAAAACATGACACACACTCACCTTCACACGGGGAGACACTTATAGCCGTCCGTTGTGGTTAAACTGCAGACAGCATTTTTTTCACGTACAAAAAGTCGCACCTTCCATTCCCATTTTCCATCGCTGCTAACAATCTCTGCTTGAAACAATTCCACGTCCTTAGCCCTCTCTTTCTCTCTCTCTCTCTCTCTCTCTCTCTCTCTAGCCGTCTTTATCTAACATGCTTTTCACAACTGCACCAACAACGCTAATCCATTTTCATCCGATCCCCAGTCCCTGGGAACGATCCAACGCAAAGCGAACAACGACGAGACGACTCATGAAACGGATTCGAATACTTCAACTAATGAGTCTAAGAGTCTTGAACTTCAACACCGTACTGGGCCGGTACGTCGCAGCACACTGGCACTGAAGATTCACGCCCCCACTACCGGCCTCTCCCACCCTCTTGTCCTTGCCCTCTTTCGCCGGTAATACGCTTTTGTTCCGGTGTATGATCTGATTTAAATGAAGGCTGGCATCGTTTCAGGACCCACGCGAAGGCCAGCGAAGGCTAGCGTGGCCGTTGTTTGTTTGGTCGGGTCGGTTTTGGGCTGAAGTGAAAAAAGAAAGAAGCTTTTCACAGCGCTTTCTTGCTTCATTTTTCAATGCACGCGATGTGGTTAAGCTAATTGTACGTGATGAGTACTAATGGATTTGTAAAACAAGAGCTTATCAACGGGGAGGAAGAAGTGTGCGAGAAAACAGCAAACCCTTGGGGCATGGGAATACTGTGATAAGGATCATCAAAAATAAAGCGAGAGCTCCTGATGAATGTCTCCATTATTTTTGAAGAATTTAGTCGGCATATTGCAGTTGGTGAAAGAGGGAATCTCTTTTATTGGTTTGATAGCAGGTCGCATTTAAGTATAGTTTGGCATAAAATCTTTGTTTTAAACATTAGTTGTACCACATTAAGTATACTGTTCATATACGATTAATATAGTCACTGTTGATCGATTGAAATGGATATAGTAAACATTAAATCCATTCAAGGATGACCGTCAGCAACACACTCGTCCTCAATATCACACATCCTGATTGTTTCTAGGAACTTGAAAAAGCTTTTACGGCCCATTAATTGCATCGTTGTACTATTCTTGACGAAATTGTCAAACGAAATTCACTTCACCGCCCGGCCACTCCTGGCGTGCCGAATAGCTTTTAGTGAAGGTGAATATTTCATATCTTTGACCATCCTTATCGCTACGTAGTTGGAACTGAGTGTTGCATTTTAAAAATAACTCCTTTTGAGTGAGAGTGCGTATACATTTTTAAATAACATTTCTATGGAATACTATTTTCGGAAGGTGAGAAATACTTAGCTTCACATTGTGCCGTGTTGTCATGCAATAGAAGCAGATTTTTGTCACGTGATGCCCCTGATTCAGAAGGAGTTCTATATATAGAATATAGCTAAGGATATTCATAACTAAACGCCCAAAGTTAGACACTTTGCCTGACAAGTCCTGTCTGGTGAGCTGATTCACAGCTTTAAAAGTGATTCGGCTATTTTGTTTGAGTTGTTCCCAAAAATAAAGCTTTAATATGCCGATGGCAAGAGTGTTAAGAAATTATCATATTTTTTTGGTCCGTCGGGAAGGCGGTAAGAGTCCCGGTGGCTCCATTGCTAACATTAGAAATTCCGTCAATATCGCACAGTCGCCGGTATGGGAGAGGGGTTTTATTATCATCGCATTGATCGCTTCTCAATAATGCGTGTGCGTATTTTAGTTTTCCTTTTTCTGTCCTATTACCAAAGGCCGTACACTCATTGATATGGAAATCCAATTCCATATGCTTCGGAGGCGCTTTTGGGCAAAAGCAAATCCCAGACGACAGTCGGCCAAGACGTCAGCATCATGCTGCGAGATGCAAACGGGCGCCTTTCCATTTATGATATTAAATTTTATTGTAAAGCCGTCGCCGTTGTTTGGAAGCAGACGAACCGATGGAAGCAAGGGGACGGTGGGTCAGATCTGTGGGTATGCAATCTATTCAACACGTGCGATGCGATGAAACCATAAAGGATGAGCTTTTGCTATTCTTGTGGTGCGGTGAAGTGCTTTAAAATAATAGTCAGGTCTCTGAATCCGATTGGTGCAACATTGTACGCTATTCATCGTGTAAGCTTATGGCATTTGGGCATTGTTTAATTATAAGGGGCTTCTTCAAACCCGACCTGTGGCTCATTACTACGCACGAGATACCTGCTAAACTGATGAGCGATTTTAAAAGCTTCCCCGCCGGGTGAAGTCCTCCACTTGTTGTAGTAACAAAGGTAGCTCACTAGTGTTGAAACATTATCGAAATTCAGTGCAAACGCGACCGTCACCGTCGCCCAGCATGAGGTCCGTCTCACGTTCGCTCATTTGTCCACGCTCGTGTGGGAAAGGGTGCTGTAAAATGGTCCAATTGCATTTGCGACATGACTTCCTAAGCCTGAAGTAACTCCCCGCATTTACCCCAGCTGCCATGCAACCCGAGCTTGCTGGTGCGGAATACGCCTGGATTACTGCACGTTCAGCGTAGGTAGTGCGCCTGGCAATGGGTTGAGCGGAATTCGAGAAATGTCAACAAATGGCACGAGTCCCTTTTTACTTCGGTTGTGCTGGCCTGATTTTCCTGTGTTTGAGAAGAACTTCCCGCTACCTTCTAGGAAGCCAAGAATGATGGGATTTTGTTTTTCTTTTTTCGACTATTTTTGCTCTGCCTTTTCTTCTAGTTTTCGGTAATATTAGTTTCCCCTTCTTACTGAGAGGGTGGCGGTGGTGAGAAAGGGACCGCACCGTTAAACCCGTCGGATTGGTCATGCATGTGATGTATTTGATAGGTACGTGTGCTGATTTGCTAAAACCCCAACATTCCCAGCCCTTTTTGGAATGACCAACAACATCCGATTTCCGGCTCGAGGGAGTGGGCAAAGGGACGGAGAGTAGGGAGGAAAGGGCCGCGCCTGGGGAAGGATGTGATGACAAACATATTTTCACTTCGTTATTTTCCCTCCAGGGGAGGGAAGGCAGATTTGTTTTACTATTTTATTTTCCCGTGCGAGGTGTGATGTGCCAAGCTGGATGGAGTAAAACGGCACTAAGCAGCAACAATCCGTATGGAGGGCAAAAAAAACAACCTCGTCACACACATACACTTACAACCGTTTAACGTTTGCCGTTGGTTCCCGTTCTGCTTCTGGGCAGTAGTAGCGGGAAGGTTGAAATGGAAAACTATCCCCCAGTACCTTGTACCACCGGCCGCAAAATGGTGTGGCCGTGCGGTTGTGTGGAAATATAAACTGTTTTATTTACCGAAAACGTGGCGCAGAGGACGAGGTAGAAAGGAGAGAGATTAGAGGAACGTCCTGACAGCGCACATATTGACTGTTCGCCGGGCTGTTGAACAGCGCAGCGCCATTGCAAGACAGAGCACACTTTGGTAATCTTCAATATGTCCAGCAGTTACAGTAGTTTGCTCCGTCTGGATGTGGGAGAATTGTGACAGGAATGTTCGATGTGCTTACATTTGTGTTTCTTTTTAACGTTTCCTTTGAAGACACCAAACTGCTTTCTTGAGGCTACATTTTTTGTGGCTCCTGGCCTAACCTTTTGGAAATGAAGTTTTTCACCCACCACGAGCTCTACAATACCTTGCGGGGGCTCGGTCATATATGCCGGTCAAATTATACCGCCTCGTGGAATACATATCTCCCAGGAAATAACATCGAAATGATAAACAGACAACAATATGCTGCATACGAATGTGCTTTCAGTGGTGCTGCTGAGGGCCTGCTCAACTGTCATCACTCGTCGCTGGATGCTGAAAACAAAACGTACGCGCGAAAGATTGGCTTTGCTAGGTTTGAGGAAAGCCGCACCTTTCCCACGGGCAGCGAAGTCCTTTCCTGGAAGCTTGGTATCTTCCACTTCGTTAGCTCTAATCCTTTCGCGTTTTCCACTGGCACTCTTCGATGGAGTAAGGTGAAACGAAGAGACCGATGGAAGGGAAGGAAACGCAGCGTAAAATCCACAGAATTTCCGAGGATACGGTACCGGCACCGTTGTCGGTTAGTCGGTTCCGTGTCTGAGCTGCTGTGGAATGTGGTCGTAATGTGTGCGTGTGAGGAGAAGCATCCAGGGGCGCCGTACCGGTTTTGGCGAAACCCCTTTTGACCTCCGCTGGAAAAACCGTAAATGGATACGGCGAGCAGGCGAGCAGGCAGGAGATAGCGAATGTCAACTCTTCAAGTTGCATGTTTTATTCAATCTTGCCTATCAGGAATTTCTGGATTACCCAACTGGCTGACGTGACACTAAAGCGAGCACGAATGTGTTGGCGTTGTGAGGTGCAGATGAGTGCTGGACGGACGAAAGGGAAGGCGGAGGAGTACACAAGGTGGAGGAGCACATTTTCACTGGGAATGTTTTAGCAACCGAGGCCGGCGGAAAACTGCCAGCATTCCGCGCACGCTCTAAGCACGGTTTGCTGAACGAAATGCCACTCTTACAAACCTCTCCGATTCTGTCCGAAGGTTTCGGTTTAGGTGCGTGGTAGAGTGGCCAGGATTGCCGTGCCCCGAAATTCCATCCTTTTGTGGGATCTTGAGCAAGGAAAGCGGTAAAAAATGCTTGTTGCTCTAAAAAGGGAAGGATATCCAGGTCCAGAAATATTCACGTTTCGAGTGCTTTTCGAGCACTTTTTGAGCAGTTTTTTTCAGTTTGCTATGAATAGTTAGTAAAAAACGGTTACGTCAACTTTCGAGCAGATTTCGTGCAGTTGACATAAACTCAAACTGTGCAGCATGCTGTTTGCTTAGCTGAAATTCTTTGGCGTCGATTGAGTGTGCCCATGGTTCGTAGATCATGGAATTTAATTGAAACAAAACATGGCGTAATTACCTCTAGCGGGGCACTTTTGTTGTAATGCTGCTGGTTTGCGTTTCGTACACCCTTGGTGCTGGATACCACCATCGTTACGCAGTCTTGGAGCCTGGCGCTCTCAAGATACGCCAGAGTAAGCAAAAAACAACCAACATTCTTCCGTAGCTGATACTAACTTGGAATGAAAAAGCTGCTGATTTTTTTTTTGTAACGTGCTCAAAAAATATAGAAGGAAGCATAAAAGAAGTCTCTTTGGGAAGAGGGTACAAAAACTAACGAGAAAAAAATCCCAACCAGCAAGGATAAATTGAAAAGGTCCAAACGAAACCGAACGAAGCTTCCCGAATGCTTTCCCGGCCGTTTCCTGGTGCCGGTAAATAAATCCTGCTCACAGGGAGGCAAAAACCTTCTGTACTCAAACGGCCTCACGCCTTAGTAGGTTGGGAGAACCCGAAAAGAGGACGAGACGAAGCGAACTGAGTACAGACAATACAAACACTCACACAGAAATAAAAAAAAAAGATGTTCGCGCTTTCAAGTTTTGCGCGCGTCTTGAGAAAAATCCGGAAAAGATATCCGTCCGTCCCATTTCCCATTCAACAAGTTTTCACCTCGGCTGCTCCGGGGGTGTGGTGCTCCGTCGTGGGCTTTGAAGCTCTCGAGATACAAAACTCGCACAAGACAAGCAGAAGAAACACTCACTCACAAACGTTGCGCCTCGCGCCGGCACTCGGCAAAGCGAAAATCGAGCCACTTTTCGGGCCGGTGGTCCTTGAAGATGGATCTACGGCCGTCAAACCAAATAACGCGACCGTTGATACTCTCACACCTTCACTCTGCTAGGACCCTTTCCCTCGGCACGGAAGCGAACCGTGTCCAGTGCTCGATGGTGTGGGTGCACTGTAAGAGAGATGGAACCCCATAAAAAGACGTCCATTTCTTCTCGCAAATGAATGAACGAATGGCATCCACGGGGAAGAAAAACGGAAGCTCATCATAAAAAAATCGGAAGCCATCTCAGAGGGCTTTTGCAGGAAGGAGGAGCGACAGTGCGCGGGCTTTACACCGGGTAGAGAGGGTTTAAGAAGGTGATGAGAAGAAGAGGAAGGTAGCGAGGAGAGTGGTAAAGAGGGCCAAGATGCTAAGCTCAAACCAGGGTGAATATAAACACAACTCAAATAACTAATAAAGAAGGCTGGCCGAGGAGATTTTTCCTTTTTCCAGCGCACTCGACCGCCCTCGTTCGGATTTGGCCGCCATACTGTCCACGCGGGATGTATAAAATCCGAAGATATTGCATTTTTACAGTATGTCCGGGACGACGTGTCGTCCGACCCATCTTTAGCGAGTTTTGATGTCGTATCTGAAATGTCTACATCATAATAAAGAGTAAAGAAAGTTCCCCGCCTGTGAGTGGTTAAGTGAAAGTAAGAAGGACAGATTTACGGTGTACGATGGACGATCCTAGAATCCCTGGAGCTGCAAGTCGGTTGAAACAAATTGTGGTAAAAATTTGGCCTTGATTTGGGTGTATACCATGGCGTGTCAAACTGTAACACTTTGTGACGTTTGGCTTATACAAGTCATTTATCCGAAAGTGTAAAAGTCAAAACACAACGCTGATTGTAATTAATTCGGCAACATTTGAGCTGTACAATGTGTAAGGATTTTCGGAAGACTCATTTGTACTGCTTTAAACTTGCGAACGGAGAAAAGTCAAACCGGTTGGGGGAAGCAATTTTTCCCAACCGAGAGAAAACTAATCCCCGGTATCAATCTTCACCGTCTGTTTCGCCGGCTTTGGGTTACGGGTTGGGCTGATTATTTCATCTCACTCCTGCGCCTTGCTCACCCAAAAAGGTGTGTCCTACCGCATCGACCGACCGAGCGAACAAGCCGAAGGAATTCTTCAGCACCGAAAATATGTTTTCACTTTGTCGTTTACGTACCTCCTTTTTCGTTCGGATTCGGCGGAGAGATTTGAGATGAAGCAGAGCGAAATTTAGCACAACGGGACGAACGGTACGGGGTTTTAATGGCGGACGAAGTAATGCTATGCGGAACATGGTGAAATTTTCACTCACCGTTTGCAAATTCCACATACTTTGCTACACCAGATTTCGTGGGTCAAAGTTTGGAGTGTTCGGGTTGTTCTCCCAATGGCATTCACATTTTTAAACTGAAAAGGGATGCGGCTGCATTTCAGGACTTGCATTACAAAACGAATCGAGTCAGCTAAACTGCATGACAAAATTGCATTATTTGTCACCTATGTAAAATAGACGTCAGCGGGAATTGACACCCAAAATTGTAATGCGGTGTAGTATACGTTCAGGCGCTCCGGAGAGTGAGGGATCGGGTTTCTACGCTGTCAGCAAATAATTTGCACATTACACGGTTCAGAAAAAAAAGAAACCTTCAACACTTCATTGTGGTGTCAATTTGATTTGCCTCTGCAGTCGTAGAACGAGCCACGATACATCAAAAACGTGACAGACTAACGATACTAAAGTATTGATTGATGATGCATCCGTTAGCCTGCTTGAAGTGGGTTCCGTCTTGGTGCGCAAAACAGAACGGAAAGACATTGTGAAGGAGTGCGAGGAAATCTAAAAGCTTTAAAGTGTCCGGTACGTGATGGCGATGAGTCAAACTGAGTCGTTGAAGGCGCTATTTTGTAGCATAGTTTTGTTGGCCAAAAGGATGCCGAAATCTGATGCATTCCAATCGAATGGAATAAAAAGTGTATGGCATTTTCTGCAATCACATCATTTTGCTAAACTGCTTTTCAACTCGGTCTTTATAGCTCCCATTTAAATACAGAGAACCAAGCAACTGAGCTCTCACAAAAACAAAAGGCACGTAGCCGGACCCAGGTCAAAAATGGGGGTTAACGATTGTAGTGTTTTACCGCAGGTCATGTTAAATTGAAATGTAAATTGAAAACACATTAGCTGTAAGTGGTGAACGCTTTTCTTTTGCGCCCTCTTTTTTGTGTTGCTGTTCTCATTGGCTTTGGTGAATTAAAATTGCCGAATGAGATGGCAATAAAGTGCGCTCTTGGTATCGCTGCTATTGTGTCGCCCGAAGGCAAAGAGGGGCTGTGCAGATGTGTGTGGACAGAGAACAAAAAAGAAGGTTGCTAGTGGAAATAAAACACTTTGTTTAATTGCATTGTACTGACCTCAATTGTACCATGTGATTCCCTGTTTACGAAGGGTTGCATTTTTGTTTTGGTTCCACACGTTTTAACAGTCACACCAAACGCTGTCAATAAATTTTGAATGGGGTTTCTTTTACTCTTGGCTTAAATGTTTCGCCTTCACCGGAAATGGAAGTCAAGCCGTGGAAATGATTTGCAATAATTATCACCAACTGATCGTTTTGGCTGCGTTTTAGGTACCGTTGGCTGCGTTTCCTCCCTCGTTTACCTCGCCATTGTACCATGCATGTACATTTTACCCATCGAGAAAAACGATGATAAAAAAACACCCCTGTCTGTTGGTCCACATGGCAGGGAAACTCACTCGCATGACTCGCCGCAGCAGCGAAGGCATTAAGCGCCAGTCAAGGAAAGAGCCGGAAAGACGATAAATTTAACAGCCGAATGAAGTTTCGCAATTGTTCGCAACTTGGTTTATTACTGTTATTATTGCTTCGGTTCGGAGCGTTGGAATGCGTTTTTCCGGTCGGCCCGTGAGTCAGGAGAGGGTCTGCCATTGCCGTTGCCGTTGCCTACGAAACTCCGAAGCCGTTGGTACCAATTAACGGTGGAAGTTAAATTTAGTGCCACCGTAGTGCTGTTGCAAACAGACGCTGCACAGCACAATTGCTGCCGCTCGTACCGATGCCTTCGATTAAAGCAGCTGAAGCAGCTTAACGACGGCGAGTCGGCAAGGAGTCGAAATGAATGCTCGCACAACTTTTCTTCTGCTCTGGAAGAAGTGCTTTGCGAAGGATGAAGAAAGCGATGAATGTGCAATAAATCCAGAGCAAATCTAAACTGTTCACCGACACAGAATGTAGTGAAGAAAGAACTGAGCTTTGTTTGAAAAACATAAGCAAATAGAAAAACTTTTTGTTGAGCAATACGTCATATGATGAACATATCAATTATTCAGCGATAAAAGAGCTATTCACTTTTTGAAGTTACTTGAGTTGAATTGAAGTCGTCAGCAAATGTAAAGCTTCATACAACACGGGTCGTGGAAAAGTCTCCCATGAATTATGTTGTTGAAGTAGTTCAGTGGCTTTTGATGTGTAAATATTGATCTTCTTTATACTGTGTTGTTGTAGTAATTATGATCTAAAGCTAATTAAATAAATCCTATTACTTTGCAATGAGTACTAGCCAATAGAATTATCAAGCGTACGAAAAAGTGTTTGAATTTGTTTTGCAAAAAATCGATACATAATTTTGTATTTCGTATAAACAAAAGGTCACTTCTGAAAAATTGGTTACTGCCTGCGACAAAAATAATGCAAATGACATTCCCTATTGAGTAGAGCTTGCCCACGAATTTTCACAACCATTCACCATGTTCACTTTATACTTTGTGCGCCGTACCTTTCCGCAACTTGAAGGCTTATCAATATTAATGTTAAGCCCATTCATTCATCAAGTTATTGACCCAGCATACCCGACAAAATGGCAGCAAAGTAGCTGCCAACGGTCGCGGGTGGGTAGCTTAAAAGTTCATTTCATAAACATACGCGCGCACCCAACAAAACCCACGGCTTTTGGTCCGCGCTATACACATAGACACACACACAAAAACAAGCTGGTGGAACACAGCTTCCAGCGGACTGGCAGATGGAAACAATTTGTAAAGGTAGTAAAAAGTGGGGAAAAAGTTTCCGATACTAATTTTCTCACCCCTGCCAGCCGCTGTGTGAGTGCGTGTGTGAGGCCGCCGGAGGCATTGTTTTTATTTCGGTTACGTTCTTCCCGCGCCCCGGCATGGCAACAAGGCAGCTTCAAAGTGGAAGCCCGCGTGGCCTTTCTCGCAGACGCTGAAAGCATTAATCAGTTTTTGGCATGATGAGAATGTAATGTATTGCTGTGTGATGCTTACACAAACACGCACACAGACACTCATAAAAGCAGGCACAGAGACAAACAAGTGGGATTGCCGGTGGGAGTGATGCTGCACGCTCGATAATTTGAAAACCACCGGTAACAAAGTGGATTTTTATGGGTAAAAGGGTAATTTGTTAACCATTTTGTAGAGATTCGTTTTTTTCGCTCTTTCCTTTCTGTTTTGTTTTGTGGAGTGCCGCTGCTTTCTCCAATATGATGAAAGCAAGCATAATGCAGATGAAAAAATGCGGAGCAGCAGGCAGTTGGTGGCATTTGGGCAGATTTGTATTCTCTTTTCAACGGAACCACACGTGCACCGGCACAATAATGACGGACGCAACTGTGGAGAGGCTGGAGGTAGGTGAAGAAACACTGTAAAACACCATTGATTGAGTTTCGAAAGCCTCCACAAAGCAAAAAAGAGCTGCTGTTTGCAATGAAACAACCAAATTTTACTTAATTTTGGCTGGCTCGTTGTCAATGACCAGGCTTCTCCATCGTGCCTGGAAGTGTCAGCAACCAGGGTTCTCCATTGGGGCTGAAACTGTCAGCAACCAGGCGCCTCCATAAATACGGGCTGATTATGGATTTTGACAGATTAAATTTAAACTTTTCCATTATTTTATGGATGGTTTTGAGTTGCTTTTTTTAAGATTCATTTTCTACCGTGAATCAATAGATATTGCTAAAACTAATCACCTTTCTACAGTGTAATGCAGAAAGAAAGGTTCTTCAACATGTATCAGAACCTTAACGAGTCGATGCTGGTGTAGAAAGGAGAAAAAGGTAAGCATTCTACGAAATACATACAAACGTGTTTTCTTTCGCACGCGCGCTCTGGACACAAAACACCTTTTACTTCCGACGTCGTCGTCCAGCTAATGCAATACGCCTGGCGATGATAATAACAAGTGTTTATGGTCCGTCTCACCGTCTCAAACCGACCCCACCCTAAGACGGAAGCGTCACTGGTGGTGCCCTCAGTAAGGAGATAAATCTAATTTCAACTTCCATTAATATTTTTTTCGCATCGCATGCGCCCTCTGCTCCTCCCTGTGTGGCTCGTGTGTTTGACGGTGCGGAAAACGCTGCTAGAAAGCCGTGAAGCACGAGGAAATAAAACAAACGTTCTTCCTTTATCCACTGTGCCAAACCGATGGACAGTAGAGGGCAGCTCGAACGTTGCATTTCTTCCGCAACGAATCGCATTTGTGTCTTGGTTTGTCAAAGAACGGCCCAAGATTTTTTTTTCCCTCCATAAACGTAACAGCCATCTACCATGGCGCATCGAAGTGAAGCCAGAAACAACAGCAAAAAATATAGAAAGAATATTCATTCCATTTCGTTTTCATTTCCACTCGCGGTTCCGCACTGCCTGGTACTCTTGACCGGTTCATGTTTGGAGGGTTTTTGTTTCATGATATTAAAATTATGCCCGAACACGGGTCCAGTCCATGTGGAAAAGGGCGATTTGATGGTAGCCAGGGACCATCACCAGTGCAGTGAAGTAATATCAATTTGGTGAATCTTGAAAGGTTGTTGGAAAGCACCTTTGATTTTTTAAGCGGCATTTCTTTAACGGGCCTGTGCTGCAGCAACCGTGAAATGTACAGCGGTGGCAAATTAAATTAAGCATCCCACCACCAAGTAGATCATCGTTTGAAGAGATTGGTTTGGCTTTTTTGGATCGTCGTTTTGTTGGCTGGTGGAAATAAGATCCCAATTTATATGGGGTTCCTTCTACCGAAAAAGAAATTCCGGCTGTCGACTAAACGGTGTACTAGGTAGGGCAAAATTTCATCAATATAAAATTAAATTTATTAATCCAAACAGACGCAACCAGTTGGTGGCGATGGTAGTTGCGAAACGAAGAAATGGAAATTAAATTTTTGTCCTCCAAACAATCGAAACATGCGGGTTTGATGTGTAAAGATAACTAAACTCCGAACGAAATTGGCGATGGTGATGATGGTATTGGCTTCGTTTCGTGAATGTGTACATAATTTAAAACCACCTTCCCAGCTGTAACGAGAAGAGCAAATAACATGACCGTCTTCTTGCTGTTTTTCCATCCCCATCGTCATCAGCATCATGATCATCGTTGAAGTCGTCAACATCATCATCTTCCAACGTTTCTTTCATTTGCTCAAACAAACACACACACCAGTCATGTTCTCCCTTCGTTACTTCTCGTTAATCGTGACATTTGCTCTACCAAAGACGGGGAAAAAAGAACACTTGAAGCAGCATTCGCAGCAAAGCACAGAATTCGACTTCACAAAAATGGAAATCTGGAAGGCTCACGACCTCCTATGGAGCTGGCCACAGTCGGGAAAAGGAGTGGAAAATAAAATGGCTAACGCAGCATCAAATCCGGAGTACGGTAGGTACAAGAAGCAAGCGGAGTGGAGGCAATGTAATATTTGATTTTCATTGAGGATCCTTTTTATTTGCCATTCCCGTTCGTTACACTGCCGTTGCTGCTGTTGCTGGCACCGTGTGCAACCGGTAGTAGGCCCGTGTGACCTTCGCCCGGTGCTACCGGTACTTTTGAATGGAGCTTTTCCATCATCGTGTGAACGGGTGTAGCATTATTGCAACCAGAATCCGATGGTTTGAAAGGTAAGCCATGTTACCTCGAACCCCAGCTACCGGACCTAGACGAATTACTATCGATCTTTACCATAATGAACCGTACTACGATTGCTACTTTTGCACCGGAACCAAATGGATACCCGATACCTCGACTATACGTGTACGACAGCCTTGTTGGGGGAAGTTGGTAAAGCTTCCGATGAATTTACAGAGCATAAAGTGTTACTGGCAAAAATGCGCCTGAATGTATGCAATTCGCACTAAAAACACGTCCTATTAAAGTTTTGTTGTCGCTTCCAAAGCTGCTTCTATTGCAGTTTGTGGTGGTTCAACTTGAAAGCGTCCCATATCATCCCATTGCTCAATTAAATGTTCGTTTGTGAAGGTGAATAAATTACCATTCACATACCACGGCAGGCGGTCATCGGCTTCGGTTTAGAGCCCGTTTTCCCTGGAGTGAGACACTCCTCGGTTTCACTTATCCATAAGGGAGAGAGGGAGTGAACAGCACAAAAAAGAAACATGTATTGTGTTGGCTTTCCAAAATTAATCCATTCGTAGAATTGGGGATTTTATTATGTTCCGCACCACACGCGCACACACAGACACACACGCTCTCATGCGTTTGCTGACACACGGGGAACATGGTAAAGCCGAAACGAAACGGAAGTAACGCCGAAATGCGTACAATTTATCAATCAAATAAATCATCCTCGTCGCACGGCGGTACTCACCACGCCACTCACCATTTTGGAATGGTTTTTGTTTTTGATGAATATTGCTAATAAAGCGAAAAGCGGGAAGGGGCTGCACTGCAGAAGAAAGAAAGAGAGCACCGTGCTAATACCTAGCGGTTGATTTATTGAACGTTCGCAGTTCTATTCTCCTCCTTCTCCTTCTTTTGACAGATCTGCTTTGTCCAGCTGTCAACTGTTCGTTTCATTTGTTGTGTGTACTTTTTCGGCTTCGTTTGTTTTGGTTTTTCGTTTTCTTTCACCTTTTCGCTGATATATGTCAACGACGCACGGTGATGATTAATTGACTAAAGTGCCGTAAAATGTGCCGGTACTGGGCGTTTGATGCACCGAACGCTTTTGTTTAACGCAATTCACAATGTGAACGCTTGACATGGCATGTTGGCGGGCAAAGGTTGTTATTGGATGGGAGGTGGAGGAGAACATTGGGTTTAAATTTAGTTTGCTTGGATCCCAACCGTTACAGTAGTTTAATTCTTTTTTTTCCAGGATGATGTCAACGGGGTCCTGTAATGGGATGGTATGTTTTGAGCGCGTTCCAAATTCGACCCTCACAGGACCCACTTCCACTCAGCAGGTGCCTGACGGGGTGATAGCCTACACACCCGGCATACGCGGCTCGTGCAAGGCGAAGACAGCAGGGTTGTCTCCCCTGTGGTTTGGGTTCCAGGATCCCCTTCCATAGCTACTTGAGGTGGCGTGGCGTGGCACACTGCACAGTACACCTACAGCAGCGCGCCGAACATGAGCTCACACAGGGTGAGTGCGTTTTCGCGGCGCGCATTTAAGGTGTGTTATCTAGCCAGGGGAATTCGCCGTGACAACTCGTGGTTAAACGCGTGGTTCGGCCCGTCTGCAGAAGCTCCTGCAGAGGGCATTACGGATACGCTACTGCTTCTCGCGCGCGATAGTATAAATAGGACCGTTTCGTTGCGGTCGGTCTTATCATTCTTCTGCCAGTGTTCGTGTGCGCTTGGTCACGGGATGGATTCACGGTCGGTGAGCAATTTCGAGCTGAAAGCCATCAATGCCTGGGATAAGCGCAATTTCACGCGCGGCATCAAGAGTTTGTTTCTGGAGTACTGCTCCAACAGTACGGTGCACGGGATCAAGTACTTTGGCTGCAAGCGACGGACCCTGTTCGAGAAGTACGCACCATCCGGTACGGTCTGGCTGGAGCGGTGTCATTAATTGTGTGACGCTTGTGGTCTCTCGTTTCTACAGGATATGGTGGATTGCTACCTTCCTGCTGTCGGTGTACGGATGCGGACGGTTAATCCAGAACATCTATCGCAAGTGGGAACAGACACCGGTGATTGTGAGCTTCGCAGAAAAAACCACACCCGTGTGGCAGATCCCGTTCCCGGCGGTAACGATCTGCCCGGAAACGAAGGCACGCAGCATGTACCTCAATATCTCCGAGGTATACCATCAGATGAACAATACCTGGCGGGATGAGATGACGGATGAAACGTAAAGTTCTCACATCATTACTACCAGCAATAACAAATAGCCTTGTGTTTTTGTGTCGTGCTAGGTGTTCTGTGGACTACCCTGTACGTAGAAAGCGTAGTGATTATGTTCTCCCTCCATTTGTTTTCTTTTAGTTACGATCGTTTCCGGGCGGTGGCGCAAGTGTGCAATGCTCACATCTTGCTGGGTATCAGTCTGAATCAGACGACCGATCCGAACTGTGTGGAATTGCTGCGGAATGTGTCGATGCCACTGTATCCGGCATTGTTCTACTGCCTTTGGCGCAACGAAGGGAGACAGTGCAGTGAGTTTTTTACCGAGACGCTCACCGAGGAAGGGATTTGTTTCACGTTCAACGCCCAGTCGGCCGAGGAAATGATGAGGGTGGATGTGCTGCATAGCGACTATGAGTACATATCGGAGAAGCGAGAGTCTCCGCTGTGGTCGCTGGAGAAGGGATACGCCGAAAACACCGATCTCGACACGTATCCGGTACGGGTGCTCGGGGCTGGTGCTAGGGCTGGACTGAACGTGCTGCTGTTTTTGTACGAGCAAGACACGGATTTCATTTGTCGTGTAAGTGCGGCGGTAAGTGTTTTTTGTATGGATCGTGATGCTCGAATGCTTCTTTGTGTGCTTTAGGGACCTGTGCAAGGATTTAAGATATTGCTACACACGTCCAGTGAGTACCCGCAAGTGTCGAAGCAATACTACCGCGTTCCACTCAGTCAGGAAGTCATCATATCGGTCAAACCGCAGATGATCACTACCTCCGATGGACTGCGTGATTACACCCCGGAAAGGTAAACCTGAAACAGGTTCTTGAATGTCTGAAAACGTAAATTTCGTGTGGATATTTTAGACGACAGTGTTTCTTCAACCACGAGCGCCATCTGAAGTACTTCAAGGTGTACACGCAACAGAACTGTGAGCTGGAGTGCATCACCAACTTCACGCTGCACAAGTGCGGTTGCGTCAAGTTCTCCATGCCCCGGGACAACCTAACCGACGTTTGTGGAGCGAGCATGATTAAATGCTACAACGATGCGGAAGACGAGCTGCTGGAGGAAGACGTCAAGTACATTGTGGACAAGTCGCACGACTATCGGGCAAAGTGTAACTGCTTGCCAGCTTGTACATCGGTGCAGTACGATGCCGAAATTTCCCAAGCAGATCTCGACTGGAAGAGTCTGTTTGCTGCCTTCAAGCAGACGTTGGGAGATCAGGGTGATGGTCAGTTTGCACGACTTACGATCTACTTTAAGGAAACACAGTTTATCACATCCAAGCGGAGTGAGCTATATGGTGTGACCGATTTTCTGGCCAACTGTGGCGGGTTGCTTGGGCTGTTCATGGGCGTTAGCTTGCTCAGCCTGGCTGAGTTGATCTACTTCTGCTCGATCCGTCCATTCACCATACTGCGAGCGTACCGGGCCAAAAGACGCGAGTCGAACGTTTTCTTCAATCCTCCGCCAATCATTGAGAAATCAAAGTAGAGTATCTTTTGGAAAAGAATAAGCTGTTCTAATCGCGTGGTCCATCTTAAGATTCACGTAAAGTGTCGCAGAGAGGAAGAATTTACTCGATGTTATCTTGTGCAGCGCTGATGAACAAGCGTGCTGAATAAAATGTTTGATATTTCGTCTGATTTCAATTATCTAAAAAGTTTGTTCCGATGTTGTCTGGTCTTATCTTGCACATCAAGAGCTGAAACGAGTTGCGCCAAAGTTCACAAAGAGAGATGAAAGTTCCTCGTTGAAATTGATGAATGTGTTCGAAAGTTGCAACGCAGTACAGCTAGGGCGGGTAGTAGAACATCTGAAGAGAAAATGTTCCAACGAAATCCTGAAATTGAATCAGCACGCTATCTCTCAGCACCTATCCGTTTTGTCTGCATCAGCACGGAAAGAAGCTTTATCATTGCACCTTGATTTGCATCATCGCTCACAGGCTGCAACCAGGGTAATGGGCCACTGATCAGGGTGGAGAGGAGGTGCCATTGGATGCATTCGAAAATTGCACTGCTCTTATCTAATTTATATGCAAATGAAAAGCATTTGTGGCTTGGTGACGTGGTCGGGGTACGGTACACGGCCAACACCACCCAACCGATGGCACACTTAGGCGAAAGAAACCCCTGATGATCTTTGCAGGCGGTGCTGCAACTACAATGAAAGCTCCCGTCGGGCTGGGTTGGAGAGACGGGAACATTACCACCCACTGGCAAAGACAATCTCGGCGCTGGGAACCGAAATCTCTCTGTGCGGGGACACAATCGTTCATCTTCGTCTTTCGGAGCTACCGTACGCAGCACATGCTCTCGAGTCGCAAGAAGCATGCCGACGGAATCTTCTGAAGTGAAGATGCAAAATTTCATCGACACTTTAGCAAAACTTCTGCTCTAGATTTCTGAGGGCATGCCGAGGTCCCCAATATGCTCGATATGGCACCTTTTTCGATCTAGGTCGATTTGCTCGAACAGTACCCCGTATCGATGGGGGTTTATGGCAAAAAGTCCCTTCTCTCCACTGTACAACACATCAGGAAAAGGAATTTATTTTCATTATAATTATATTATCTCTTTAAGTGCCCTTCTGCCACTTCTTGGTGTCTACCATCTTGGAACTTTATTTTTTCCGTACGACATTCGTTAAGTTTCACCGAGCCAATCCTTGTCGTCGTTAGCTGATTGCAACAACAACAGCCTAGATCACAAAGTAGATGGTAGAAACGATAGAATGTCGTCAGTTGTGCGACAGCTGAAACCATCGTCCCCGTGTGCAGCAACTAGCTAGCTCATCAAGAGTGCTACACTTGCAGGACTATCCCTCTCTGGTACATCTATCAAGTCGGTACAGAAGACAGAATGGAACGATCGGAAGCATGACAAAACACTTGTCATCACAGCAATGACCATCATCATCACCGTGCGAAGAGGTACGGAGTCAAATCAAGGACATCAAGGTTCTCCCGGGACATCTAGGTATGTGTGTGTATGTGAGTCTTCGTTTTGGAAAACACCAAAATAACATTAATTCGTCTGTTTACCGAGTCTGCGTGGAATCACAGTCCCGTTGGGAGATGTTTCAACTTTCAAGAAGCTCCTAAGCAGTACATTCTGCGGGACACACCGGGCATTGGATGGTGTTCTCTGTGGCGTCTAGTTTTGCGAGCCGTAACAATGACATCATTGCTATACACTCACACGGCACATCGGTACGAGCTATGTACCACCATGAGGTCACTCACGCCCGTAGAAACAAGTGCTAGTACATACGTATCACAGTTCCGGTTTGTACCGAATCTGCGACGGCCGGAACGACAACACTTGCTGCTACCTTTCATCCATTTAATGACTCTTCCGGAAAGATCACACATGTTTCCGGTGGATAGTGTCCACTTGCGTGAGAGCGAGAGGAGCACGGGGACGGGCATGTTGTTGGCATGTACGATTGTTTGTCCAGGCACTGGGATGCGATGCCTACTACTCCCTCGTGTTCAATCCCGTCCCACGTACCGGAGAAGCGAGAAAATAAGGGACAGTATAGCACATCTTGACTCCGATTCGTGGTAGAGGGGCAATACGGAAACGAGACCGGGGATTCATTTTGTGACAAACGACAAACAAACAAACGCCCACGGTGTGCATCTGTACCGGTACATGAGAAAGGGCCTGAGAAATGCACTCCCACCCATACGAAGGGAAGATTGGGACAATGGAACGAGACCCTGCCGAGGGAAAAATACAGCACTTTTGGGACGCAAACACGTAAGCGTAACGTATCCCATGGGCTGTCCCCAAATCGGAAAGAATTCCATTCCACCCGGAAGGCTGGGATGAACAGGCACGGAGAAGTCCAAGTTGTGTCAGAGTTGTTCAACTTTTGCATACGGAACCCTGTTTGTCTAACACAAGGGCACATCTCCTCATTCATAGGCAACTCCAAACGGTAGCGCAGGAATAATTCGAACGAAGTGGATGTACTTCACCGGTGACTGGGAATGGGCAGAAGACCCACTTCGGACATTGGAGTACCTTTCCCTCCTCCGGAAGCAGGATCTATTGATTGTCGAACGCAATTGGTAAATGTGCTTTCATTGTTCAAGGTGGCATGGGTGCTCCCCCATCCCCAACTCCTTGATGATGATGATGATGATGATGATGATGACAATGGTAATATTTTCCAAAGGGTCTTGTGGTGATACCCGGAGCTTATGGGTTCACTTTTACGCTAAAACACATACACATGTAGGTAGGCAGTGCTGCGACAATAAGAAGATTTATTTCTACACCGAGACTGCCCGCTTTTTCCCGCAAACGACGTTCCTGCAATTAGCTCCAAAGTCTTGCACCGCCACCGTCCGGGTACGTGATCTGCCTGCAGGATAGGCTCCAATTCATCATTACTTTATTGCCACTTTGTGTAACGATGCTTTCTGCATGTTCGTCTCTCTTCCGGACGTATTGAACAGGCAGTGGACGGAAATCGAATGGTTCTCCTCCTCTCATCTTTGCTGGAGTTGTGATTTAGTGCGATGCATAAACAAATAACAACTCGCTCAATAAACGAATTTCCCACCACCCTCCATCTTCGCCAAGTGTGCAATCGTAGCAACAAGTAAAGTCGGTTTGCACTATGTCCCTTTCTCTTGACTTCTTGGAGTTGAAGCTTCTTGGAGTGACTCGATGCTGCAGTGGAGGATGTTTCCACCTGCAAAATGTAGGACATTCATCTCCAGCATGTTTGTTCGTGCAGCTCGTGGACAGCTTATTTATGGTGCAGCACTTAAGCTTACACCATCGTATGGCACATTAAGTGAGGTTGTAAGCTACCCGTGATATCGCGAACCTCGGTAGATTACATGGCATCATAAAACTAAACTCTCTACCAACAAAACCCATCCAACTTCGGCCAGCTCCAGCACGCGCACTCCAAGGGTGTGCGAGCCGAGCATATCGCAAACGGTGCTATTTTTACAACACGCAAATCTTTGGCCCCAAATCACCAATGAACTGGCCCCGGGCCGTGCCACGCTGATACTGCTTTCGTACCAGGAAAGGTTTCATGTTGGGTCGCTGCTATTGTTGTGCTCCCATTTTCTTCACTTTTAACACATCCGCCCACATCCGTCCGGGGCACGCTAATTAAATACACCAACATTCAATTACATATTACAGCGTCCTCTTTCCGGCTTTCCGTCCGTGCCCACCATTTCCCTCCGTTCGCCGATCCGGATCAGACTGAACGGGCACAAGTTTTTTCTTCATTCCTCCAACCGAGCTCACACCGGTGCTACTTAATTGCACCTGCTCCCGATCTCCCTCCTGCTATTCGGATCGGAGTGTTTCTCCTTCCGGTTCGGATTGTGGTTGGTGCGGAATTCGTCGGCTCCATTTAAGTGGCTTGTAGTGAAAGTTGAAATTACAGCGAATAATTTTGAACACTGAATTGCCGGTGGTTGGGTTTTTAAGACTTGATTGGATTATTCGCTGTCGAGCTGTTATTTTCCATAGCCATTTGCGCAGTGGTACAATTTACATTGTGTTGTATTTTTTTGTTCGTTGGCAAGGTTGAATGTTTAAGTTTAGAAGCTTTTCGTTTCGAAAATAAATTGGAAAAGTTACATATTGTTGGCGTTGGTTAATTATAACTATAAAAGAGTTAAATGGGAGCAAATACAAATTGAACGCAACACAAATAAAATATTAAGTACGAATCCAACGCAAAAACATGCCTGTAAACAATTTCAAACCTAGAAAATAAGAGAGTGATAGAGAGAGAGAGAGAAAGAGAGCAAGTCTTGTTGGAAAACAAACCCTCAAAAAACGTTCACTTTTCCCCTCCCAACCGGGTCGCTGTTAACAACGATTGATGGGCATTTCATACGATGCGAGTTCGTTACCACAAAGTGACCCACTGGTACAACTGTTTCCGCACCTCGCATCAATACAAGCATAAAGCATTTCTTGAACCGACAGCACAAGACGACACAACACGGCTCACAACTCCTTGCAGCGAGGGCTCGCACGGAGGACGTCTAAAGTGATGAAGGTTGCTGGTGCTGGCTTGTACTACATTCGACTGCCATCGTCTCGTCGTTACAGACAGTGTGCAAGTGTGGCCAACGGAGGGAGAGCGTTTGTATGTTTTATTGGTCTGTGACATGAAAGCCGTGCGCACGACTCTCGGGGTTTGAGGATAGCACGCCTTCGCTAATAATAACAGTAATGATGACGATTGGCGGTAAAGCAAGGGATAGCGAAATGGATGTGCCACACGTCTCCCTTCGCTTTCCGGGACTGGCGTCGTGGCCGGAAGGCCCCGCAAGTGAAACGCCTTGCTTGCATACCAACAAACCTGCTCGCCTATCGAACGGGGAGCAGGGGGAGCGGTGGGTAGGTTTCGCGTGTTTCCGGCGCCAGGTCGTCAGTTTGGCTTCGCGTTGTACTTTTGGTTGTTTACAATAAATGCAATTCCGGAATGGAGTGGAAAAAGCGAAAAGGGGAATGCATGCTTTGGATGGACGGGATTTGTTGAGCTTTAATTTAAACTTATTTAATCGACTTTGATTTATACCACGGGATGTCGGATTTCGCTGTGAGACATTGCAAACATGCCGCAAATGTGTGGAGGCTATTATGTTGAACGATTCCAGACGAAGAGAATCGTGTTTTGGGGGCATTTACTAACAATTCTTGATTTTTGTGAGTTATATTTAGCACCACATTTGTTCATCGGCAAAGCTTTCCACAGATATGGTACCCTGAATTCACAAATCATATCCTTCTACAAGCGTCTTTACTTACATGTCTTCGTTTTCTCGCCGTGCACGCTGCCAAGATGGCCGACGGTGAACAGTACCATCAGCAGTGTCACCCAAACCGTGCCCAGCTGCATCCACCGGCTCTGGTATGATCTCCCCCGCCGACTCGGCACATCTGTCCGCTCTCCACGAGCGTTTGCTGATAGTGGTTGTGATGGTGGTGGTCTCCCAGGACCACAGGACGTCACTTCGGACGTCGCGGCCATATTGTGTGTTCTGACGTTCGGAGCACGTCACTGGCTCACCGGTTTCACTGCGCACTCACTTCGGGGCCGTTTCTCTGCGGCAATCGTTAGTACACTTCCAACATTCATGACTACACATGTTTGCTACACCAAGGGTGTAATACCATCACATCATTTAGTTAAAGTTAAACACTCATTCTCGATTGTTGTTTGCACATTATTCGGAGTGGTATGGGTACACTTGTGCACAATGAATACCTGATTAATTCTTCAAGCAAAGTAAAATGTTCAAATGCTGAAAGAAAATGCTAAACGGTGAGCAATATGTGTGTGTACTATGAACGTCAAGCTCGAGACGTTTTTTGTCAGCGTTTGCTAAAATTGTTTAATTTAACGGAACGTGATTTCAATCTACAGAATGTGTTGCCTGAAAAAAAGGGTTCACACAAGTATAGAAATAAGGCGTTACAAACAAACAAACGAAAGCACACGTACACACAATTTGGGTAAGGCAAATAATTACGCAAAGCACAGATGGAACACGGTGCCAAACGCACGCCACCGCTAATTGGTTTGTGCGTGCCTTTGTTGCGCTTCTTCGCCTTGCGCACCGGTGTCTGTTTCTATTAGTTCCACTATCAGTTTACTACACCACAGGAGATCACCGTCAGACATGATGCTGGAGGATAGGCACGGTGGCACGCATACACGAAATTTAAAATAAATTGCATGGAAAATTGATTTTCTCCACTACACTGCTGCTGTGCTTCACGGGAAGATTACTTCCTGGTGGCACGTTGGAGTTAGTAGGAGTGCTCCATTAGATCGGAAACCGTACCCATTTTAAATCACACACAGGGAGGAAGAGGGAGAGAAAGAGTGTGGAGAAGTACAGGTGAGACTTGTGGAGCTGGTAGGCGTCGCCGAATTCAATTAAGTTCCGTTGGAAATTGAAATTACTTCTTGCCCATCGGGAGAGGACAGCGATTCCGAACGGTGATGATGAAGGTTAGACTTCTGGGAGCATCTTTTCCAAAGAGTGAGTGTGTGTGTGTGTGTGTGTGTGTGTGTGTGTGTGTGTGAAGGGATTTTTTCTCTCTTGTTTGTTTGTTTGCAGAAACGTCCACCTCTCTGTCTGGCTTGCGGGAGGCAGCGCAAAACATGGTTATGTTTACGTGCGTTGGTTTCACCATCAGGCTAATGAACTGACCAGGCACACAGACCCCGACTTAGTGGCGACCCCTGGCGAGCTGGCATGGGACACACTTTTTTCACCCCAGCGGAGATGAATTTCGTACCTTTTTTTTGTGTGCTTCTCCTCGACCGAACCGACCCGGACCGGGATATCACGTCGGGACAATAATTCATTCACACGTTGTTTGCTAGAATGTGATTATTAGGAAGCAAATCTGTGCAGGTGCCTTGCCATGCCTTGTGGAGGGTTTTCGGTATTGGATGGTCTGTGTTTTTTTTTTTTTCTGGACCAGCATTGTTGAAACGCCTCAGGGACTTCGAAAGGAAGTAAAAGTAAATTCGTTTCTCCTTCACCGCTCCGAACCTTTTCGGGTTTTTGGTTGAGCAAGCTGCTAGTGAGGTGAATTTTTCGAGCAATGTGTTCTTGTAGGCGCTTATCCTTCCCGCGGAGGGTGGGAAAGCGTTGCTCCGTCCCGCTCTGGAGATTCCGGCAGTTGATTAAATTAGTGCCATTTGTTGATGGCCGCAGGTGTTTAATTTAGGCAGTGTCCGATTATGTTTAATATTTGATGCCACCGTAACGGCCGGTTTTTCGGCGATGAACTCATTCCATTTGCTGAGCGCAGTCACTGGAAGTTAATAATTTTACATTTTCTCAGCAAATGGCACACGTACGACGGTTAAGTTAAAATGGCTGGTAAAATGAAAGTTCTGAAAAGAGAAAGGGAGAAGAGAGAAAAAAGATTAAAATATAATGATAAAGTTAACAGATGGGGGGTGCTTTAGCTCGCAAACAAAAGTTGTTCAACTACTCAAATTAATTACCAAAAAAAAAAAGACAATCTGCTTGTTGCATGAACGTTACATGCACAAGATTCTCCCATAATGCATCATTTTGGGATGAACTGCTAACAGCCCATTAAAATCTGCCTTAAAAAGAGCGCAATAAAGCAGTCGTGTACTTTGGATCATTAGTCACGAAACAATAGAACGAAACTAATAGGCAGCCTCGTTTTCTTCTCCGTGATGGGTTTTGCAGCCCACCCAAGCCCAGAACAATGGAACCCACACTCGCAGAGCTCAAATAAAGTAAGAAAATGGAACGGAGAGAAATAAATGAATGAAACCATCGGAAAGGAGTGTGCACATTGGAGGCACCTCTCACATTCTGCATGTGTGTTTGGCGTGGACAAGGAAATGCTCCATTGCAGACCAGGCATAATTTAACTCATTTCTCGCAAGCAGCTCAAAACCTGGACCTAGTTTGAAATGTGCACTAAGGGCAGGGTTACGTGGTTCGTTCGGCGCTTACTCACTTGCAGCAGCAGACGCACCTTGCTACAATCGATAAGCGTCCTATCGTCTCTTCTAGAAGCCAAAGGAATCTCCCCTAGCAGGTTGTTCGTAAGACGATGTGGTCCCGGCCGGTTACACGTAAGTTTCATATCGCCAGGCGAAACCGAAACCCACAACCATCGCAACAATGTTGAAAGACCGAGGATGCCGGGTCGGTTTAACTTTGCCATTTTCCAGCAGCAACCAGCCGCGACACATCAACCTGCCAGGGACAGTATAGCAGCGGCAGTGGTAATTGTTTGTGACAGCACAGGCAACGTCCTTCCCTCCCATTTACGAAGATCGTCTCGGGCAATATCTTTCGCGTGGCAAGTTTTAAGCCGATAACCGGCAACCGGCGTGATACGGTGGAAGACGCCTTTGCCTACGCTAGTCGCAACTTATTTAGATCGCTCGGTTACACCTGCCCGAGTCGGCCGTGGTATGCACTGTGCACAATCGCCTTCCATTGCCCATTTATCCGCTTATCCTTTTCCCTAACAGACTTCCTTTCCTTACAGGGGTTGGTTTGGTTCACTACGGGACTGGGGCGTGGATCGATCAAGGCGAGCGTACTCTTGCAAACAATGAACTGCAACCTGAGGCTCGGCTCGGCTGAAGGAAAGTTTTCTGCGTCGGTTTTCCTTTTCGAGCCGTCTCGATTTCCTCTAGCTTTCGGCAGGAACTTTGATGGAAAGTCTTACTACGGTTGGCATTATTGGGGAAGTTTATGTTTGCTTGCTTGAAAAGCGGACAGGGAGAACATTTACGTTTTCGATTGCTTTTCATTTTTCGAGCGATCTGTTCTGTGAGTAGTTGTAAAGCCATTCGTTTCATAATTTTACAAAAGTTGCTTTATTTCCCTGCCTTACCAATCGGTTAGATCTTTATTTAATCATCAATTTAATCACGTACACACGTAAAACGACACAATTCTTGATGGCATTTTGGCACCCATTTTGAACGCTTTCATCTCAATCAGCGTCTTCAAAGTGCTATAAATCAACATCATGAATGACAAAGTGTTTTACCTTTTTTGAAACAGAGGAAAATAGAAATGATTCGACTGTAAAACCACCACCTTCAAGCCGTGATGGTTTCTACAGAAAGCTCATTAAATAAACGTACAGGTTTACTGCTAATCCAGCCCGTTCAATTTTACGAACAACTTTCCGGTGCAATAAAAGCAGAAAGAAGGCTGTTATCTAACTAGATGTTGGTCGTCCAGCACGAAGGAAGGAGAATAAACTTTGTGTGAAAAGTTTTCGGTGGACACCATAACTCACGGAACACGCCACCAACTGTCCGGCAAAGTGGTAAGTTCTATGGCTGAGTTCAGTGATGTCAATGAGTAGGGGAAAGTGCCTTTTTTGTGTTCTCGCTGATGTGTTCTTGTTGCTTTCTAAACTTATAGCTAGTATAACGAGGGCGCAGTATGGTTCTAATTTTTGCAGGACCGTATCTTCGTGCACATCCACTGGATGCAACCCATTGGCCTTTGCTTGTTCATCACCTTCGCGCGAGTGCAGCTTTCAAGGACGCAGCCACTCTCTAAACGATGTCCTGAGGGTACTTCCGGAACTTGCACAAAATATGTTAATCATTCACTTCACGGGTTGGCAAGCAAATTGTTGTACCCAGGCACGAAGGTCACTCGAAACCACCGTCCCCGTTGGAGCGTATAATTGTGAAACAAGTGCAGCCCCAAAATGGAACCTCCGAAACGAGGCGGTGAGTGTTTTCGCTATTGAAATGCAAATATTTATGCGAAGTAATGTGCTCATGAAGTAGAAGAGCCCTTTACCGTACAGCTTTGCCGGAGCTGTGGTTCCTGGGTGTCGTCCTCCACCGTGGAGCCGTCTTCCCTGTTTCGGCCTGTTTCTCAATTGTGAGCTCGTTTATTTCTGCTTGCGTAAATTTTAGCACACGAAACGGTACGCTTAAGTGGTAAATTAATTTTATCTACTTGCATCGAAACACAGGAACAAAGATAAACAAAAACTATGAAACGCCACGCTGGTTTTGCTCATTACGATGAGAGCCGAGGGGCGCTTTCTCAAGTTGACACAAATGTCAAGCGGTGGCTGTTGGCTGTGCGGAGACACGTGAGAGTGTTCGATCATGGTATACTACACCTTTCGACTTCACCTACATCCATCCCACACCGTACTAAGTGTAATTAGTGTAGGCAAGTGAAAGAATCCCGGTAACGGTTGGGTCCAAAAACCACAGAAACAGGGCCTAGAGAACCGTAATGGAAAGCATCTCCACGAGAGCATGTTTTGCTATACGCACCTGAAAAACAATTCTTCCACCAACTCACGCCTAATGCAGTTTGTATCAAATTTGGAGTTGGTGGTTGGAAACTTGCCTTAACTTCTCCCTCTTTCCGTTTTCATTCCTGCTGGAAAGTATTCATTTCACCGTCCAAATCAACGGCGAGCTTAAGGCGCTCGAGCGGAAAAATGAACCCTCCCGGACACCCGCCGCACTCCACCAGGCACCGCAAAACATAAGTAAAGCATGTGCTTTTCGGTAATTAAAACTACATTTCAACTCCAACTCCACCAAACGTGAATTTCTCCGCCATTGAGGTTTCTGGTTGCCCACCCGGTTTCTACGGAAACAGGTGGAAA
This sequence comes from Anopheles epiroticus, assembly GCA_000349105.1. Lineage (NCBI taxonomy): Eukaryota > Metazoa > Arthropoda > Insecta > Diptera > Culicidae > Anopheles > Anopheles epiroticus. Next base: position 512,012 of record KB671391.1, on the reverse strand, counting down.
TTTGAATAAAATATGACCCCGACGGCAGACCTCGAAAATGTGAGTGCGAATGTGTTTTTTGTCTCGCACACCTGCCGTTGGGATGTTTCATCTACGCTTACACAGCCAGACGGCGCAAGCTTATTGCACAGGTACGAACTGCTTTAGAGGGAGCAGCACATGGGCACCTCGGGTACAAATGGGTCGATGCAACTGCACGGTTTCTGCTAGCAGCTTCCGCATCGTAGGAGGGATGCTCGATTAAGGGTTGAGTCCTGAAGCTCGTGTTGGGCGAATTCTATCCCTGAGACGTATGCAAGTAAGCCAATCTCTTTTCTCTTTTTTTCTCTTCCGTGCGCTTCCAATTTCGGGAAGCACCGTAACGAATCGATTTCCGCATTAATCTTCACCATGTGAGGCGAACGCAAAAAAAAATGGAAAGTAGTACATCGCCAAGGCTATGTTAACATCCTTTCCTTACCGTAAAGCCCGATATGCCTCATCTGAATCGGTTAAGTCGACCGATGCTCAAAAGGGCGAATGTGTGTTTGTGTGATAGAACGAGAACGAGCAGAACGAGCGTACTGTTCCATTCAACACGGACCTGTCAAATCCCATTGATTTACGCACCATCCCCATCGAGAGCATGGGTTTATTAAAAACTGGTAAGTAGATAAATCAAAGAGAAACTATGTTCAGAACTTTTTCGTTGCCCTTTTGGCCTTGCTAACTTTTATCCAATAATCTTCTCCATTTTATATGTTAGCCTTATTTTGTTGCCTCTCCTGTCCCTATCTTCTATGTTTTTACAGCTTCTGAAACTTGAGCACTTGAAACGGGGGAAGAAGAAAAACAACAGCTAAAGACATGTTTGTCCAAAAGTTTTCCGCGTTTTTTGTGATGGTTTAGTTAGAGCAGTGTGGTACCACTGTGCTTTAAAAACCTTTCCCTAAATATGAAAGCCATACTTCAATATGGAATTCTAACATGAATTAATTTGACAAAGGCTATCAGTTTTCTTAAGCAAATTAAAAATTATCTGGACCTTCTAAATTACACCAAAAGCAAAAGATGTGCGAAGACGCTCTACAGTTACAAAAACAACTAAACATAAAAGTCACTACCACCAAAAAACCGTAGTGCGACACACAAACATCGGCGTAGGAAACCATGGAAATGAGAGCCGTACGCCATGCCGACACTACCGGAAGAGTGCGCACACAATTTGCCACTCATTTTCTCGCGGCTCGAAACGGGAAAAATCGGCTTCCCGCGCCTTTCTTGACAACGGCGACCACGACGACAATGATGGTGATAATGAATTATGAATGTTTATTACGTATGTAGCACATCTTAGTGCGCCGATAGGAGAATGGACTAATGATACAGAGATAGCCGAAGGGAGAGAGAGAGATAGAGATAGAAAGAGTGGCAGAGTGAGAGAGAGAGTTATAGTGAATGATAGAATGAATGTTAAATACAAAGGCCATAAACGTGTCGGTATCTTATCCTCGAATTTTGGTAAATAGTTTTACCCAAGTTGTGCACAATCCAATCAACTAATCGGAGAAATCATGTCACTTGGTACGGTATGTACATTTTCACCTCTCATGAAAAATAATCTTCCCATCCCGCAATTGAGTTTGCAATTTTATTTCATTTCCTATGAAGAAAAATACCGTAGAGGGTTGGCGGGATGGCCAGACGGTTGCGCTCAATAATTTTAATGAACTTTTGTCTCGCTTCCGCACTCATAGCGCGGCGAGCGGTCCGATCCGTTCATCATTTGTCATTTGTTTCCTGCCATGGCCTCTTTTCCACGCCAGAGCAACCCATTTTCCAGTTAGGGGGAATGTGTGTGTGTTTTTCTGCTTCTTACTTTTCTGCGTGTCCTTTCCGCTTGGTCAGCACATACACCGGGAGACGGCGGCAATGCTCACATGATTTCGGTCATCTCTCGGTGCGGTGACTCTCGAGAGAATTTAATGTCGACCTCATGCACTCTCACCTTTTCTCTCGCTCACTCCCTATCTCTCTCTTTCGTTTTCCCGTGCTGTTGGCGTCTCGCTTCATCCGCGTAGTCGGGATGCAAGGACGCACTCATTTTCCTCACGCACACAAACACCGGCAGAATCCTTTCGGGAACGCTCTTGTTCCAATTTCGTTACCGTCTCGCTCTTCTTTTTTTGTAATTTGAGCTAGTTGCTTCTGTTTTTTGGAAACTTTTCACTAAACTTATTCTAAAATAGAGATTACTAAAATAGAGATTGTTTGGGTAAAAAAGGAACAAATTTAGCATTAATAAAAATGAAAACAGCTTCCATGAAGCAGCAGTTTCATATTTGCACGATTAGAAAGGAATGTCATTTCGCGCGTAAATTGTCTGGTTGGAAGCATTTGTACTCAATGTATCGCAGTTTTTCGTTAGTCAGACAGAGTAATTTCCATTCTTATGTTTTACCATCTATCCCAAAAGAGCACCGCTTAACCAGTGGTAGTAGGAAGCTAGAAACAGTAGACACTGTGTTCGACATACAAATAAAGGAAGGGATAAAACAAACGCACCCACATTTTTGCAGAGCCATTATTTGTGATAGGAACTCACCTGATAGAAAAAGCCGTGTCTTAACCATTCTGGTTGAAAGCGATGGACCAACTAGTCCTTTGCACGCTTTATTTCTTTGTTGGGCAAACAAAATTCCTTTCTTTAAACGTTTGGCTCTACATCGACTGCTGATGCTTCTCGGATACGAACAGCCAAACCTTTTCTTGTACTCTCCCACACAGCCACAAAAGGAACCTTTTTCCTTAGGGGCACTTAACTCTAGTTGTTTGTGCAATTTCTGCCGCCCGAAAGTATGCTGCTATCCCACCGATGGTGGTGGCACTGGATCACACCAACACCCACATGACCCACATGAACCACACTCATACACCCACAAACAAATACACACACTCACACAATCTGATACACACAGACACACCAACACAACGAATGGGAAACGGGTTCTTTTATAAGAGGAAAATCTTTCACAGGGAAATTAATCTTGCATATTTGGCACACACGAGAACAGATGACACAAATTTGTCGCCTTAAATCCTCGAGGGAAACGAAATGTTTCTTCAAGGCAGAAACAATTGTTCTCACACAGCTACAAGCATATACACACACAAACACACCAAAGCAAGCAGATACTTCATCGGTTTGGCTCGCAAGAAGCCACAGGACAGCCGTCAGAATGTGGAGGAAAAATCGATAAAAGTACTACACAAAAGTGTCAAACCGAATGCTTCTGAAACTATTTAGTATGAATGGCGGTACCCTGCTACTCGCTACTGTTCTGCTGAAGGTGTAGAATGTGTTCATTACTATTCCAGGGAAAATCGTTTTTGTTTTGCTCAGTATTTTAGGCGTCGCTAAATGGGAAAAGCTTTCAAAGGTCAGGTTTCTTCTTTGGAGCAGGACGTGAGAGCGAGAGAGAGAGAGGCACACGTTGGCACTGAATTATGGATACATTCTTTAAGGAACATTTTTGATTCCTTGTGAAAGGAGAACACACTCGAGCATCACAACTGGATCTAACACTTTATTGTTTGATTCTAACCGCAACACCGATTCCTTCTTCCCTTTCGGAACCAAAAGGCTTAACTTGCAGGAAGCGCGCACTATCTCACAGAATGTTCAATGTCTAACCGATGACTGCATGCATTCGATTTCTTCAACCTTAAATTGTACCCAAAACCTTCACATTTGGATTTTCACATTTCCCAATCACTTCTGTGGAAGTAGGTACCGTTCAGACAACGAAAATATTTCCGTCCTCAGCACGGCGTCACGGTGAAACAGCAGCTAGTGGAACGTGTGAATCACAAGCAAGTACAGCACACTGGTTCGCTGGCTCCACCTGCAAGATCGTTATGAAACGGCTTCACCGAGTCTGTGCCCGATACTGCGAGACTGTGGGCCGGAAAAATCCGAACGCAATCGCATGGAACGATTTTTTCCACATAGGTCAAAGGCAACGCTTCGAAACGGGTGGCTGTTCAGTCTGAGTGGCGCTGAGAGGCGCTGAGTGGCTCACCGTGCGTGACCCTACGCGCATGTCCTTACGCACCGCACACAAATACTGGTGCGGACCTGCCGTTGGACGACACACGCAAACTTCACACACCATCACGTGTTTGGGTGTGTGAGTATGTCCAGAGTTGGAGAAGAGAGAGAGAGAGAGAGAAAAAGAGAGGGAGAGAGAGACAGGATTGGGAAAGTGCGTTTTCTCACCTCTTGCTTTCATCCCTACGCGGCACATCTACCGGGCGTCTCCATGCTATTTACGGTCGGCGGTCACTCAGACCAACCGAGGGTGGGCTCTTTTTGTGGGCCGCGTTGGTGTGTGAGTGTGGGTGTGCGTTGTGTGAATGAAAATGCAAAATTCATCAGCGTGTAGGCGAAGCGGCGTTTGCTATCTAGGGCGGACGAGCCTGATGAATGATGACGGCAACGATGATGACGATGATGATGATGTTGAGGGGCTCACTGGATTCGAGTGGGGATTTTCTCGTAAAATCTCTTGACATAAAACGTAGGATATGAAGTGATATGAAGCAAAAGTAGGTGGTCTGGGGGAAAAAGAAATCTCACGAAACAATCAGGCCAATTCAGCAAAGAGTGTGAGAGAGAGAGAGTGAAATAAAGAGAGGAAAAATGGAAGAAAGAAGAAAAAGTGCATGCGTGTTGTTTTTGTGAAGTTGATAAAGTTTATAAAAATTAAATTAAAAAATATCAAAACCATTTGCTCATTCCCTAAGCTCGAAGGGAAAGAAAGGGAATAATTATTTTAGAAGCATAATGTTTAACTCATTTCATGACGCTTGAAGATTCCCGCCAAACGAAATGCTTTGAAGCTTAAAACAGAACAGCAGTTGTAGGTAAAAATAACATTCACCAGTGCTACAGCAAATGTAACTGTAATGAATGTGGGTAATCATTTTATCCCCATTAATTCTCCGAGTATTTTACGCTCTTTACTATTACGCTACGCTACAAGCCTCCGTTTGCCTCGAGGTGCATTTCTTCGTGCTGCATTCATCACTGCAGCAGTCGCCCAGACGCGGTGCGGTTTAATCGTGTTGGTAATCGGTCCCAGCACTGCCCACCCGATCGGTTGAGGGGAAGAGAGCCCCCCCACCCCTTGATACAGCCGTAGAGGGGAGGAAGTGTGAGGGGTGTAGGACAAACGGACAAGAATAGGAAAAGCCTCGATGGAGGCAATTTTTAGTACTCCGGCTCGCGTAGCGTTGCGTGAAAATCGATTTTACGGCGATACAAGTTCCGGCCTACGACGAGAACGTCGACGTCGAAACGCTGCCGTCCCGCTGCCACTGGCTTGTCTCGCTTCTCATTAAAAACGAGCGCCTTTACCCTCACATACAAGTCACTATGTCTACGCATACGTCCGGCGAGGGGTGTTCTCTGGAAGGATCCCTCTCGACCCACACGCATCGACTGGGTGAGATGAGGGTTGAAGGGGGACTTTTTTCGTGAACGAACATTCGTGAGCGTGCGCGTATGCGGGTGAGTGACCGACGCACACCAACGTGGAAAAGGGATTTAATTGCTGTCGGGTTAGTACCGTGACGTATGCTAAAGGGATGCAAAGGGCGCCCTAGGATACCACTAGCCGTGCGAACAGCTCACCTACTTACACAACTGGGGAGCTCATTTCGTCTGCATTAAACCCGTATTGTTTATTTCCTCTCTATCTCTCTCTTTCTCTCTCGCTCTTGAGCATTGAAATAATCCAAAGATGAGTTCTTGTTCTGTCAGTTAAAATAGTATGTGTAGACATTGTTGGCTGAGGAACAATAATAATAAATCAGTGGCGGCCATATTTTACACTCACTTTCACGTGGCTATCCCTTTTTCACCAGCTTTTCCATTTCGCTTTGCGCTCATGCATTCAACGGTAGTGCAATTCACACTACCGCCCTCTATTAGGAAATAGTGGAAACAGTCTATTGAAGGAGATTTCAACAGTTTTCGTTAGCAGTTGGTACTGAGATGGAATGATAATAAACACTTTAAATTCATTAAAACAAGCAGTCAACGATGAGAACGGGTTTATCACTGTATTCCATCTTGATACGAGAGCAGCCATTCGTTCATGCGCGCTTCGATTGCTTGATTCATTCTATAAATAGAACGCTGTGCGCCTTATCAGCGCAGCGACGTCGATAGTTCATCATCAGATCGGCGAGCCCAAGAACGAGGGGATTGATAATACGCACGGGTGAATGCAATCAATGCACCGCGATGCATTCGCGCACACCCCGTACATGCGGATAACATAAAATGAATAAAGTTAAGAAAGAAATAATAATTTGCATATCTCGTCCCAATCGGCAATGGTTTGCAGTGGTCTCGAAACTACGCACCCTAGAACTGTAAGGCTGGCTGGCTGCTGGATCGCGCAACTTTCTTCGCCACTTTCTCTCACGATGTGCAAATGGCACATTCGAACCCTTGGCAGCAGCAAACGAAGCGACTTTCACAGCAATGGGCACTTTTGCAAACGCTGTAGTTGGCGAGACCATTTCAAACACGATAAGACTGCAGTTTAAAATACCATCTGCTGCAGAGATCGAGAGGGAGACAGGGAATGCATGCACACCGGTGGATGCACTATCAGCTGTGGCTGGATTTGCGGCGGGTGGAAAGTTTGCTGGAAGCCGAGGGAGGATGGGAAGATGAAAGCAGAAGGGTTGCAACTTGAGTGCGCGGCGAACAAAGATTACCTCACAAGTGCTTCCTATTCTCAATAAAGACGTTAGTGCATTCGAAGCGGTTTCATGTTCAACCTGAGGCTGAAAAACTATTGCACTCTTTTTAATCGATTTATTTATCGGTAAAAACAAGTTCCTTCCGTAGGTCGAAGGTCAATCCTGCTGGCTGTTCCATAGTTTCAAATATCCAACCCAAACACTCATCCGTGTTAGTGTAAACTAAGGGATAGTAAACACTGCATCCTCTGGGCAAGATCACATTAAAACCACGCAGAAAGTGTCTATCAGTCGTTTCTACCCTGTGCAGTGAGTGAAGTGAAGCGCCGGCGAATACTCCGACGCATTTATCGTCTACCGATCGTTGCGCAATCACACAATGTTTCGAACTGTCCACGGTAAAACTCACCGACAAACCTTGCCAGCGCTTTTGGCATTCGGCCGTGTCGAGGTATCTATCATCTACGTTGGTGATTCTATTGTCCGTAGATGATGTTGGCCCGGTAGAAGACATTGCTAGACTGGATATATCATAACTACGAACTGCGTCAATGATTGGCAAGCAGATTGGCTTAACATTCGCGTGAGACATATCCACAGGTTTAGCCAGCTGAGCCAACGCAATTTCATTGGCGTAGTGGAATCGATTGTGCTGTGGATGAATGAAAATCTTCTGTGTCACAATTCGCTGAACGGGAAGAACGCATGACTCAGAGTTGTTGGCTTTACGGCATTCCAGCTCAGCAGTATCACTATGAAGTCCAAATGCTATAATGTGTCTGAAACCAGTATTTAAAAATGTAAATGCCTTCGATGGACCAACACTAGAAAAATGTAAAAGACCTCAATCATACTTACTGTTGAGTAGGATCATCGAAACAGTACGTTGGACCGACGACGTACCACTCACTTATAAGTGTCACCGAACATTTGGATACATTGGAAGTCTTTGGGTAGACATTACCTATCCAGGGCATCGGATAGCTGCTCGAAGATTCACCACAGATGTTGAAATTGAACCAGCCTCGCTTGGAAGCATGCTGGAAGGGTTTCAAGATCACTCGTTCATTCTTTTTCTTGGTGAGGAATGAAGTTTGAAGCTCTTTATCCCGCATGTTCTCCACTATCCAATCAAGATCTGCCATCTCAACCGTCCCGAACAGGTACGGACCATACACCAAGTCCGCGAATATATGCGGCTCGTTGTAATCCACTCCGTACAGAAAATAACGCGTACGCCCTCCGTATCGTACCGGCATCTGGAGTGGACTGCCAAGGTTGGAGGATAAAGGAATTTGTCGAAGCTTTTCCGCCTCGATCGCACACGGGAAGTCGCCGTCAAACGTGACGAAATGAGTGCCAAGCAGTAATCGTTGTTGACAGTTTAGGTAGTCGATCATGATAAGCTTCTTGCTTTCGATGGTAAACGATTTGTTCGACGATATGACCACTTCCGTGGGGTTTTGGCGATACAGTTGCTCCATAAAAGGCAAACAGATTGGTCTGATGAAGGGAATTTTTAGGTTTGCCGGTTCGAGCAGCTCTAACAAGGCAAACACCTGTCTGGGATAGTCTGGTGGAGGGATGATAACGTTCTTGATTTCCACCATCTGGTGTGTTATTCCGCACGTGCTAGTGTAGCAGTTGGTTGGATCATCAGGATTATACTTTCCCAGGATAACCAACCGCCTGTAATAAGTGAAACATTTATCAGTTTTTGGACTTTCGCCTTTCCCAAACTGACACTCACCAAGTAACACGTTCCTGTACACTACGCTTAGGAGTCAACGCATACCATTCGCTTATGAGCACGACCAAACTTCTTGTCGAAGAGTATTCATCGGTTACATTTTCTGCCGCCTGAAAGAATCCAATCCAGGGTAGGATAGTTATCTGTCCCAAGTTCTCAACCCGAGTGCTGGTTATACCGCAAGTGTCCATATCGAAAAGGCGCAATTGTTCCTTGCCCGGCTGCTGCTGCAACTTGCTCCACTCCGACTCGATTGTTTGTTTGGTAGTGTTCTCCGTTGAAATTCTAATATCGTCTACTGACTCTACCATATTGTATCTCATATTGTAGAGTATCCAATCCAGATAGGCATCAATATTGTTGTATACAGGGGGCGTTTCTGATGCGCAAGCAAGTCCAAACACTTCAAACCCTCGAAGGAAGTAGTGTTCCCTTTCGCCAAACGAACGCAGCTCTTGGAGAGGCGCGCCACTTCTCAGGGAAACGCAGCCAGACTCACCATCCGAAACTGTTTGTGCACAAAATCTCATGTTTTTCCAACTGACCGTGAGCCCTAGATCAGCATACTGTGCCATGCATTGCTCTGTGTTGTATTGGTTTACATCTTGCGTTCTGTATGAATTTATCTGTCTTGAGTAGGATGCGACGGATAGGTTGGTCATCTGACTTGCTCGTAACTCCGGTATAGCTGATATACAGATGGGCTTCACATTCGGTTTCGATGTGTTAGCTGCTTGAAGTAACTCAATCAGTACAATATTATTGCCGAAGCTGCTGGCGTCGTACTTTGGGTGAGTGATAATCCGTTCAATTCGTAGCGTTTGTGTTGGATGGGTACATTTTGTTGTTCCATTTCGATTGATACATTCCGATTTGGATGATTCCGAGGTACCTCCGAGAAGAATGGATCGTCTTGAAATTGATTAAAATATGATGAATATGATCTTACCGTTTTATGCATACTTACTCGACACCATCGTTGGCAAAACAGTGGGCTGGTCCAATGGCATACCAATCGCTTATCAATGTCACCACGCATCTAGCACTAGCTATACTGTCCGCTATTCCAGACAAGATAACAAACCCCAGCCATGGTAGCGTCCAGCTAGATCCATCACTTAGTACGGTGGATGATTTAATCCCGCAAGTGTCAAAGTTGAACAGTCGCAGCTTTTCGTCATAGTCTATATCGAGAACATCACTTTCAAAAGACAACACTCTTTGATCAATGTACTGTGAAATCCACTCCAAATGCTTGGCAACGTCAGTGTAAGCGGTGTACTTCTGGGGATTACATAAACCGGTATTTCCACGCAGTGGAGTAAACGACACTAACCCTCTCACGAACCATTTTCCACCGACTTCAAAGAACATGCCCCCACCACTATCTCCGTTGCAAGCACTCACATCCGCCTGTCCTTTACCGCAGAAGATCTCCGACGTTAGATGGGTTCCAAACACTGTACGATCGCTGGCGATGCAAGTTAACGCATCGGCGACACCGATCAAGGCTTGTTTGAGCTGATCCGACACAACATCCCGCTCACTCAAACCAAAGCCAACAATGGTACCGTTTCTGCCCACGATCAACTCCTGGTTGCTGTCCATAGTCCACAAGCAGACCGGTTGCACGTACTTCGTCATCGTGATGTTTGTGCTCAGCTTGATCAGCGCAATGTCGTTGATAATACTCACTGAACTGTATCTAGGATGTACAATGATTTCCTGCAGACTGTGGGTTTGCGTGAATTCATTCTCCTCTTTAAGATTCAACAGTCCGAGATGGACAGAGATTTGGTTTAGAGGAACTACTCCGTTCGTTGTGTAGATGCAGTGAGCCGCTAACGGTGAGAAAAAGAGATATATTAAAAACTTTATTGAATTCAATTTTACACCACTTCTACCCACCAGTGAGAATGGTGTTCTCATCAACGATCGCCCCACCGCAGGCGTACTCTCTCTGTTTACCCTTATTATGGAAGATAGCCACATGCCACGGCCAATGACCAGCCTTAGCATCAATGCCATTGTGGATGAGGTATACCGACTTCACTTTGCGTCTACCGCACGTTAAATGATTCTCCTGTCCGCGTGCCTGATGTACTACGCACAATAAAACACAGAGCAGCGTTACTTTGCTGCTAATGTGTAACATCACTGAAAACGAACACTTTCTTCTAACGTTCAGCATTAATGCTTCAAGTGTGACTATTGCACGTCCGTCTGTAATCTACCGCTTCCAAGCAGTGAGTGTTGCGATTGTCGTAGAACACGAGAGATTATCAAAGCACTATAGCTCAGTTCACTGTTTTACTCGTGTGTTGGTGTAGGGTTACAAGAACCTTCCCCCGCTGAAACAAGTTCTATCCGAAAACAGGTTTTGCAATGAGACTCACTGCATTTAGACATTTCATGATTTTATTGGGTTTTTTTGTCATCATTGTGATTAAAGTGTTTTTCCAGGTTTGTTTGCGTTATGTTACTATTGTGCTTTTAACTAGCAAAGATAAGTTTTTCCCTCAAATCGTATGACAAAGCGGGTGGATTGGTAGGTCCTTTAACATCTTCCATATTCTCCAATAACCAATCGAGGTGATGATCGGTATTGGTGTACACTAGCGGAAAGTGAAGAGTGCAAAACCTTGCCTTAATCTCCACAATTCCTCGTAAAAAGTGCCGCTCGCTCGAACCGATCTTTTGTACTGTCTGTAGCGAAGATCCGATAAGTAGATCGTAGCACTCATTGTTGGGTGCTATTTCTAGCAGAATGCAAATCTTTCCGTTTTCTATGGCAAGGTTCACTGCTAAATCATCCCAAAGCTTTTGACATTCGCTCGATTCGATGTATCTGTTACCTGCTGGGTAAATAAGGTAGTGAGTAGCCTCTTGATTTTCCGCCACAGCAACCATGCTGGATGTATCGTAACTGCGTACGTCATCCAACACTGGAAGGCAAATTGGTGTGATGGTTGGTTGCGACGTATCCACAGCCCTGGCAAGCTGAAGTAACGCAATATCGTAGCTAAAGTCAGTCCCATCGTACTGCGGATGGATGGTGACCTTCCGTACGGGTATCCGTTGGCTGGAAGCGCCGCATTCAGTTGCCGTACCGATACATGATGTTTGATTGTTAACACTATTAACGCCAAACAGCGCGGAGTATCTAAAAGTGTTGATAAAATAGGGAAAAATACTGATTAAGTTACTGATAGTATTACAACACAAATTGAAAAAAAATCCTACTCTTCCTCATGGTCAGCGAAGCAAGTCGCCAAGCCCACCGCGTACCATTCGCTAATTAGCGTAATTGCACACTTGCTAGGCATGTCGACAGTAGCATTAGTAAGCAGATAGCCCATCCACGGAATGGTTGGTCTGTTGTTCGATGACCCATTCGTTGGTGGAATGATTCCACAGTTGTTGAAATCGACCAAACTACTCTTAGCACCATTACGTATGGGAGGCAAATCAACGCGTTTAGGGTCTGCAACTTTAGGCTCATTGAACGACGTTGCTTTAAACTTCATGTTCTCCACTACCCACTCAATAAACCGATCGACATTGGTAAACATCTCCGGCAGGTACGGGAACTCGTTGGACACGTTGTTGCGTAGATTAATACCGCGTAGAAAATAACGCTGATTCTCGTCAAACTTTAGTAGAGCTTGCAGTGGCGCTCCTCCATTGAGCAGCAGCGCGGACTGTCCGCGAATGTCCCCGTCAACGGCACACCAGGGAACTGTTTTTGCCGATGTTAGAAAGCCTTCTTGGGCCAACTGTCGCTGGCATGTGGTCGGAGTAAGTGCTGTAAGTTGTTTACTTCGCATGTCGAATTCCTCATTCGATGTAACAACCAGATTAAGCGGAACACTCTTTAGCAGCCATTCCTTGAGGAATGGCATACAAATGGGCTGAATGTAGGTATGATTGGCCGGCTCCGCTAGCTCAACCAGTGCGATATTGTAGTTGCGCGGGTCTTTGGCGTAGTTCGGATGTACGGTAATTTTTCGAATGTTAAGCTCCAACGGTTTAACACAGGAGTCACCGGTACACTCACTTTGCTGAATGAGATTGTACAGTCCAATCACAGCGGAACGCCTAAAAAGAAACAAGTGAATACTAAGCAGATCCAGGAGCATGCCAAAGCAGCAGTTCAGCTTACCACGATGCTTTCTGCCGTACCAAATGTGCGTTGGTTAGAAAGTACCTGTCGCTTATCAACACTCCAACGCTGCCGACGCTCACGTCTGACTGTTCTTTTAGATTCTCCTCCAAATTAAACACTGAAACCATCCAGGGAAAGAAAACGGCTGTACCCGATTTACTGCTGATGGTTTTCGTTTCACCACAAGAGCTCATATTGAATAAACGAAGCTTCTCATTGCCTGGCTCCTGCTGCAGTCTCGACCATTGCGACTGTAGTGTGTCGTTGCCGGACAAACTTTCTGTCTCAACAACATCGTCCGGTTCATTGTACCGCATGTTGTACAGTATCCAATCGAGATAAGCTTCAGCATTGTTGTAAACTGTTGGTGCTTGGGAATTGCACGCCAATCCCAGCAGCTCAAACCCGCGCAGAAAGTATCGCTCCGTGCCGCTAAATGTCTTTGCCTCTTGGAGCGGTGCTCCTGCGATAAGTGCATCGCAGTTCTGTTCATCCTGCTTGCTTGCTATTTCCGCACAGAGCCGTTTATTTTCCAGCTTCAGCACAATCTTCTGCACGAAGTACTGCCGCTCACACTCGGTGGGCTCGAGATAGCGGACGGGGAGGTTTATATATGAATCTTCTGTCCTCGAAATGGTGGCCACGTGCAGATTCGTAGTCGCACTCGTTCTGAGCTCGGACGTTACGGGGAGGCAGATGGGCTTCACATTGGGCTGGGAAGTGTCGGCCGGGCTTAGCAACTCGATCAGAGCAATATTGTCCGCAGAATTATTTGCTCCAAACCTTGGATGAACTATGATACGCTGAATACGGCGTATTTGTGAGGGATGTGTGCAATCGGTGGTCCCGTTTCGATCGAAGCATTCTACCTTCGGATGCTCGATTCCATTGCCCAGCAAAACGAAAGCCCTTTCGTGAGTAAAACACAAACAAATTAGTAAAGTAGAAAATGCTTTGGATAGACATTTTGAAAATACTTACTCAACGCCATCGTTTTCGAAACAAAGGGCAGGCCCGACAGCATACCACTCGCTTATAAGCGTAACAGCACACCGTGATTTGTGTTCCTTCGGTGCTCTGACAAAACCAAGCCACGGAAGTGTCCACCTGGTGCCATCATTGACAAACGTGGACGATTTTATACCACACGTCTCGAAGTTGAACAGTCGCAGCTTTTCGTCATAGTCTATATCGAGCACGTCACTCTCAAACGATAATACCCGATTGTCTATGTACTGCTTAATCCACTCCAGGTGTTTGGCGACATCGGTATAGGCAGTGTGCTTGTGCGGATCGCAAAGCGTTGTGTTTGCACGGAGAGGCGTAAACGACACTAACCCTCTCACGAACCATTTTCCACCGACTTCAAAGAACATGCCCCCACCACTATCTCCATTGCATGCACTCACATCGGCCTGTCCTTTACCGCAGAAGATCTCCGACGTTAGATGGGTTCCAAACACTGCACGATCGCTCGCGATGCACGTTAACGCATCTGCCACACCGATCAAGGCTTGTTTGAGCTGATCCGACACAACGTCCTGTTCATTCAACCCAAAACCAACGATGGTACCGTTTCTGCCCACGATCAACTCCTGGTTGCTGTCCATAGTCCACAAGCAGACCGGTTGCACGTACTTCGTCATCGTGATGTTTGTGCTCAGCTTGATCAGCGCAATGTCGTTGATAATGCTGCTTCTGCTAAACATTGGATGAACAACGATCTCCAGCACGCTGTGAGTCTGAGTGTACTCGCTTGCTTCCTTCAGATTAATTCGTCCAACATGGACAGCCACGCGGGTTGTCGAGAGCACGCCTCTTGGATTATGCACACAATGGGATGCTGCAGAAAGTGGAAACCGATGCCAGTTGAAGCGCTACAAATTGAAGAACAGTTCACATCATACCTGTAAGAATTGTGTTCTCGTCTAGAATGGATCCACCGCATGCATAGTCTGTTCTTCCCGCTTGCTGGTGGAAGATAGCCGCATGCCACGGCCAGTGACCAGCCTTAGCGTCAATGCCATTGTGGATGAGGTATACCGACTTCACTTTGCGTCTACCGCATGTTAGACGATTCTCCTGTCCGCGTGTTTGTGATACTAAGTACAGCAAGCCAAGCAGTAGATGAAGCCTTTTGAATGAACAATTCATCCTAACAACTAAAAACACACAAGCTTTTACGTTTTCCCTATGCTGGAGCAGGGGACGGAAAATGATAGGAACTAAACAGACTGCACTGAACCGTCGCAAGGCTGCAAGTGATCTCCCGCGATGTTAAACCCTTGCACTACATGTTGCAATCTCGGGCGCGAGAGCTTGTGAGCTAGACGACGGTAAAACCTGAAACCGGTTTCAAAACATAAAATCCCGCACATCATCCAAGGCAAATAACTGTGTAATGTATGCCGGAGCAAATGCTGCACTGCGATCGTGTGCAACACGTGTGTACACGGCAATTATCAGGCAGTAGATCATTGTTTTATTTAACATTGTTTCATTCTCTCACTCACTTGCTGCAGGCTACATTGGCTCTAGAATAGAAAAGATAAGAAGAGTGCTTAAAAGACTTTAACTTCCGCAAAGGTCCATCAACTATTCCTTCATGTATTTATTTTGTTCAATAAACTTTTCGATTCGCATAATTGCTTTTGTAAAAAAAGACTCAAAATCCGCTACCCGTTTTAGCCGCATTGGGTGCGTGTACTGTGGCAAAGGTGATAGCGATAATCACTCCGACCATCCATCGGGCCCCGATCAGCAAATTGGATCGAAAAGAAAACTAAAAAGCAGTAAGAGGGGGTCAGAAAGATGAGATGCCGGTGATCTGAGCGAGCATGACCGCTGGCAGGGGACAAAAAGATAAAAACCTAGCCGGGATTTAACTCGTGAAGGTCTCGAATACCTTACGAAAAAACCGTCCAAGATCGGTACGTTCGAGACCACAGCGAATCGATAAAACTGGCCCGCTAAATTCGACGAGCACAAAATCGGACCGCACACGGTGTCACCCCCCAAGGGGAAAGGAGTAAGCAAGGGGTGGAAAAGGAAGGGAAGCATATAAGGAACAATCAAACATCTTATCATAGACTATTTCTTTCTTCTTCCTAGTGCGCGTTCGATTGGCCGCGAACAACCCCCGAATCGTGTAATGAATGAAAAAGGGGTCTTTTTATTGTACCTCGTCAACACCCCAATTTCACCCTCTTCCCTTCTCCACGATCGAGCCTTATCAAACCGTAGGGGCGCACAGGTGCTATTCATCGAAAGAGAGGGTATGGGGGTTCGATAACGCAATTTGATACACCCCATTTGGAGAGGCAGAGGTAGGGAGTAGGTAGATTGGGTAAGGGTGATTGATTTCGCACCTAGAATGAGGCATTGCAGGTGGTTGGTTCGATTCCCGTGTCAAGCGCTTTGTGTGCCGGTAGCTCGTTTTGTTAAGCACATTGCATACTTTGAGGCGTGACACGCTAGTACTATTTCTTCTGCACACTAGAAAATCTTTTTTCATGCCGAAAACTGTTGCACCGTCGCCATGATAAAGCCGTGTCTAGTCTGTAAGCACTATTTACCTTTTCAGACCTGTTGCTTCAAAGACCGTGTATCGAAAATTCCATCGCATAATACTTGCGTTTTTTCCAGAGTGTTCCCCTTTACATAGCACACAACGTACTTAGCGTACTGCAGAGGTCTTGCGAGCGCGTGAGAACGTATCGTCTGAAGCATAAATCTTTCCCTTGCGAAAGCATTGCGGAAGACGCTTTTAGTGTTACCACCGCAATGAAGCTACTCCGATATGAAGCCGATCGGCAGACACGTACGAATTCGCTTGCATACATAAATCAGTGCAACGGTCGAACTTTGCGACGGAGCGCCGCGCACATGATGCTCTCGGCAAGGCGGTAACCGAAATGGTAGGGTCCGCAACAGTTCCTAGCGTTTGTGCTGCTACCTCCGTGATTGAAGGCGGAAAACTGTACAACAACGTAAACAACAAGCGGACGCCTGGTGGCTGGCTATGCTTGGGAGAGTTGTCAAAAGTGTAGGCAGCGAAGCCAGCCAACTCCAACGGCTGCCGGCGAGAAGTCTGGTGGTTGCTGGGGAGAAAACTATTGGTAACCGTTTCTTAGGCAACAGGCAACGTACCTTCGCCTGAATGCGTTGTTTGTTTCTATACACCGTGCACGACTGTAGGAGTCAGTCTGGGCAAGCATTTCGAAACGTGCTGACGGGCATTTTGGGTCGGGTTGTTCGTTTGAATGTGATTCCTTTTCTCAGTATTTGCGGCCGAAAAGAGCACCAAATATTCGTGTTAAACGTTCATCGATTGCCGATTGATTCAAAATTGTAGTGTGTTTCAAATTTTCCAAGTAAGTTACATTTAACCGGCTGGATGGCGAAGAAGGGAGGTGTTCAGCAGCTCCAGACAGAAATCAACACGGACGATGAGTTTGAAAAATTTCTCGAGCGTGACGGACTGCTGGGTAAGTGGGTGTTTGAGAAGGTGGTAATTGTAGGCAGATTCTACTTTAGAAATTGCCATCCATTTTCGCACTCTTTCGATGCAACAGTGTTGGATGTGTACACGGAATGGTGCGGACCTTGTGTGGGCATGATCGGAAGTCTGAAGAAAATCAAGCTGGAACTTGGCGGAGACAATTTGCAGCTAGCAATCGTACGTTGAAGGGGTGAAATCATCTGCTCGCAAACCGAATTAATGTTATTGCTTGACTTTCAGTGTAAATCGGATGAAATAGGCGCCCTCAAGCGGTTTCGAAACAAAAGTGAACCAACGTGGCTGTTTGCTTCGGTAAGTAGCAAAGAGATTTGATTACGGATAAACGATCAATCTAAGCGGAGCCTGTCCTTCGGGTCCTACACTACAGGGTATTTCATACATTTAAGAACGCTATCGGAACGGTGTATTCCTCAGATGGTTGCGTGTTAATACGCCATCTAAACTTCCCATTCATTGTAGTGTAGAACACGACAACGAGCCTCTCGCAACGTAAAGTTCGCCATTTAAAGTACGATCATTTCCACACAAAAGCTCAGCGCACCTTTAAGGTGAAAGCAACGAGAGCGCTTTACCGTACGACTGACGCTATAGCGGCCATAAAGCAGAAACACAACGTCCACAAATGCTAACAAATCAGTAACGACAGGTTTATGAAAATGAGCAACCGATCGAACACAATATATTGCGACAATTCGATACAGTCAGATACAGTCCCAGTGAGAAAGAGAGAGTTGACAACATTATGACCCTGTCCTTTCCAGGATGAAAATCACATGAAGAGGACTGGCTAGAAAAGAAGGAGCAGGGAAGGAAAATGCATTCAATGACTGGTGGGTGGTTTAACCATGGCACGCAATCGGTTACCAAAGTCAACCACAATGTTAAATCAGATCTGTCGGTGTTCTGAGCCGACTTCCTTACAGGAAATAGCATCAGTTGAAGCTTTTAACTTAATTTCTTCAATTTTCAAACATTGAGAATAACTGCTTTCCATCATTTTTTAAATGATTCATGTGTATCGAGTTTGATTAGAGGACATGTTAAAGGCATTCTTCAATCATGCTTATAACACCATCACTCACTGTACCTAATCATACCAGCACACTGCGGGACCAAGTGGTGTGTTGCAAAAGTTTTAGAGTCTGTTACAGCTTGCAGACTTTGACCCCGATTTAACTTTCCCAGCCCGTGGAACACGTGGAAGAGGCAAAAGTGTTGTAGCAATTTCAACAATGAAACTTGAAGGTCGTTCGTGCCTGCGTGCAGTCGGTGCTGGCCGGCTACGTGTCATGTCGTGTTGGACAAAAATTTACAAAATACCCGATTTTAATTGAGGCACGAACGTGGTGCAGCAAATTACAATTTAACTTGCCCATGGCTCGTCCCCTAGCTTGGGTTTGAGAAAACATTGATTCTATTTTTACCACAAAAGCCCAAGCACAGAAACCATTTTGTGCATCGCTTTCGCAAACAAATCGTTTCAATTTTTATCGAAATCGGTCACGCATCCCCCGGGCGGGCCCGCTTGATTCGTGACTAGGCGGAAACTTGCCAATACTAATCGATACTGACACACACGGGTCGGGCGCTCCCCGTGGAGAGTTGGAGGGAAAGTAAATATTTTCGCCCAAACCCAAAATGCACACGGCAGAGCGCGTGGAAGCCGGCAAGGCAACATAAAAGGACGTTTACGACATGTCCATAAACGAACGAACGGGCGCATCCTGGAAGCGATGATTGTTTGACTTCAAGCCGTTCCTCGGGGACGACGACAGTGACATTTACTTTTTCGCATGCCAATCTTTCTTGCTTACACACGAGGGGTGACGATGGACTGTGGAATGTAAACTAATAAAGAAAGGTTCAATCAATCAATTAAATCTGCACAATGACTTGCGGCTTCTTATCGGGTCATTGGCTCCGCAAAACTCCGTAAATAGGTACAAAATTACGATGTTTGAGTTTCATTTCCATAAACGATGGCTATTTATGGGACGAGTGGCGTGGCCCGTGTGTTAGGACACTGACAAGAATACTGCTTAACGTCCCAATACTGATATACTTATTCCATAATTAAATCATTCAACGTCCGTAGCATGGCAAGATAGTAAACCTGATGTTCGGCACCAACGTGCCGAAGCTGATCAATCTCATTACCGAGGAGCTAGACATCGAGCTAAAATGTCGGGCGGGTGAACTGGAACGTACCTACTACGAGCTGTGGGAGCTAACGCCCGAGGAGCAGGAGCGGGAAGATGTGCGACAAGAACGGGAAGAGGAGGTGGCGCGGATCGAGAAGGAAGCGGCCGCCAAGAAGCGCCTGGACTACATCACGCACGTGACGGACGAAATTATGACCAACATCCCGGACATGGGCATCACGCTGTTTATGCCGCACGTGCACAAGGACGTCTTCAAGAAGCTACACGATCACGCCGAGAAGCACGATCTGCACATGAAGGAAAAGCGCCTGGTGCATCTGAATCCGAAGATGCTGGAAGTTCTGCACTTTGAGTGCGAGAACCGCCTGGCGGACGATGTGTTTGAGCAGATTTACTACAAAGACATCCAGGCGTATGTGTGGAAGTTGACCGAGGGAGAAACGCGCTCACCGGAAGAGGTGATTGGGGCGTTCGTGAAGATCATTACCGAACCGGTCGAGGTGCTGGATGCGGACGGAAACGTGGAGAAGGTGATTCCACGCATGATTGAACCGCTCGAGATGATGTACAATGCGAACGATGGGACGTGGAAAATGGTTTCCAAGCTGCCGCCCCAAAAGAGTGCCAGTTCGATTGCAACCACCAACTCGTCCGACTCGTCCCAAAACGTGTCGAAGGAAACGTTCGACGAGGAGGCTTGTCCGCGGTTGATCATTCCGGGCGTATGGACGCCAACGAACCGTCGTGCGAATGCGGCCTTATTCTATCTACTGTTCCGGCATGTGAGTTTGCGGGTGTTCGCTACTTCGAATCACAAAATTTGTGCGTAATGTTTTCCATTCTTCTATCTTGTCCATCTGTAGCTTACGGAACATTTCCTTCCACCGGATCCGGTACCGGAACCACCTCACATATGCATGGTGTTTGATGCCTACAAAAAGCGGGACGTGCTCGAGGTGGCCATGAACGAGAAGTACAAAACGCAGGTAATGGCGTTCGGGTACTTTAGTACCGGCGATCCGAAAACGGCCGAACTAATCGCCAAAACAACGGAGCGCTACATGACCAAGCGTCCGAACGTCAACGACAAGCTGATCATGAAGGTATCGAAAGCGACTAGTCACGCGATGCTGGCCCTAACCGCCATGGGCCCGTGCTACGTTAGCCAAAATGCCGTCGAGGGACAGGAAGAGTGTGCGACTCTGTTTCCACCGAACTACAACTTCGTTGAGGAGGAGAACGAAACGGGCGAGGTGGAGAAAAAGAAACACAAGAAAAAGCGGCGTGGTAAGAAGAGTGACACATCGGTTACGTCGGCAACGGATTCTGCCGTTTCGACGACACCATCGGCGGAACCGGGTGCTGAAGGGCAGGGCGAGCTGGGTACAATCGGTGAAGGTTCAACCGGCGAAGAAGGGGAAACGACGTCCTCCTCTCAGAACTCGCCCGAAAAAACCGGCGGCGATCCGGAGGACGGTGCTCCAGCTTAAAATGGGAGTGACGCACAGTTTTAGTTCGGATCGTTAAACACACAACAAGTTCGCAACGTATTCTTTCTTTGATTTCTTTACAATTTCCATCAATTCTTCTTGGCCCATGTTAAGCTATTGCTAATAGCACTCATTCTAATTATACCTTTACAACTCGCAACTAAAAACTCATAACTGACTACCATAAAAAAATAAACGCAGATTAAGCCCCATAAGCTGTGTTACCACAAAACTAAAAAAAAAAACACAAACACAACCCGTTGGAATACCGTTGGCCGCCCTTCTACATGCGTAGTACGCGGACACGTACAAATCCTGCCTGGTAGCCGACGGCATAGTAAGAGTACGCTGCGCTGTTTGGATTCCAGCGGACCTGGTTCAACCGTACGGCGGGATAATGGCCGAGCTTGCCGCGTCGCCACGTTTTCAGATGCAGCGAGGCCGTATCCATTGCGCTGGGAACCTGAAGGTGGTAACGTATAAGAGTTGAGATAAGGTATATTAGTAATCTTTGTTAGTTTGTTTGTTCTAAACCTTAGAACTAGCTTAGCCGTTGACTATATCAATAAACACAAAAGTAATACAATAAGCTTTAAATATATAACAATTTTTTGCCATCAAAACCGTGCAAAAGTGGTGGCTTACTAACCTTGTCGGTATCAGAAAATACGAGGCCATACTCGTCGGCGAACGCATCGTACCGTGAAATGTCATCATGGGTTTCATCATCTGCTTTCAGCTTTACGGAGATGGTTGTTGTTAAAACCTGCATAAAATCAGATATGTAAATTAGCGGTGGTACAGAGGTTCGTTGTGGCGCTAGCATATTGAATTCAGACACCTGCCCAAGCGATGCTTGGCACAGTCTATACAGTAGCGCAACGACCTTGCGCACGAATGGACGCAAGTTCGATTCCGCCTCTGTTCATACTTTGTGCGTTCACAAAAACTATCAATGCGGGTTTTTTACTACTACGATTACTTGAAATCTCAACCCATAGCATTAAAGGTATATGTGATGACCAGTCAACCCACCCATTTATTAGCGGTGCAGATAAAATTATCTGAAAATTTTTTGTTTTGAAATTTACTATTGGGTCGTAATAAGGTAGACCCTTGACCCTGCAAGGTTATTGTCCCACCCAAGAAGAAAGGTGTCGATATTCGCATTCACCATAGAAAATTCATTATCTTCGTTGCCTTACCTGTGCTAGCTTTTTGTAGTTCATACCGAACACAAAAGGTACGGGACGGTGGCAGATCAAATCGCCACCGCTGGTAGAAATCGCATTCGTGCTCAGCCAATCATTCGTGCCGAGATCTGTCATCTCCGAGCCTACGGTAAAGATGCCAAACATCCGCAAGCCGATTTCGCGCGGCTGATGCACGGTGTACGCACACCGATCAATGCACAGCGCATCGTCGTAAGCAATCACGAGCACCGGAAAGTGCATCATCCAACGGAGTGCAGGCATACGGCTTCTTACTATTGTGCTTAACGTTTCGAGCGGTTGGTACAGCCCAGAGCGCAGATCGTACACTTTCAATCGCCGGTCAGTATTGCAGACCACTAGAAACCTGCTGCCGGAGCTGTAGTGTATATCCAGCGCCGTGATGCTACTACTGCTAGAGTGCAGTATTCGGTGCACGGGCAATAGTGTTGGAATGCCGTTTTTACTGCCCCGAAGCAACGCCGACTTGGCAGCTAGGTTCCATACCGCAACGACACCATTCGAGTAACCGGCCGCCAGCACGTTGTGGCCTTTTTCACGGGACCACGCTATTCGCAACACACTACGGCCAGTAAAATCTGGAGCAGGTCCGTCGTAAGATTCCAAGGAAAAGCTAAGCGATAGTAACATCACGGGACGAAGCTGCAAAATTCTCGGTGGAGTTCCGGGTTTAGTGTCCTCCTCAGTGTGTCCCATGCTGCGACTGAGTGCGTACAAATGTACGTCCCCATCGGAACCGGCCACTGCTAGCAGGCCTAGTCGATCGAAATCGTCACCCTGGGTAGTATCGTTGTAGCAACCGCTCGGACAGAACGCAATCTGCCATATAGGCCCGTAATCACACGCGATTGCGAATGCAAGTTGAGGACAGTGAGCTGTTATCTTTGACAATCTGTAGAAAATAAACGGGTAAGAAATCATCTGTCCAAATTTGAACTTTCTTCTGTCATATCCTAACACACGGCACTTACCCAGGATTCTGTAGGGGTCCAACATTCCAGATCTGGACGAGGCACTTGCGCGGTTGTGGCACGGCGAGTTTCTCACAGCTGTAATACTCATCGTACGTTTGCTTACAGGCTATGGCCAGGAATTGGTCCGCATCTTCGACCCCATCCGGCATTGGTAGCCAGTCGAGTGACACGACCGGACCACCGGTGAAGAAGATCTGCTCGCAACCAAGCGCTTCACCCTCGAACAGAGCCTTCTGCTGCCAGCGTTTCTTGAACGCTTCGGGCTTGTACCCCGGATCGTACACATTGGAATTACACTGTACGTAACGCATCGAACAGTTGGTTTTTGGGAGGTAGCTGTTTAAGTCATCGGTGGACAGAAAAGAAGCATCGGTATCAGGGCGCATATCGCCAAACAGAAGCCGAGCGTTGTAATGTTCCTGGCGAAACTCGTGCGTCCATTTCACCGACATAAGATGATAATTAATCTTATCCGCTTTGTAATCGATCGATTCCTGAAATACCACTAAAGAAGTACAGGGCCACACCGGCCAAATGTCAATCAACGGTTAACAAACTCCCAACGGAATAGATCATACATACTTTCTTTGTACACTTCCGTTTCATCATTGCTCATAGAAGCAATGGAATCCAACAGCTCGGGTGGGACCGCCTTGCTGCCTGCTGCCTCTTTCTTTGTCGTCCTTTTCTTCGCACTTCCACCGCCTTCGCCACCATCCTTTTTCGACTTTGATTTGTTTGGCACACTGGACTGTTTCTTTCCCCTGCCCCTTTTTCCCTTACCCCCCACAATCTCATAACCCTCCTCATCGTCAAGCGCACTGCTGTACGTGTCGTCCGAAGGGCTCCCATTGCTACTCGCGACGTACGCATCAGAATCACCATCGCTACCGAAAATGCCCGAGTGATGTATGGCTGCCTTGCGCACCAAATCTGAATGAACGTATCGTAGATGCTCGTGGATCGCGTTTTGGCTCGAGGTCATATGCGAACATTTGACGCACTGGTAGAGTGGCTTCGGTTCCATCCCATCCGACTGGTAACTGTGTTCCTTGCGCATGTAGTCCGCCGTCATGCCGAAGAACGCACAACCCTGCTTCTCGCAGACACTATCATTCGATTGTTTCAGATGGAACTGCCAGCACTGTACGATGAATTTTGCCAGTTGTTCACCGCATACCTTTCGTACCAGCTAGCGTGGCAGAGAGAATAGAAAATAAACACCGATTTAGTGAACACCGTGAGCGAACATTGCAAAGCTTATTCATACCTCATCTCCCACTGTTTCTTCGTTAAATTCTTTGGTCAGTCTCTTGATCAACCGCTCAGCGCTGAAAAGAATTTAAATTTGCTCAGTTTGTATTAGCAAGATTAGCAAGCAAGAGAAAGCAGTGGGAATATAAGCTTACTTGGCGACCGATTTCCGTTTCATTCTTCCACTGCTCGTAGTATCACCGGTCACCGGGCTTTCGCCTGACTGGTTCTGCTGCTGCTGCTGCTGCTGCTGCTGCTGTTGCTGCTCTAACCGCTGCTTCTTGAGCTCCTTGCAGTGCTGAAGCTGGTGGACTGTTAGACTGACCGCTTTCATTTTCCGTCCGCAATGTTGACAGGATGTCTTGCTCTGCTCTAGCTCTTGCTTCGTCAGTCCACACGTTTGCAAGTGAGATGCCATGCCTAGGCCCGATTTCTTCACTTCTCCACATCGCTCGCAAGACACATCCTGGCGTTTCTGAACCTTCATGAACCGTTGGATCATAGCCGACACCGCCTTAACGTCTTTCAGGTCAAACGGTCGATCAATACCAACGCGATACGTTGCTCCATTGTGAAAGTTGTAGTGCTCCTGCCATACCGTAGGTACAATGCTGGTCCCACAGTGACCGCACTTTACTAGCTCACTTTCCGGATCAACATTCACCGTGGTGGTTAGCTCGGTGCTTTCGCCATTGGTCGGAGCTTGTTTCGCCGCAGTGCCACCTCCCCGTGTATGACCTTGCTTTGCCACCGGTTCGGGCGGGGGTGATGCTAGCAACGCACGGCTGTTCCGCACGCGAATCATCTCCCGTGGAAGTGTTGGTGAGGCCATCTCCTCATCATCCGATGCATTCATGGCAGCTGTAGTGCTGGAAGCTTTAGAACATGGGGAAGAAGTGAGTGGGGAGCTCATATTTTGGCGGCTAGCGCAAAGTGGACACGAAAGGCAGATCTCGTTCGTGCTATGAACAATCGACGGTAACGGTGGACGAGACTTCTGAGAGTCATTGCTAGATTACTTACTAATTCGCGCTCGCAATGAAGAACGCTTTCGACGCAGTCGACGTCTTTTGGCAGTATTTGGTTCACTACTGCTGGAGGAAAGATCGTCACTCCTGCTGGTGTTGTTGATTCTATTGCGACTACCATTGCTGCTACTGCTGCTGCTCTCCCTACTGATACAGAGTCTTTCGCTTACTTGCTTACTTCTGCTCGCACGATGAAACGAAACCTCTTTTCGTCCAACGGTGTCTTCAACACTTTTCAATGC
Organism: Anopheles epiroticus; assembly: GCA_000349105.1. NCBI lineage: Eukaryota > Metazoa > Arthropoda > Insecta > Diptera > Culicidae > Anopheles > Anopheles epiroticus. The sequence continues at coordinate 486,437 of KB671391.1, read as the reverse complement.
TGCAACCATCGTTTCGTCTGCGTTTGTTTTTGGGCGGCTTCTATCCTGTTTATCATCACCATTACGAAACGAATCTCCATTCGCAGGCGACAACCCATCCGTCGAACAGTCAGACACTACCTCGTTGTTCGGTGCATCCGAGCTGTCGAAAAGTGGCATTTCGACCGGTGGAGTTACTGTATGCGCGTGACTCCACTTCGTTCGCTTCGGTTGGATTTTCCGACCAGCAGCACCTTTTGTAAGACGTTTTGTTGGTCTTTTTCTGTTACCATCACCGCCCTTACCGAATGTACTCACGGAGACGTGTTCCTCAGCTACCCTATTCAAGTGAGTCTTTATTGTTTCGACAACCGTCGAAGGTGATGAAGCACTAATTTCAATCGGTTCTTTTTTTAGTACAGCGTTGCTAGTTGTATTATCACAGGTTGCAGGTTTCTCGCACGCAGTGGAAACATCTAACAGGTTAACATTTGTCTCGTTTGCGGTGTCGATTTTATCACAGGTTGTGTCGTGCTTTTGTGTGCTTTCATCATCGATATGGCCGGTACAATTTTCTGGTACTGGTGCAACTGGTATTACCTCAACATTGTACGAGTCCTCTGGCAGTGCTTCCACATTTTCGGCAGCTGTACCGCAGACGACGGCCGGTACTTCGCCACCGGAACTGATTGCTACCGGCCGCATCGCATTGCATTCTTCCGATGCATTCACATTCAAAGGACTATCCATTTTATTGAAAATACTTAAAATCTTCTCCTCTATCAAAGATCCTTCTGATGAGGAGGTTAAATATTCTTCCTCCATTTCAACAGCAGATTTTTCATGCTGCTGCTGCCGCCTCTGTTCTTGCTCTCTGATGTACCGTTCCAGTGGAGATGAGCTTCGCTCCTCATCCGATGCGGAAGAGACGTAGTTGAGTATTTGTTTCTCCTGTTGCACTATATCCGCTATCAACGAGTCATAGTTCACGTGCTTCAGCAACAGCGCAACAAGCTCGTCTCTGCGTCTTTTACGCCTTTTTCGTTTCTTTTGTCGTTTGAGCTTGCTTTCGCCCGAACCAGACGGCTGGGCAAGGGTCTCGTGAGGGATAAACATTCCCTCATCAACCAGTTCCAACGTCTCTCCATCAGAGATGTCGTCTATTGATGTAATGCGGTTTTCACGCCGCATTTTTGCCATAGCAAGAATATAGTCCACACCGGTCGGTTCGTGATCGGTACGCTTCGATACCGGTATGGATGCTTCTCCTACGTTCGCTACCAGATGCAGCAAATCGTGTTGTTCTTCTACTTTTTCTCCGGGTTCCGGGTTCGATTCTTGTGGTACATGTTCTGTTGGTCCGGGTACCGAAATGAATGATTGTTCTCCTTTCACTGCGGAGAACGACAACTTGACTTCTTTTTCGTTCTTCTCAGATGCTACCAGTTGCGGTCCTACTGGTACAGGAGTTGAAGTTTCAATTTCGGCATCATTCTCTTCCATGGTCATGTTTTCTTTTTCCCGTTGTACATTACTACCGTTACATACAGTAGTGGGATGCTGTTCTTTTTCGCCGCATTCGTTGACAGAATCGCCATGCAGAGACTTTTCTGAGTCATCCTGATGTTGATCTTTTTCCTCTGCGTCACTTTCCAAATCGATCGTTTCTTCAACAGCACTAGTGGACGGTGGATCGCTTACACACGTGGAGACAATTTCTTGCTTCCCATGGGAAACAGCAACTATTGAAGATGTTTCAACCTCTACTTTCATTAAATCCACTACTGGAGATTCTTTGATAGCTGCTAGAACTTCCAGATTATCTTTAACAATCGTTTTCGAGGATGTAGTTAGAATGTTTGTAAACGTATTCTGTGCCTCAGTTTTAGGACATTCTTTCTCCGTCGTTGGTACCAACGAATTTAAATCGCGATCGTTTATCACTGCCATGGGTATGTTTTGTCCTACCTCTGGGATTTCTTCAACACTCACAGAAGGTGTGGCTAGCGTGCTAGCGTGTAAAATCGAGTCGATCGTGCGCGCACGATCCTCAAAATCTCTTTCCGCAGTTTCGATTGAGGCATTGGAAAATCCGTAAAATCCATTAGTCTCCAGGAAACTCGACACACTGACGCTTTTAACCGGTTCTGGGTGAGCCTCACGCGCTTGATCACTAGCTGGTTCAAGATTGCTCGGTAAATTGCACGGATCTTTCAATTCGAGATTTGGCGCAATCTGTTGTATATTTTCCAATGCGTTAAAGTAGTTATTGTTTAAAGTAATAGGCACTTGCTCCTCCTCCTGTATCTTAGTTGTGCCAGCTACTGTGACGGTTATCGTAGATGGAGTTTCAGGTACCGGATCTTCGTGTCTTTTCGAGCTCTTCGGATATGCCTTCTTTCCATACGTGGCACCAAAGTGTCGGCGCAGTTTTTCTGTCAGCTGCGGATCAACCAAAGATGAATTTTCTTGATTTCGCTGGCTAATGTTCTGCATCGCTTTGGCACGCAACTTATTCAACGTGTTGACGGAACAACCGATCTTTTTTCTTACTTCGATTTGTGACTCCCCCTTAGAGTGTGTATGACCTGACCGTTCGCAAGGAGTATTTTTTAATCCAGACTGCTGACCGCCGGATGATGATGACGAACTGGAAGAGAGCGACGATTGACTGTCTGGATCGACAGTATCACATCCTTCAATGACTATCTTGGGAACGATGCGAGGATCGACAGGGACATCCATGCGAGTGGTTTCCGATGAGTTATTGGTGTCGTTCATCGGTGTCATTGTAACCGAGACGATCGGTGTGGGTAACGTGGGAGGCGGAGCTGGAGTTCCGTAAGGGGCGTTTTTAAACATCGTCGTTGGCTGTACTGTTACTATCGGTGTCGGAAGAAATATAGGCCGCGGCTGGGAAGGAATATTTGAAACACGTGCTGGACTAGATTGTGGTAGAACGGTAACGCTCACAAAAGGCCTCAAGCACCTTGATGCTGTTTCATATGTCGAATTAACGTCGCGGCCAATAATAAACACCTTCGGATACTGGTTAGCACTATCAGACGTACTGTCTACGGGTACGGCCGGCGCATACTGTTGTCCCTGAGGCTGTGCCATCACCGCAGAGGACGATGTATTGGCAATGCTTACGGCAGCCGAACTATCTGGAAAGGTGCACACATTCTGCTGGGGTGTTCCTCCGAATGAAGATACGCCTTGCGTTAACTGAGATTGTCCGGAAACATTCAAAAGTCGTGGTAAAACCACGCTGGAGATTATGTTCACCTTACGTTCGTTCTTGGGTGTATTGGGAACGGCAGGCACCGTCACACTTTTAACCGCTGTGTGAGGAGCAGAAGCAGGCACGGATGTCACCACGTTGCTGGTCCCAAGAATGACCGGCGTATTCGATGGAGCTTTGGTTTTACCTTTCTTTAAACTGTTCAATAACAAAAGCTTGGTTTCGTTCGTGAGTTTGTGTACTTTTTGTATCTTCTTCGCTACTGACGCAGGACTGACGGCCGATCCTTCGGGAGGTGCTGCTGGTTTCACAGTGGAAGATTGCAAAGATCTCGAAACAACTGTTTGCTGGTTGGGCAGAATATCAGGACACTCGAAAGCCAGTTTTTCGCTGGACACTTGTTGCGCTTCCGTTATTGATTTTTCTTGCATACCGGGACCAACGGTTTCGGTTGATGCTTTACTCGGTTCCACAGCTAACATCGTCGGTTCTTTGCCTGCTGGTGGTAATGGAACAACAGCAGGCACATTAGAAGAGTTTACCGACTCTATGCCATCGTGTTGTAACGGAACAAGGGAAGGAACTGGAGACGCACTGCAAGGGTTTACCGGATCTTCTTGCGATTCTTTGTAATGTGAATCTGTTCGTTGACTTCCCAAGACTGGTGGTTGCGGTACAGTTAGTTCTTTGCCAATGGCCTTTGCGAGTGGTTTTGCTTTCTTTTTAAATTGACTTTTTAACAAATTCGTCAAATCTGCCGGCAGTTTACCCAAAGGAATAGTACGCTTGATCGTTTTGTTTCCGGCAGGAGGCATTGTTGGCGTTGGTGATTTTTCTGTCGCAGTTGTTGCGGAATTGCCCGGCTTGCTAGCATCTTCAGAGGCTGAAGGAGACGTTGGTGGCAACGACTTGCCCTTTAATAAAGATGTATCCGTCGGCTGAGTCATTGGTACTGGGAGATCGCTAACAACAACAGTTTCGTTTGAGCATATTGCAGAATCAGTCTTGTACTCTTTTGTTGGTTGTTGCTGGACGGATTGCATCGAATGATTCAAATTCATCTCCTCATTTACAACAGGTGTTTGTACCGGTTCTACCGACCGCTTGTTTGTAACAGCCTGCTGTGTCTCGTGTGATGTAATCTGAGACGTGTCTGGAATGTGCGGTTGCTCCGCACGAGCATCATCCTTGGGTGCCACTGCCCCATCCTCTGGACCTAGAGCAGCGTTCCGGTTGTCTTTTTCCGTCGTGATTGCATTTGAGTCACCAGTTTTACAAGTGTTTGCCTGCTCAGCGGTGCTGAGAGGAGAAGTTTCCTTGCTGGGAGTGTTTGTCTTTTTCAGAATAGATTTTGCCGGTTTTAGCTGCGGCAATATTGCCACCTTTGGCTTTATTCGTCGGAATGCTGTGGCAGGTTTTGGGGAAGCAGTGCTGCTGCTACTGCTAGAGACTACTGTTTTAGGTTCTTCTGGTGCTGCTACGCTCGTGGGAACGTCCTCTTCCGGGAGACGTTTGTCTTCCATACCGTCTTCAGTGACAGCTACTTTTTCTTCCAGTACTGTCGGTACTTTGATCGTGGTGTTTGGTTCTTCTCTGATGTTAGATACCTTCTTCACTTCACTGTTCTTTGTGGTGGTTCCGGCCTTACCAAGTTTTCGCTCAACCACTGCAGGGATTACTTTTTTCCGCCGGAAAAAGTTACTGCTGCCGGCAGCAGATCCGCCAATTGCGGCTGCATTTGATTTGTATGCTCCTTCAGACATTGCTACGACTGTGTATCGCTTTGGCACCAACACTTCGGCTTGCTGTTATCACTGCGCTAACACACCTCGCCAGGGGTGTCTAGGGTAGGGGGTTGCTAGGCGTTTGCAGGGGTGGTGACGAAAAAATGCTATTGACGATTGGACAATGTGCGGAACGACGGAACAAGTAGGCAGGCAGGCAGCAGCAGCAGTAGCAGCAGCAGCAGTAGCAACAACCGCAGAATCAACACGCGCTTCACCTTGATTTCCCTGACGGCTGTGGATTTGATGATGAGAGATTAGAGAATTAGAACGAATATAAAAAACGCAGCAGCAGCACAAGTAAACGCGATTGGGGAATTTAGGGGTTTCTTCTCGTTTTGCTTTCTAGCCGCCGTACATCTTATTACCTTTGCCGCTTGTTCATGCGAATCGACTGCAGACGTTCGGAACCGTATCGCAACGAAAATAAAAACACGTGGAAAATATGTGTCGCACTACACTACACCATCATCCCCGTCGGGCGCTTTCGTTATGTCGTGCCGTCGTCTCGTGAAGCAAAATCGTGTTCTCTTTCCACGGGCAACGGGAACAGACCCGACTCGGGCAAAATGGAACGCCGCGACGCCGGACCTGTGTCTGCAAAACACACACAGTAAGTCGTCGGACAGGGATACACAAAACACGTTAATCTGTGCACAATATATTCAGGTTCGAACCTTTAACTTGCTTGATGTGTGCGTAAAAAGGCATCCAACTGTGCCACGAACGAACAACTCTCTTCCAGCTACGAAACGCAATAAGGTGCCACAAGCGTTTGACACTGTTAAAAATAGAATTACCCCGAGGCTGTACCCAATCTGTCACAAGCGTCACCTTTTGCTAACTGTCAAATCCATAAGAAGGGAACAAAAAAAACCTTACTTCGCTTTGTGACCCACACGCGGGTTCACAATGCCACAACTCCGTTTGGGGATGCCGAAATCGATAACCACGTTTGAGCCGCCTTTTACCGTCGATGTCTGCACATTGCCATTCCGCCCACTTCAACCAACCGTCTTATCATATTACCTGACATTTCGGACAGCATCATACTGGTGATGCTTTCCTCGCATTCTCCGGAAGTAAAGCATTGAGCCGGTTCCTGCTTCACTTCATCCTGCTGGACATCCTGCCCATTCCTGTCCGACGGTTCCTCTTTGATGCATGCTACAACAAAATCGGACGCGTCCATGGCCGCCAAATCCTGTTCGGTGTGTGTTTATAGTCTGTCTGTCTTACCCGTTCCCTTTCCCAGGTAACTCGCTCACCTCACAAACAAAACCACGAACACTCACACACAGAAGCACATGCCCCAGGTGAAGGTGCCAGACAAAACTTTCACTTAAAATTGCTGCAGAATCGGGACATTTTACCGATACGACACATATATGCTGCTACGAATCACAATTACCTCGTTTTTGGTGGTGGATGAAATTAGAATCCCGCCGCAACCAAAAAGCTCTTCACAAGCGTTTCTACTGCTATCCCACAGCCAAATCCATAGAGGGCCTAAACGCGCGTCTCTCTCTCCTGAGGGCGATAGTAGGCACTACGGATATGGAGCTGTTGCTTTGATTATCCTGCAATTGCGTTGCCTGTTGAGAGGCCGATGTTAAAAACACTTCAATAAATTCATATTAAAAGTAAGCCACCGATCGAATGCAGCGAACAATTTACATTGGATGAGGCGCCACACTGGAACTGCATATGGAGAACATTTAGTTCGACATTTTGTAAAACGAATCGTTGTAAAACTAACGCTAAGTGTAGTTATGCCAACTATAATCGAGCTTTCCACTGAATTAAGTTTTCTTTGTGCGGTTTAATGTGGAATTAAAACATCTGAAGCGAAGTTAAAATCAACCAAGTAGGTATATCGGCACAGAGAGTGCAATTTTACATGAAAAACGTTTAGTTTTGCGAGTTTTTGTTCTTATTGGCAAACACACAGGAAAATGTTCACGGAACCCTATTAAAAGCGATGAAATTTAGTTGAAAAGTGTTTTTCCAAAATAAATTAATGTTTTCGGAAAGGGGTACAAATACAATTTCCCACTTTAGTTGCCTGGATGACAAGGTTTATTTTGGGAAATTAGCGCTCTCCAGTCTGCTCTGTTTTCGTGAAAAGAGATAACCGAATACATTCGTGTTGGACGGAGACAAACAACAACTCGCAATATTGGTTTCTTTCTGCACTGAATATAATTCGTTTAAGCATATTGGAAAAACCGTAATAATTCTGTCTTTCAAAACACAAAAATTGTACAGAAAACCGCAGAGTCATATCCCACAGTGCGGATATCGTCGTTGACATGTGGTTCGTTAAAACATGTGTGCGACAGTAGCTTCGTTAATAAAAAAAACCAACGCGCTCTCTGTGAGCGAAATGAGGCCGTCGCTTTTGGATTGCGATATTATTTAGAATAGTGGCGCAGATTGTTTGAGCTCGCAAGGAGCAGCTAAAAGTTATCCTTTGTGCTGCTGCAGCAATGCAGCCGGATTTGGAAGCAGAAGGTGTAGTGCAGTTGTTGGTGGCGAAAAGTGCGATGCTGGTTGCATTGCATCGCTGTGATGAAAAGTGCGAGCTGGTCAAAAAGATGTGCCCAATTCTTTGAGTCACTTTACACGGCGCGAAGAAGAGAAAAGAAAGTATTTTCACACTTTGCGTGCTAAACGCTGTGCTGGGCAGCAAAGAGTGGTGGCGCAGATCGGTGGCACGGGCCCTTTAGAGACAGTAAAGCCAGCTTGCGTTACGGTAGTAGCGCCAGGGCAGGAAGGATTGGCCAAAAAAAGGTATAAACGGCAAAGGAGGTTGAAGAATTTTCCCTGCCGCGACACACGGTGGAAGAGTTTCGACGGGAGCTTTGTGTTCGCGAAAGAAGAAAGCACAACGGGGAGGGAAATAATCGCGAGAACGCCATCTGCTGGTGTGCGTGAAGTGTTTGTGGCTTTTGACGTTGCGTGTGTGTGCGTGCGTGCATGTGTGTGCGTGCGTTGGTGAGCTCGGCCGAACGTGTGTGTTGGGACGTAAAAAGAATTTTTATTTACTAGCGTGTCCCGCGCGGATTGTGACGAAGGCGACTTCTAGAGGAGGCGCTGCCAGCAGCAGTCGTTTAGAAGATTGCCTTTGTTTTTTTTTGGGAGCAGTTGACAATAAAAAATTAGTGAAGTAAGTGGAGCTCAGAGAAATAATTCTGTGGAAAGTGTGCAAAATACCACGCAACCAAAAATGAGTACACCGGATGCTGGATCGACTGGTAGTAGTGGCGGTGGTGGCGTCGGTAGTGGTTCAGGAGGTGGTGGAACAGTTGGTGGAGGCGGAGGAGACAAATCCTCATCTTCCGGTCCGGTTTCTTCCGGATCAAAGCCAGTAACATCGTCTTCAGGTGGTGCAGCAGGAGCAGGCGGAGGTCAGCTGAGTGCAACGGCTGTAGTTGGTAGCGGTGGAGGGAGTTCGGGGACTGGCGGAGCAACAGTGACCACCACAACGATACCGATCGATTTGGCGTCCGCCTCGAAGGTTTTGGTTCGACCGGAGAAGACCACGATGTCCACAACGACGTACAGGTTAGTGAAAAATTCGAAAATATGGATTGAGAGCAAGGGATACGCATTTTTGGCCGCCACGAAACGCGTCACGGCCGTGTGCTGGCGATGTAGAAGCAGAAGACAGTGTGTGTGCGTATGTGAAATGAGAAAATCATGGCACACACGTACACTCTGGCAGCCATTACTTGCGACCTGCATCACGCACACTCGCTCATGAGATATTCTGCTTGGTAGCTATTGGATAAAATGAGAAAGCATATCGTAGCATGCGCGCGAGAGCGAGAACAAGTTGGTTCTTATCAAAGAAGGATTTATTTTTATTATTATTTTGCACTATGTCCGTCCGAAATCGGCAGTTTGCGTTAGTTTTGCAAATTTTGAACAAAGAGTGCGTAAAGAAAGTATTTCGCTTAGTGCTTTTTACAACATTGGGGTGTTTGGGGTTTTTTATTCGGTAGTAACGGCCAGGCCGTATTGTTGTTTTGGGATTTTAATGGTATTGAAAAGAAAATCAGAGAACTGTAGATATGAAATGAATAATGGAGAGAACATCGTTTGGAATGTTGATGTTTTGATACATTTAAACTTTTTTTACAGGTTTGGCTCTACACCTGGCAGCCAGATGCGTGTCGTTATTCCGAGCAGCGCCGCTCAGCAAACCTTCTACCGTCAGCCGGCCAACATAAAGCAAGGTAATGAAATAAAGCTGTACCATCCTCGTATCCTCGAAATGAACCCAATTTTCATTTTGCATGTTGCAAAAATGTTCAAAAAGTTTTCCCATCCTCTCACCTGCTTGCAGATGCGACCTCAAATCGCACACAGATCAGCACAATTCCGGCGGCACGAACTGTAACGCAAAATGCATCGCTGACGGTTTCACGGCCACCGCCTATTACACCCACCACGGTGTCGTACCACGTGTCGTCGAACCGCGTATCAGCCACACCGGTGGTGGCGGCCAATCTGCAGGCAACAACCCGGGCCACTATAAATGGGCCGATACGCATTTCGACACCCCCGATCCAGGTGGCACCGAACAACAGCAACACGACGACGTACGTTCAGCGCCAACCGCCGACGGTCGTTCCAGCGCGTAGCGTCGCCTCGTCCGGAACGCCAACGGCTGCTACGATCATTTCGCAGAGCAGCAGCGGTGCAACGACAACGCTAGTACCAAACTTTCAAATGTCCACGCCATTGTTCCGGGCTAGTAGTATCGGCACGGGTGCGGGGCAGTCGGTAGGCAGTGCACCACGAGCGAGAGTCGTCACACAAACCACACTGTCCGCCGCGCATCATCAGGTGGCGGGTGTAGCTAGCAGCACGGGCGGAGGTAGTGGAACATCTGCTGCCGTAGTCAACAGCGGAACCGGAGCAACGCAGCAAACGGTTGCTATTAGTTCGGCCGGTGGAGGTGGGACAGGTGCGGTAGCTTCAAGCGGGACTGGTTCCGGCAATGGCCAGTCGCAAGCATTCGTCGCGACACTATCGGCAGTTCTGCAAGGTCAGCGGCAGATGTCGACATTGCTCTATACGAATAACACCACCGCACAACAATACACGATCGGACCGAATCAGCAACGGTTAGCACTGACAACGAATCTTTCACCCCAGCGCCCTCAGGCCACGGTTACAACTGGCATCCGACCGACAATTCAACGGCTTCCGACGGCTGGTATACGCGTCAGTACAGGAAGTTTGAACTTCCGCTCTCCTGTGCTAGCTTCAACGACGGTTCTGACGACGATTGCTTCCAGCACCGGTACGGTGGGCACTGTTACAAACACACAGCAGCAGCAACAGCAGCAACAGCAACAGCAGCAGCAACAGCAGCAGCAGCAACAGCAACAGCAACAGCAAACTCAACAGCAACTGCAACAACGTACCGTCACGGCAACGGGAGTACCGGGCGGGGCAACGGCTATTTCGAATGCCATCCCAGCACGCATTATACAAGTGCAAAATCCTCCGAGCGGTGCGACCGGCACGGCCCAGATCGTGAACCGTCTACAGACGAACTTGGTCAACATACAGCCGCTGATTGTGAGCAATAGTCGGTTGCCCCAGAGTGCCCTGCAGCCTGGTATCACCATTGCCCAAGTGGGCAAGCTGACGCAGGTTGCCACGGCTGGTAGTGCAGTGTCCGGTAGTGACGGTGGTAGTGGTTCGACTGGCGCCAACACGGGTGGCACAACAACCCTGCAAACTGCCACCGGGCAACAGATTGTAGTCAGCACGGGCGGTGCCGGTCCGGGTGGTGGAGGTGGTTCGCCAGCAACGGCCATAATTGCTGGTAATCTCATCACGGCGAACCATCCAGGAGGAGCAGGTGGCGCTACCGCCGGGGCGCAAAGCACTCACCAGGGGCAGATAACGCAGATCGTGAACGTTAATCCTAGCCAGCCAACGGTTGTCTCTGTGGCAGTGAGTAGTGGACAGCAGCAGCAGCAAATTGTCACCGTAAGTCAGGCTAGTGGGGGAGGATCGGGAACGACTGGGACGGTCATTCCATTGCCACTAGCGCTAACGAGCGCGAGAAATGTAAGTGGCGCCGGATCAGCTGCACACAGTCCGTTAAGCATCGTGACGGGGGGTATTGTACGAACAGCAGGAAGTGCGACAGGCGCAAGCGGAGTGTCGGGTACTACCACCTCGATTGCCTCCGTGTTGCCGATTGCAAAAGTTACGCCACAGCAACAGCAAACACTGGTCACGATGGAATCAGGATCCGTCGGTGGGGGAGGCGTAACGCAACACTATTCCGTTGCGAGCAGTGGCGGCGTATCGGGTGGACCTTCGCTCTACATACAAACCCGCCCAGGAGGTGCTAGTCTTGCCGGAACGGTAGGTGGCAAAGCGGGTGGCGCTACCAGTGCAACGCTAAGCGTAGTTTCTTCCGGATCTTCGGGTGCGGGTGGAACGGGAGCTAGTGGAACCGGTGCGTCGGCAACCACATTTCTTCCCACATCAACGTTCTACTATGAGCGGTTAACGTCTTCACCGGCCACAAGCGCGCCCTCCTCGACTGCAGCCGTAACAATCTCATCGACCGGCATTCCGGTATCATCCGCAACGTTCGTGCAGGCCGTAGCTGCGTCATCGTCCTCCTCCACAATCACAACCACAAGTGCAATAAGCGGACCAGTCTTCTCCATTCCCGTATCTTCGAGCGTTATCAACAGCAGTGGCGGAGGCGGCAGTGCTGGCGGTAACACGACCGTAGTCACTGTGGCAGCTGCTGGCAATCCAACCCTGGCACCTTACGGCAGCACCGGTTCGTTTGCGATCGTGCAAGCATCACCGGCCGGAGCCCGTACGACAACCCTGGCCACCGGACCAATCCACGGCATCGTGCCTGCGTCCGGTGGGGCGGCGGGTGGTTCTACTGCCAACATTGCTTCCGTATCACAGCCACCGACTGGCGGTGTTTCGGCCGCTTCTTCTACCACGGCACAGATCGTTCCGATACGGTTCCATTCGCAAATGCTGGTCGATAGCAGTGGGCAGCAAATAATTGTTTCTAGTGGCGGCGGTGGTAGTGGTGGCACTGTCGGTGGTGGATCGACCAGTGGGCCGACTAGCATCGTGCCGATCATTCCTGTCGGCACGAGTGGCACGGCCACGACCGTTGTGACGGCAACCACAAAGCAACAGTCATCCCAGCAGGACTCACCACAATCGAGCATCTTGCGCAAGAGGACTCTAGTGGAGACATCATCCGGTGGCGCACTAAAAGCGAGCTCGGTAGGCAAAGATCTTACCGCCGCTCTGATGGCTGTAGAGCGGGAGCGGGTGCGTGAGCAGCAAGATGCCCAGCATCATCTTCTCCAACAGCAGCAACAACAACACCATCATCTGGTGGCAGAGTTGCGAGACTTGGCCAATGCATCTCCGTTGCATCACTCACGTCCACCATCGACCGATGGCTCGACGACAGTCAGTGCAACCTCAAGCCCCGGGCTAGACGAGCAGGAAGAGGAAGAACTAAATGCGCAAGCATACGCGAACCGCGCCAGCAATGCCATATCCGGAGATGGACACTTTAAACCCGTCCAAGATGATCATCACTTTGCCCAGCAGCAGCAGCAGCCACATCATCGGGATATCATTTCGCTTCACTGTACGGAAAGCTTCCCGACCAATCTCGGCACCAGCACCACGTTGTCGGTGGTTTCGATTCCGAATCACAACATCTCCCTGGTGTCGATAGGTGGCGGCACAGGGAGCAGCAATAGTAACGGTGCGGGTGGAAGCTATGAACAGTCGCCTCGAAAGAAGGCTCGTAAACAGCTGCTGCTACCAATGACGGACGGGCATCTTCATCACCATCTGCCACCGCTGAAATCAAACTCGTCCTCATCCTCGTCGTCCTCTTCTTCCTCCGTAGTGACCAACTCCTCCACTTCGTCGACGGGAACTGCCGGAGGAGGACAACAGTATTTGAATTCTATCGGTGGTGTGCCGGACGAGGAGCGAATGGACACGAGTGGCAGTGGATTGGTGGTGCTGGGCAATGCTTCCACGATAGGTACGTCGTCCGGCGGTAATTCATCGCTGCCGGGCAGCCATCATCCTAATGCACACAAGCACAACAGCAACAGCCTCGGATCGGTGATGAACAACAGTATGCATAATAGTAACAACGTACGAATGGATCCACCGTCCGGTTCGTTGTCGGGGGCCCAAGTCGGTGGTAGTGGTAGCAACAATACCATCTCAGTGGTAGCGGCAAGACAAAACGTGACGTTACGCAAACCTCACAACCTTAGTTTATTACAGGTGAGCGTTTTTCATTTTATTTAATTAAAATGTTTTAGCCTAGCACGAACTTGATTCGATTTCTTTCTTCACAGTCATACAAGCAAACGTGGAAGTCGGCCAACAATCACTTCCAGCGGTACACGGACGTAAAGCAGAGAGAAGAAAGACGCCCCACCGTGATGGACATTGCCAACCAATCGCACATTTTGCAAAAGTTGAACGGCTGGAAGATTTATCATCTCAGCGCGCAAATAGAGGATTTGGTAAGGGAGACAGGTCTTGCAAATCAGATCGATAGAGTTACTAAACGCCCATTTACCGTTCTCTTTTCAGTGCGATCTTGAATCTCAGGCCTATGGCGAACTGGGGCAAATGCTGCGTGCAATGGAAAGTGGCAGCAGCAGCAGTAGTGGTAATTCAAACAGTACGCCTAAACCCTCGGCGGAAGTTGAACGCATCAATGAGCTGTTGAAGGTGAGTTATTCAAACAAATAATTAAATTGTTCGATTTCGCTTATACAATTTCTAATTTTCCCTCTCTCATCATTTGCGCAGGGCAACATGCAGCGAAGCAAAATCATCATCGACGGTATTAATGACGCTCGCACGCAGATAATGAAAATTTTCAAACACAAACCGCATGTGTCGGACATCATCCTAAGGTGCGCCTCGAAACGAAACTTTAAGAAGCGAGAGAAAACGTAAATTTGAGCCGACGCCTTACACACATATCGGCGTATTGGACAGAGGAAATGTGCTTCAGTTCTTTGCATCAAATGCAGTGCCCTATCAAGAATGAACAGAATCGCGTTAGGAGCGTTAGGGAGTAGAGTACTTTGTGGCAGCTTAAAACAACGCTTAAGCGCGCTCTTGAAATAATTTTAAACAATTATTTTAATCGAGTTAGGTTTACGCGTCACCGGCAAGTGCAACTTAGGAACGATTTTGTGTCATATATTGCGGCGGGGCGTGTTGTATAATACAATCTGTGAATAATTTTACGGTTCTTTTTGCCTGCTTAAGATGTTCGCAATCACTGCGCACCGTGCCTCATTGTGCTGCTACAGGGCATGATGTTGTAAGTTTGTAAAATAGCAAGTCGTCCAATGCACGGCCTCGAGTCGTATTTTAGGTTCTCTCCATGCCTAGTGGTAGGAAACAGGGACGGTTAAAGCGTGATAGTAGAAAAGCAAATGGTTAATCCATTATAATTGTAAAATGGACGGTTTTCTGCGTTCCTACATTGCGTTTTACAAGAGGAGAGATAGTAGATTAATTTAAATTGAGCGACAACACAAAAAATCGCTGGTTGTGCGGCACGGTAGAACGTATGTTTTCAAAATAAAACTTGTATAGATACTTACTGAAAAAGATGTTCCCTGGGCATGTTCGTCTGGGGGTTATTGTTTCAAACAAATGGACACGCAAGCCGAAATATTAAGGATGATAGTTGCATGCAGAATTACTTTAATATAACAAACATTCGTCTCGTTGGTGTGTAAATACAAATATGAAACAGGATTCACGAATTCACTATTATCGTAGCTTCAGTATTAGATACAGCACGAAAAACACGGCCATCACAAAGAGAAACATGTAGCACATGTAGTTCCGGTGTCCTCCCTTCCCTAGCCGCACGACCCGATTGATCGTGTTCGACATGAAACCCCCGGTTCGGTCCATATCCTCGTCGATTCCTCGTAATAGCCGGTCCTGATACCGTACCTCATTACCGATGTCGATCGTTAACGACTTGAGGGCGCCAATTTTTCCCTTCAACTCTTCCGCCATTCGCTCATTTTCCTCCTCGAGTGCATCGTGGCTGGCATTGCTCGGCCCAGGGGCCTGCTGGGGCAGTGGCTGGTAGCTGTAGCCGCCCTGCGTTCGACGCATTTTTCCTCCCGCTGTTGTACCCGATCCACTATAGTTCGCCACCTTGCTGCCGTCTGCTGTCTTAGGTTGTACGCTAGAACCGAACAAAGGAGTGGGGCGTGCGTGATGCGATGTATTGGAAGCAAATGAAACTATCACCACAAGATAGTCACATTCGAAGAGGTTTTCTGCACTTTAAAGCATTGCTAAATGCAATTGATCGTGGCTGTGAAAGAGTGAGAGAGTTACGTAGATTTTGTGTACGCTGCAATATTTACAAAAATACTGCCGTCATCAGCTTAATGTCCGCTGTCAAACGTAATGTCAATCTTTGCGCGAGCAACCGTTGCTCGAATATCCGTGCCCTCAATCTAAAACCTTTTTCAGTTATTTTCCTCTAATGAGATGTAACAATTGTAAAACAAATTTATTAAAGGACTCAAAAAAAAACATCAAGGTAATAAATAGAGTTTTTGATTCAAAATCAAGAGGTAGGTTAGTACTCCCCGAATAATCGAGAGAACGCTAACGGCTGCACACAAAAAACGCCTTCATGTTGCAAGCGCATAGGCAAACCAAAACAATCAAAAGTAAACAAACTTTCTTTTTTCCTTTTTTGTACCGTTTGCGGTATTACGTGCAGTGTGGGCAAGGTTCAATTAATTTATGCTAAAAAAATTCTTACAAATAGCCAACTTGATACAACAAATCCAAATACGATAACGACCGTGTGTAAGGTTGCCCGTGTGCTGTATGGAGAATTGCTTGCGGTAAGGTGCTTGCGAAGAAGGACTTAAATTGGGTCCAGAGTAGATTTGTTCACGGTTAAACTTTCTCTTTGCAGACAGGCATAAAATGCAGGAAAGTACGATCTACCTGTTTCTGCCAGTGTTACTATGGGGTCTCGCCGTGCCACTGTCCATGTTCATGTGGATCGGCAATGTGGCCTACTCGAAGATAGCGAGCGATGGTTCGAGTTAGTTATCCAAGCGGAAACGCTTCTTCTATCTTGTCCTTTAATAGTATCTTTTTCCTTTCATATTGCAGACAGTGTTATTCCACCGACCCGTTGGCTGTTTTCCGTCCTCGTGCCCTTACTGCTGATGGTGTACGGGTTGAGACGCAAGGGTGTGAACAAATCCGGTGCCGCATTCGGGTTGGCCTGTGCTGTCATCCTCTCGATCGCGTCGCACGCGTTTCTTGCCTGTCTGGCAGCCTTCTTCTTCAGCTCGAGCCGGGCGACCAAGTTTCGTGGTCATGCGAAGCGAAAGTTTGAGGAAGATTTTAAGGAGGGCGGTCAGCGGAACTGGGCTCAGGTGATCTGCAATGCCGGCATGGCAACCCAGCTGGCCCTGCTCTATTTGCTCGACTGTGGGTACGGCGAGCGACCCATCGATTTCGTAAACCTGTACCGCTCCAGCTGGCTTGGGGTGGCTGTGATGGGCTCGTTTGCCTGCTGCAATGGTGACACATGGGCGAGCGAGCTGGGCACGGTGATTGGGAGCGGGGATCCGTTTCTCATCACAAGCCGAAAGCGAGTTCCGCGTGGTACGAATGGGGCGGTCTCGTTCGTGGGACTGCTGGTGAGTTTCCTCGGAGGCACACTGATTGGGCTGGTGTATTTCCTTACCGTGCGGTATACGGTGGAAGCAAACATTTACCAGAACAGCCCCAAGCAGTGGCCGCTGATTTTATTCGGTGGGATAGCGGGTCTTCTTGGGTCGCTGGTGGACTCACTGCTGGGTGCTACGCTGCAGTACTCCGGGCTTAACGAACGGGGAATTATTGTGGAGCGGCCTGGTAAGAACGTGCGACATATCAGTGGAGTACGCATTTTGGACAACCATAGCGTTAATCTGATCTCGACGATCGTGACCGGGATCATGATGCCCTCGATTGCGATGAATCTCTGGCCCATGTTCTGAACCAACATTGGACATTGGCAGTTTCGTGTAGCAGCATCTAAAACCCGCAGGCTGTAATCAGTGAACAATTTTACACACTTTACCTTTTACTTAAGTGACTTAATTCCAGTTGGTGGTCAGTTAATATATTTAGGATTGGAGATTATACGGCACGTATTCTTTTCTTTTCGATTTGAGAAAATAGAATTGCACAGTATTGACTGAGGGCGGCTCTTTTTTTATTTCAGTAGTGACGGCGTATTACTGAGGGCTGCTCTTACACACAGAACATATTCCTCATAAAACTCAAATAAAAATAAACGTTAGCATTACTACAGCTCGTCCACATTACGATTGGAGTGTCCTGTGGCACACGTAATTCAAAATACTTTGAACGAAACGGTCCTTGAAATTGAAAGCAATACACAGTCCCACACAGCCTGCAGTCTGCTGGAAATGTTAATTAGGACGATTCGCTCCAATTCCAATTTCGTGACGGTACCGTGTATTGCCGTGTATCTCATTAAAAAGCTACAAAAACTTTGTCTGCATACTCGCATCCGTTCCTGCTCTCCCGGGCCATTGCTGTTGTTGATGATCCGCTTCTTTTCAAGACATCAATCGGAAGGGTGGGTTTGAATGCAACCTGTATCCCTTTGTCGAGCAGTTTCGCTTACATTGCTGCTGGTGGAATAATAAACCGTGTATACGGTATACAGGAGCAAACTTTTTTAATCATTCCTGCTCACTCATCCTGTAGTCCCTGTCCCTTTTATCCTTGTTTGCTATCGTTGCAGTAGTGCATTTTGGATTTGCAAATGCGAATTTCCTTGCAGGTGCAAATGAGGGTGCATTTTTAAAGCCACGTGCTGTTGCTGTTGTTGCGCCGTTGGAAAATGATTTTCAACAAAACGTTTTCTCCCAGCCTGTGTGTTACCTGTTGTATGGAGGGAGTAGGGTGAAGGTGTTATATTCAGCACAAGAAATCTCCTTCACTTGTGTTCCGTTTTCCGTTCCTTAGTGCTCACGTGCTAAGCTGGTGTAAAGGTTTTTTTTTTCCTTTTGCCCTGTTGCTATGGCAGAAAGTGGAAAAGCAGGCTAGCGCTGGTGCTTGCATAGAGCAGGTTGAGTGTAAAAGTGAATATGTGTGCGCGGGTTGTGTGTTGTGCTTAATATTCCGGGTTATGAATAATTTATGTGCTCCCTATTTCGTCCTGTGCCGCGATGTTCAAGGTCAGATGGGTGCTACACATTACCGTCCGTCCGGTAACGCTGTCGAAGGCGATGGAAAACCGATATAAAATAACAAACCGTACTGCCTTTGTTTTTCATACTTACGAGGACGATAGCAAAACGGTGGAGGGGCATGATTGTAACAGCGGGTGGAATTAATGATGCACTTTTAATGTCGTCCCTTGCCCTGTCCTTGATGCAGCGAGACGCTAGGTAAGGAAAAACAACACACTACTGTTGCTGTTGCTGCCAGCACAATAGCAATAATAATGTGTCAGAAATGGGAAATGGAAAAGTGGCACGCTTTGTCTGTCGTTTTTCTTTGTATCACGTGTCCGCAGACAGGTGTTAAGATATTAATGTGTCGTTTTTATTGGATATAAAAAGCGGTTTCCTCCCTTTGCCTTCGGATGCTTTGTGTACTACTGTAAAGGTAAAATGAGAAAAGCTCGGAAATGTTGTGCATGCTACAGAAAATGATGGTGGGGATAAATCGCTCCATTCGGCTAAGGGGAAACCCGGTCGTTCGTTAGTTCCCCGTTTTGCGAAGCGATGCTAGTACACCATCCGGCTGGGGAAAACGGGAACCATTGTTTACGTTCATTATCCTCTGCCGGGTCGTGTGAGGTTCGGTTTCGGAAAAGCGATTAGCAAAAAACTGGAACAAAGGCGCAGTTCGACTCTCCGGTTGTCATGGTACCGCCGTCTTGTCAGACCGTCAGAACCATTTTTTAGTGCGCGGCATCTGTGCGATGCCGATTGCAGCCATTCGGGCGGTTTTGGTTTCATCCGCCTACGCGATGGGGAAACCTTCATCTTACCGTTTGGTGGAATTTTAAAGGGCAATTTACAAGTATGCTCCATACACCCGGGCTGTGGCTGTGTAATAAGGGGTGTTGTTGGAAATGAATGCTGCTTGTTGTCACCTTTTGCTCTATCTTTCTCGGTCGTCCGTCGCATCGTTCGTTCCATTTCTCGGAAGCATTCTAAACACGGGCCTTACAGCACCCTCTGCAATGGTGTTCGCGGAAATTTGTAATGAAGCTGAAGCGTTCGAATGTAAAGGACGAGCGAATACCGCGAAGCGAAGGAAAACGACGAGCTTTAAAAAAAAAGGCGCGTATCGGTCGCACTGTGGTTTATGAGCAGCTCTGGCAGGCGGCACATTTGAAAAAGGCACCGAAATACGGATTTCAATTTTCCTTCCTAATGGCATTTTCGGATGGGCTGGGACCGTCTTTTGTCGCGCATGAGTTTATTCGCATGATGTATTGGGTGTTTTCTTCTTCCTCGCTGGAAGGAGCTCGACACCAGCGAGGTGGAAAATGAAGAGCACCATATAATAATACAGTTCGTTAGGCTCATTGGTTGGGATTTTTCGGCTTTTACTCTTTGCTCTCGTGCGTGCAGGCACGCTAAGTACCTGCTGCGCAAGGGAGGAGAAAAATTGGAACGCTAGCAATAGCGACTGTTTGAAAATTGCCATTACAGAGGCAATAGGCTTAGCAGTTTAATATATTGAAGACATTTTTCATTTGCTAGTGCCGGATGTTTGGAACGCGTCTATTTTAAGCAAGGAGTTAAACAAGAGCTTTTGAAATGTGTCTAAAAAATTTTACTTTGAATGGTAAAAGGAGCACAATGAGAATGAAACCCAAGCGAATGATTCACCAACTAGACGATTCTTCAAAAATCCCTTCTAGGGAACCTTTTTTGTATTAAATTGTATTAAACGAAGAGTTTGATTGTCTTTACCGTCTTGCAAGCGAAGAATAAATCAATTTCAACTGCTTCCAAATTAACCGTTTCCATCTTTATAACCATTTACAACCTCGATCAACTATTTATTGGCGCGACCATCAAACGAACGGTCTCAGAAGACGCATAATTGAGCATAATCCGCCGTAATGCAGTTTTAAAATTTATACTTTATGTCTGTTCTGTGAGGGAACGGAATGGTTCTGGTTTTTTTTTTCTTTTGCCCCACGGTCAACCACCATCTGGGTCTGCTTCCTTGTTCAGATAGGGGCCATCATGGCGTAGAAGCAGTAGTAGCTCATGCCTCAGCAGCAGCGTTTTCGGTACGACCGTCGAGCGGCTAATAAAATGCGGAAAAATCGCCATCATCGCGAATTGATTTATGATTATGTACTCTGGTGCAGACAAGAACTCACTCAAACACACACACACACACACGCTGGCGGCGACTAAAATAGCGACAGGGAGGGGGAATTGCCAAAAGATGAGGGTAGTTTGAAATGATTCCAAGTAGGATGATAATCTTCTGCTCGCTATGAAAAAGCTCCACCGTTGCCAGAGAAGAAGTGCAACGGAGGGAACAATGAGCCATCGAATGGAGCAGCCCAGTGGAAGTTAGCGAGAAGAAGCTCGGTTCTGTTCTTCCCTCTCGTTTGAGGTTGCTTGGAAAGTTGGTGGGAGAAGAGGGCCATAAACAAGATTCAGATAAAAGCAATTTTCGCCTCATAATTTCCACCGAAAGTGTTGGGATATGGATCAGAAATTTTGCCCTTTGTTTCGTCAGGATTGTTCGACGTGATTAATTCATTTACGATATTCAATTATCGCGTTAATTTTTGTGACCATCCCACCTATTCAGTTTAATTTTAGATCGATGAAACCCAATTCCTGGTCGGAAACAGCGGCTTAGCGATGGCACCGGAAGGTTTGGCGGAATGTTCGCCGCTGACTCTCCTTATCCTGGACGAATATTCTTAACTGTTAATTAAATCCACGCCCCGACAATTGTTCCTGGAAATCTTGCGTTCCAATTGCGAGAATGCGTACCAAGCTGGAAAAGACTAACCATTTGCGGAAATATAAAGCCCTCCGAACGCTATGGGAAATCTAGCCGACCGTTTGCAAACTGCGCCGACTGTTGCGTTTGGAATGCGGGCTAAAGTCATAGAAAAAGGGGAAGAGGGAGAAAGGGGAAGGCTGCATAGCATAATCAACTTTGCCAGGGAATATCCTCGTTGGCCTCGTCTGTGCATGCCGGGTTGTCCGTTTTAAGACTCGCCGACTGCCGACTGCCGGCGAAGTAAATCTTTCCCATTCGTAAGATCACCGCACAACTTTTCCCATCGAGTCGAGGGCTGCAGTGGGGATGGAGGAAAAACAGGGAAGTTAGCCCGCTCGCCCGAGGTTTCAACGTCTGCTCGTACTGGTGGGAGCTAAAAAATCGATAAACCAGACTAGACAGACAAGGATCTGCTCGTGTCTCGGGCCGTGTTCCTGTTCCTGGTCCGCCGTTTGTCCGCGCACGTGTGTGTGTGTGTGTAGGAACGTGTGGGAAAATGCGAAACCGGGTTGCACCGCAGAACTGCACCGTGGATCCATTAGGGAACCATTTTGTTGGTGCAAACTTTATTTCTCTCAAACACGGCGCACACAGACTGTAAATCGTTCGCTTTTCGCTCGACGAACGAGTGTAAAGACTATCTTGGTGAAGGAATCTTTCGCAAAAGTTTGCCCCTTCTATGCTACCGGATGGGCGCTGCTTTGGGGAATGTTCGAATGCAAACCAACCAAAAAACGGGAAAAGAAAAGGAAAAGAAACAACAAAAAAGAAGAAGGGAGATCAAACCAAACGAGCGATCCTTCTTTTTGGTTTAGGTAAAATACTTTTCCTTGTGCTTTTTGTATGTCTTTCTCTCGCTCCCTTCGCCGTTTGCTTGCTATTCCAATTTTCCAATCGCAAACGGAAACAATGGCCTTTCCTGAACCGAAGCGAATGGGTAAAGTCTATTAGTTTTTAATTAAATTTTACATCCGAACAAGCGGTAAAGGACAATTGGCTGTGAAAAGCGATCGCCGGGTGACAACTTTATTCGCAAGCGTTCGCCTTAGGGTCGAAGGATGCCCTTGATGTCCTTTGAAGGGGTGAGTTTTTATGAGAGGCTTTACATAAAAGTGAATGGGTTCGATTGATAATGAATGCCAGGCAGCTCGCACCGCTTAACCTTGGTTTAGTTGTTTTAAGCCCATTTGATGATTGTTGGAATAGAATTTTATATTTTCACTGCTTGGCTGTGTGAATAAAAATGCAATTTAAACTTAATTCCATTTATGTTTTAATGCTCAATAGATTTTTACACCATTAACTTGTTTCGTAGAATCTCCTTAATGCAGTCATTTACTACTATAACTTCAAACGCATTTTTCCAGCAGGTTGAATGGAGCAAGAACATCAAACACAATCATTCTGGGAATTTGTTTTACATTACAAGCGAGCGATTTTCTAAGAATTTAAAGTGTTTTTCATATAACATACACGCGCTTTTGTGTTACAATGAAGACGAAATATTAAAAAAAAAATATGAATACTTAAGACAATATGCTTTACAGGCTATTTCCACTAAACCCCCCAAGGTATGCAAAATGCGTACAACCGCCGTCTAAACAATTTTCCACTCAATTTCATGCAACAGCAAACCTCTTACGCGCTGCTTATCGTTCCTTACTGACAGAATAACCGTCGAACCGTTCACCACCGAAACTATCCCGCCAGATTTGAGTCAAGCGAGCTGACGAGTTTATTGAAATGCATCCACCGTTATTGAAAGGCAAACATTACCTCACTTAAACCGTCCACAAAATTGGCATATCCTACCTGGCAGTGAACTTCGCAATCCTCCACGTAAGGTTGTGTTTTGTTTCGTACGTGGAAGGCACACACAAAGCCCGTAGCTGAACAAAAAGTCCGTTGAAAGTAACGATCCTGCGTTAAAATAATAGCTCTTATGGGGTTCCAGCTTAATGGGACTGAGTTGGCAGCAAAATTGCATGTGCACGTGTTGTGCGATGGCGCTGGCGGTTATCGATGGCAAATTATATACTCTGGAGAAAACGATAAATGGGGAAAGGAAAATGAACCAACAGCTGTAGCCAGTTTCAAACAACCGATCGAAATAATCCGTTCCGGTAGGGCTACTAACTCATGATGCGGTCGTCGATACTTGCTGATTGAACAGTTTACTATGGGCTAAGTAAATTGCGTGAATGAAATGTTGCATTGAAACATTTCATTGTGGCAATCAATCTAATGTGAAAATGTTTTAAGAGACGTGAAAAGCATTACACGGCTTTAAAAATTGAAAAATATTGTATGTGTAAAAGAAACAAAACGTTTTCACTCAACAAAAATATTTCAATAGCATTTTGGATACCAATTGTTCATAGTGCAAAGTTTTGTATCCTCGAAGGAGCTCCTACTTCTATCGCCATCTTCGTTGCACCGATATGGCCACATCCTGTGGTTTTGGCATCGAAGCAGGCAGTGTGCTTACCGGTGGCCGTGCTGATGAGCTTAGCAGAGCTCTTGAGGTAAACAATTTGCATTAACTCCTTCACAATGTGTAGTAAAAGGGGAGAGGCACAAACATTGAGTGCACTTCGCGCTTCGACAGCTCACCATCATCATTATCGGCTTGAAGTTCAAGGAAGAATGGAGGGATTGGACGCTTTCTTCGCTCCAGGGTGTTGTACTTTATGTGTTTCGTTGAATTGAAACACAAAAAAAGCGCAACAACTCCCATCAGTTTTCATAACAGCAGCAGCAGCGGGTAAAATGTCACCGGAAATCCGGATAAAATTCCATTGACCGCCGGGCGTATGTGACTGCTTCGGGAGTTCGCGTGTGCCACACCCGCCCCATGATGCTTTGAACTGATAAGCGTCGGAAGCCAGGCCGGAGAAGTAAAGTGCAAATAAAAGTCACACTGGCAGCTGATGATATCATCAGCCAAGGGAAAAGGCCACTGCTTCCTTCGCCATCTGCCATTTGTTTTATCTTCGCCTGCAACGGTGCATAAAGCAAACAAAGTGGTTGTGCAGTACATTGGCTGCAGTGTATGGGAAAGATTTCGAGTCGAACGAGCGATGGGGTGAAAGCTGCCAGTGATTTGATGGTCTTATTTTTATTAGTTTTTCCAGCGACCGACGGTGATAAAACGGGAAAAGCAACGACCAATGGTCTAATGCAATTTAATTGCCCCTCTAAGAAAGGGAAATGGACGCGCGAAGCTATCTGACTTTTATTTGACGGTACGGTAACAGAAGAGTTATATAACGCGTGATCATAAGCAATACATTGTATGGTTGGGAAAGAGAATCAGGGCTAGTTTAAAGATGTTAGCAAAAAAAGCATGAAAAGCTTAAAAAAGATTTAAAACAGTAAAATGTATCTAGTTTCTTAAGGTCCAAGTCCTTAAGGAGTAAAGTTTGTTGTGTGGTGTGCATACTTTTAGGCGACATTAAAACAAAAAAGAAAACTAGCCTAATACTTAGACAGAAATAAAAAAACATTCCTCTGCTATTCAATTACCTTAAAAAATCATAATCTTTTACTCTTCACCTACGACACGCCGTGTAAGATAAATCCGTGTTAGATAAATGGAACAAAAGTGGAAGCTTCGTTATACCCTTCCTGCGTAATCTAGAGTACTTTATCGGGCGAGAGCTCAAACATTAATTCAATTTTTACGTTTCAACCTCCGCAACACCGCCAGGACGGAATAATTAAATTCATCGCATTAAAACGCTTCACATCAACCACTTCCACTTAGGTAAGTCAACCAAACGGCACGTAAATCGACGAGTTCGACTCAGGGTAAGCGTAAAGCTCATTGTTGAGCTGTGTGCCGTCTTAGGGGTAAATGTGTTCATCGTTGGAATTTGGAAGGATTGCTTTAATAGAAGCAAATGAAGAAAGTGAAGTGCTTCGGAGGAAAAAAGAAAGTTGTTGATTATGCGCTGAGAGTGTGTAAATTTCAACAGCTTCGTCAGTTGATTTAAGCGGGATGTAAGAAACCTAGAAACGTTGCTGTAAAACGATTGGTAAACTGTAACGGGAAACGGGCCTTCCTTTGGGCAATAATGCGTCGGTTGGATAAAGTTTCCCATGCTGTTTGAACGAAAGCTACGTCAAAACGTGCTTGACGGTGCGTATTTCTTTCCAGGAAAATCCACCAACTCCATCGCACGCACGCACGCAACCCAGATCGTGTTGCTATCAGAACCAATTTCAATCAATCAATTCATCCGCCCAAATAGAAGCGTGTGGCCGCGCCGGGGGTAAGGGC
Source organism: Anopheles epiroticus (assembly GCA_000349105.1). Taxonomy (NCBI): domain Eukaryota; kingdom Metazoa; phylum Arthropoda; class Insecta; order Diptera; family Culicidae; genus Anopheles; species Anopheles epiroticus. The sequence continues at coordinate 461,008 of KB671391.1, read as the reverse complement.
TTCGGTGTGAAGTGAAATCCCATTTTTCCATCATAACTTTAATGCCTTTCATCAGTAGCGAGAAGGGAGTTCTGGTAAGCCCACCAACCGTGCGGCGGAAGTTCCTGCGATTATCTTATGATTTTCATGTTGGAGGCACCCGGGCGAAAGTGAAGAGAATTCTTGATGCATGTGTGTAGGAAGAGGTGACACGTGTATCAAAGACCAAAGATAAAAATAGTCATATACCGCAGCAGGGAAGCAGCAGGGAACTATTAATATTTCTACCAGAATTTTTCCACATGATAGCCTTGATAAAGCTTTATCTTCACAGCTAACATTACTACAGCAGTCCTTAGCACAACTCGGAGCAGCAAGACAGACCTTAACCCTTTTCAGCTCTTCCCCCAAGCCTGGTGGGTTGCAGCACTTGTTTGTTTATTTGATTGAAACCAATCGATGGATTGGCTGGCAAATATTGTTCTAAGGGCGAACACGAAGAAAGGAAACTCTACGTGTAGGATGTGAGTACCTTCAGTTCTTCGCAACTGATTGACTTGTTTGGCGTTGGAGCTAATGGTGGTAAGCGTTGCTATTAATAGCGATTTGGTGGAATGGTTAATGCCACACAAGCCAACAACGACAAAAAAAAAACACATATTAGATAGGCAGCTTAAATGGTAAAGGTAAACAGAACAACATCTACGCCGTAACAGTAGACGTAGGTGATCGAGCAGGTACATTGTTCCTCGAAAAGGGCGCACCACTCGAGGGGATAAGTTGTCGATGACTTTGTTTTCCAGTGTTGCAATCGAGACGGTACGTTTGGCGGTAAGTTTATCAAATTATTAAAAGACAGTGCTGTAAGGATTGTATACATTTAGGGGAGCAAAGGATGGGTCTGTTCGCCCCGCGGTATGCAATCCGCAGAACAAAATCTCTCCATAACGTTTTGTTACTTTAAAACTGCTGCTTAAACCGAAACACTTTTCACGAGGTGGAAATAAAGTAACCCCACCCGAATATACAGCCACAGTCTATAATTCCATTGTCTTTGAAAAAGGTAAACAGGTAGCTATAGTCCTTGTACACAAAGCATCGTCGTCAAAAACAACACGGATAGTGAAATGGATGGCGAACCTCCGACCCAAATCGAAAGAGAACGAACGGAGGATAGAGAGAGAGAGAGAGGGTTGGTAGACAGATGGTAGCGAAGCTGACACAACAAGAAGGGAGTCGATTGGCCTCAGGAAACAAAGACGCTATCGACATTCGCGCAAATCTAAACACAAATACACATGTAGACACTTTCCACATCCAACCTCTTCCCCCTCCATAGACGGGATGACATCTCTTGTAATTGCTGGCGAAAAACTTTGGTACCACCTTTTCCTACGCCCTCGCACTCACAACAAAGAATGCAACAGTCGTCCTCTGTCCCTGTTCTGGTTCAGGGGCCGGAAAAACGAGGGCAAACCGAACGTTAAACTTTTCACCGTATAGGGGGCTGCGTTTCGGAACGGGGCGCAAGATAAAAAACAATTTTATTTAATTATCCTCACCCGTACGAAAGTTGGCAAGAAGCAGGACGAGCATCGCAACGCAGCTTTCGGCAGCTCGAAACAAAAACAGGACGAAACAACAGCGTCCAGAGCGAGAAGGAAAGCACCACTGTGTCAGATAAAGAGGTGGACGATTTTCTTGGTTCATCATGGCGGTGTGCGGGACGGAGCGTTTGGATCGCTAGCATAAACTTTACAAGTTAGTGGAGCGGAAAAATGAACTTCCCCAAAGGGAGTAAAGTGAGGAAAAGTTTCCAATTCGGTGTTCTAAGCGGTTATGGTCGGAGCACTCGAGAATCTGGTGCGCTAAGTACCAGTAAAGATGGTCATCTATCACCATGTGGTCAGTGTGCGTGCGTATTTGAGTTTTTTATTCGAAACTTCTATGATTTATTTATGAAATCCTCAAATAAAGAAAAGCGCGATAAATTTATCGTCAAATTGTCTTGTGCGACAATCTATCGTGTAGGGAATCGTTTGGTGAACCTCTTTCCCTTTCACTGGCAGCATAACAAATCGATGTTATTTTTCTGCCCAGCTCCAACTAAACGATCAATAATAAGTCGCTAATAGAGTGTACTTCACATCATTTAGTCCCACGGTTAAGATGAAAGAAATTGTGAGAGCAATGACCGGACTGTTTTTTGTTTTTTTTTGTCGTTTCGCTGTCCTTTTCCCCGAAAGAAAGTCTCGTGTGGCATCGAGCGCAACTGTATCGCTCGTTCATTCCCATCACACCAATTAGCAATGCTTTGACCATCGTCCAACGCGCGAAAGATGACCTCGAAGGATGCTTACGTACAGAGCGGAGCAAAAACATGACACATTTTCCAGCCGATTGGATGCTCTTCTTAATGGCGGCAGGACAGAGTGAGGTCAACAAGCGCCACTTTCTCTACATCAAAGTATCATAATTAGCCGGCAGGGTGGGCATTTGCCGAGCAAGAAAAAAGTAGTTGATATGGGAAAAACTTTTCTGTAAGCTGTCGCCCCAGAGACAAGTGTATCAGCTTATAAAGCTACACTTTTTTCCCTCGTTGCTTTACCCACATTCTTCTCGGTCGCGTACTGTGACCAGCTTATGCATCAAATGCAGAAGCGACTGTCGATATCGTGTTTTTGATGAAATTTGCGAAATTGAATCCAAAACAAATTTCACCAGCAACGGTCTGTCCGTGACGTCAAGCCCGGGCGGAAGGCTCAAGAGCGAGACAGGGTGATATGTTTTATGATTTGCTTTGGCTTTGGACTACCCCGCCTAATCCGATTCGGCTCACTGTACGCTGTAGGCAAATTTAATATACATCGTCAAATTTTATGCTGCGGCAGCATACGGCGAAGCGCTACGCTTCGGGCGGGACGAATCGAATTTCCAGCGAATAGCGTTTTAATCTGGCGAACTTTGTGGAAAGATGAAACAAAAGATTTTTCGTGAAGAAGGTGACGTAAAGGTAACAGCGCATGGAAATTATGTCAGGCATGCCAATATTGGGTTGAGGAAAGACAGCAAGATAAAATGTTGCAAAGGGTAAAAGCTGGTCAGTTAAGGACAAACCTGTCGATGTAAAAGAAGTAAACTTTTACACACAACACTCAATAACGAGCTAAGTTGTCTTAGCGACCAAACATTTGTGATTGTCGGAAGCAGTTATAAGTTTCACTCCTTCCGCTCAGGAAAACAATATTTTCTATGACGAAGTATGCCCTCCCGTCGTGATGAATGTGGGTGTATAAATAATGTTACAATTCGGTGCTTTCCTGGAACTGTATTACGTACTGTCCTTCGGCTGTCAATCTGTCGCCTTCTCCAGCGGCACGCCATCCTTATTGCGCATTGCATAGATACTGAGCGGTGAATGATTTTGAAATAAAAATCAGGAAAGCCCCAAAATTGTGAGCATCACTAGCAGCAGCAGCAGCAGCAGCAGCAGCAGCATCGGTTCGGGCAGCGAAACGTGAACCATACGGAATAGAGTTTCTTTCGAATTTCCAATCGGAAAATGGAGAATAAGAAGAAGAAGAATAGTATGACAACGCATTGACGCAAGGACATTGATGGCTCGCGACAATCCCACGCCAAGAGGTAAAAGTGGGACAGAGCATGACAAAACGTCGCTGTCTTTGATGTTTTGCCGCCCTGGCTGCTGCGAGAAGCATCGAGTGACTTATTTCCTTATTTTCCAGGCGAGTGCTAACACCCTCGGATCGATCGTGTGCCGGAGACGCGTTGCTTAAAATCGATTTTGAATTAGTTTGCAAACTGTTGCTGTTGGTTCGGTGCGTCGCAAACACGATGGATGGAAGCCGAAGTCTGCGAGCTTTGAACTGAGATGAATAGCGTCAAAGGTGAAATAAAATGGATAGTTTTTCCTTTCTTAATTTAAGTGCTGGTAAAAAACGTTTTTTGCAATTTTATCAATTTAAAGTTGCATTATGTACGAGAAGAATTATGCCAGGAAGTATTATTACAAATAAAACAGTAAAAAAGTAGTTTTAGTACTACGACCTAAATTCTTTGCTAGTTCTGCTCACCTGCATCACGAAAACAAACATTTTTCGACTATAAGCTCCCCTAAGTACAAAATTCAACACACCGTTCAAACTAATAGTACAGATAAAACCCTTTCCTATGGTCATAAAGATGAAATAAATCACTCCATTTTAATATATTTGCAGCAACGTGAAAAAAAGACTGCTGCCAGCAATGCGAAAGAAACTTGTACCGCAAATAATTCAAAGCAAAAAGTGTTTAAAAGTAAGGAAAAAGAAAGCAAAATTGCAGCACAGTCGATTTGGCTGAAACGATATCCTTATCGTCGAGATTTTCAAATCTTTTTCACCTTTTCCTGTCTCACCTGACCGGCATAACTGTTCCATGGCAATGGCAGCTACACTAAACGAAAGTTTCGCTTGTTGGAAAAAGTGCACCCAGCAGCAGCACTATACAGCTCGAATCCATTTATGATTCCTTGTTGTACACCTTGCTAGTTCTAGCGATCTGTGGGATGCCGTGGTACAAAAACTATTTCACGAAAAATGTGTCTGAATAAAGCTTAACTTTCCAAACCGCTCTTGCATCTTGCAGGCCCCAAAACCAGACCGAAACCGAAACAAACCTTGTGCTGGTCTGGTCTGCAAAGCATTTTTTGGCCCCAAAAGCACTTAGTCTCGTTACCGTCACGGAGCGGTTTTATTGCACGCCCGGTCATATCGTTCGTGCCCCGTTCCGGTGTGGTGTGTCACGGTTTGCACACGCTACACACGGTCGCGATTTTTCTCTGCGATAAAACCGCCTGCTTCGGAGTGGGTTGAGAAAAGCTCACCGGAAAACAAAAACACTTTGGTGGCAAAAGACGATGCAAAACGTGATTGCATGTTGTGACTGTGGCGGGTGCGCCGCGTGTCGATGGAAAGACGCCGACTGCAACCGAAACAAGTACCTGCTATTAGTGGGACCTGGGAACGAAACACAAAGGATTGAAACCTCCGGAGGAAGACAGAACACACACAAACACAGCCACTTCGAATGTGGTGTCCCAAAGACGTACCTTGCCAAAGGGGCTCCAAGCAGGAAATAAAAACGTACCATCGAAATTTGAATTTAATTGTAGAAACTGTCTAGACAAGTGGCCGCTTCTGCACACCACCCGTAAGGGTTGCTGTTGCTCCGGTCGGAATGGTGTCGTACCCGCTGTTGTTAACCTTTTTCTGCTATTTATTTTCGGGGGTACGTTTCGGTGCTGCATCCAGACAATAAACGCTACGGTACGTGTTTGGGTTAAGCTAAGCTGAACATCTAGCTTTATGTTCGGCGACCCGGCTGCTGTGTCGGAAGGATCACGGGATAAATGAAGCAGTAAATTGCTCATCAAAAATTCAGCAACAGCTCACCGTTAAGCGGAAGTTTTAAGGTGTGGTTGCGGCAAAGATTGGGACGCACTAGTGGCTGCAGAAAATTGGATTTTTCTCTAAATTCAATTAAAATATGCAGATTTGTTAAATTGAACCACAATACGCTTTGACAGTAAATCATACCGCTTGACAGACGATTAGAAACATTTCGTAGTTGGATGTAAAGTGTAGTGTAGTGAAAACAACTTAATAATCGAAGTTTTGTCAATCCAATTGCATAACTTTAGGCGCATTGCATAATTTCTCTCTCATTTGAATAAATGTTTCGGGCAACTCGAATCAACTTCGATACAAGTAATCAGTGCAAATGGTAGGATTCTTATTCCAGTCCCGAACCTTTCCATTACAATCAATATAATTTGCGAATCCCCAATCGAAAGAAAAAAAAAAGTATGATCGAAAACCTTTCTTCTTTCCGCTTGACCAGAGCTTTGAAATAACCCAGATTGGCCACGTGCCGCGGGTTTCCCTCTCCTTTTTTATGTTATCCATTATCAACTGAAATACATTGTTTGCCGTCTGGCCCCTTTCTAGACCCTTCTAACACAGTCTCTTCGCCTTTGTTGATCCCCTCGTACCCCTATATCCCTGCTCCAAAATTGAAAATGTAAATAACACAAAAAAACACAATCTTGTCCAACGCGTAGCAAACGGCCCAGAAAAGGTGTGCCTGAAAAACGGTTCCCCGAAAAGTCAAACACTTTGCAATTGCAGAAAGCGAAGGCCCAATAGCGTCCAATATACTGAGGCTTCTGTTTGGTTTTTCGAGCCTCCGGGTTTTTTTCCTCTCTCTCTCTCCCTCTCTTTTCTCTCTGTGTTCGCATAAATCAATGTCAAGGTGAAGGCCTGGAGCTTGCTGAACTGCTAAACGCAACCGACCTTAGCGATGGAAGATGTCTCCCGGCACGAGTGCGGGAACCTGCGGGGCATGCTGAGAGACCTCTCGCGATGATTTGTCGTTCACGGGGTCCGGATTTCCCGTTTCCTGTGGGAGGATAAAAACGTACGAGAAAGGAAGTATTGAAATTAGAGCAACCGTAAACCTGTGGCAATCTGCTGTTACGGTATATTGGTTTTTATCCAATCCAGTGCCACTAGCCTTTCCCACAAGGACAGTCTATTGCTGCTGCTTTTTTCTGTTTGTGTGTGTGTGATGATTGAAAGGAACAGCCTTTGAACAGTGGAAAAAAAGGTTGAAGGTTGGCATTGTTTTATTGGTAACATAGTTTTTATTTACTCTACCATCGAAAAGGGCCCAACAAGTCGTGCGATTTATCACAAAGTGCCCATCTTACGCTGATACGTGTTTGAATAAAGCGTTCTGTATGGTTCTGGTCCGTTCGATTGTGTACGTATTAAATCCAACTAATCCTCACTTTTCCGTATTGCAAACGAGTGATTCGTTTTCAATTCCTTTTCCGCGTTTTTTCACAGCTGCTGTGTCGGGCCAGCACTAGTAGCAGTAGTACACTAAGTAGACACATGGCGGAACGTAACATTTTTCCCGCCCGCGGTTCAAGAGAGACGACGATCGGGAAGCTATAAATCATCGCAGCAAAAAAGCTGTGATTACCGTCCCAACTGACACTACACTCCCGGTTGAAGGAAAAACAAAAGTGTACGGGTTCGGTCCACATTGCATCGTCAGCACGGGACGTTGATTTATGCTGAGTTAAATGCAGTCGACCCTGTTTCTTACCGTTGTGCTGTCAACTGGTGGCAGGTTTTGGTGGAAAGAAAAGGACTTTTTGTGTGTGAGAAAAGTTTAATTTTTTCTTTATGTCTTATTGCCCTTGCCGTTTCGGGAAAATGTGTGGAAACGTAGAAATGTCTCTCAAGGGCGGATGTTAGAAAAAAGGGAACAAACTGATGCCACCTTGTGAATGAGGAAGCTGATAGGAAATGCATTCCACTGGTCCATATGTTTCGCAAAAGGGATGCCCTGCAAATGCCATCCACCGAAAGCCCTTTCATATTAGTGGCATTTCCACTAAGGGAACGTAATGTAGGTTTATAATTAGATTTTTTCCAACTCATTACAGCGAGCGGGTAGGCCCTCAACAAATGCTTCGTACCGCAAAGGTTATTCTTATTTACGGAAAATGTTTTCCTCTCTTTTGCACTTTTCATAGCTAGCTTATAAACTTTGCCGGCATTTATAGACCGGGACGCGACCATTTTTAGCATCGCAGCACACCGCTCAATTCATGATGTTTCGTACTTTTTAATTAAAGCATACAAACACTCTCTCGAGGTGGGCACATTGTACTAGGAAATTGTGTTTGTCCAGCGTTGGTGCTTTATTTTGTTTCTCTTTTGCTACTAATTATGTAAAGTAGAGTGTCGCCGCGTCGCTGTTGGTGTGGAAAGCCACTTTTAAATTGAGTTTTGATTAAAGTGATTATATTTTCCAGTAGCACTTTATCTGGCCCGAGTAATGTGTGGTCTGATAAATGGTGTCATGTTGTTCATGCTGGTTTATTGTTTGATTGAAGTAATATGATTTAAAGTTTCAAGTGATACAATTACACGGGCGAGTATCTATACAATCGACAATTAACGTTAAAAAGCTTGTGAGTACGATAGGAAAAGATAAACCGCCACAACACAAGTTTAATTTCATCAAAAGGGTAGAATATTTTGTTCTCTACTCGAGCATTGAAACATCAAAAAATAAATGTTTTTTTTATGCTCTCAGCTCACGCAGGACTACCAGAATCACAAAAATGCGAAAATGTCCCAACACATACTATTCCGAAACTACTATTCAATTGCGATTGTATGACAATCGAGCAAAAAAAAAAAAGTTCCTCTTGATAGATACAATCGCCCATCCGTTGTGTGCTGTGTGAACCACAACAACCTACGGGACGAATGAACGATTCTTTTACCCAGTGTCGTCCTTTTTTCTGCCATCGATGAGAAAACCGTCAGCATCGATGAATAAATGGATGACATGACAGTTTGGAGTACTTTCTCCGCTAATTCATGCGCATATCAACTGCTCGGCAAACGTGCCATGCAAAGAATCGATGATACTGTCCACTGTGCCTGCTGGCGCCCCGGGTTCGAGCATGGTTGAGATGACACGCATGTACCAATAAACCGACTAAGAACAGTAGAAAACATCAGGAGATTAGGAGATTGATGAAGAAAAATAACTTACTCCTCCGTGTGGCCATGGGCGACACATCGCCCCGAGGAGCTGGTTACGCCCGGATAGGGATGCATGTCTCGCTTGTTGATGTCTTCATGTTCGGATGACCAGCAAACAGTGCAGGCCGAAAAAAAAAGACTTGCACTTTAAGCCGACGAGGACAGAACCGCCTTTATGGGTCTTTCCGCCCCAAACAACCATTAATCATTGTACCGCAAATAATTAAGCAATATGGGGATGGGGGAGCGAGCGAACGGCAACATTGTCGGACCTGTTGGAGTGTACAGGCCGGGACCGGGACGTGCTGTAAACCGATGCCGGACGAAAGCAATCCGTTGATGGTGCAGCCCTGTGGGTGTGGTGGTCAAGTGGAAAGAGCAATTGATTGTTCCGTTCCGAGGGGATGGAGATGTCCTACTTTTCGGGGTTTTGTATCGAGCATGCAAGAAGCGCCATCATCGTGGATGAACACCGAGTTCCGTGTCTGTGTCGTGTGCGAGCCTTGGGAAGGAAAGGAGATGGCGTATAGTATTTTTTAATTAAGAATCTGGAACAGTGCGCTTTGGAGCTGTGGTTTTGTGGGTTAATTAGATTAAAGCCTTTATCATGCTTATCACGCTGGTTTCGAGTGTGTCGATGCGTTGGATAACGATAGAGAGAAAGAGAGAGTGAGAATGAGAAACAAGCAAGAGTTGAAGGAAACTGTCTCCCAGCAAGGTCTGGAAAGGAAACGAAGCAAAAAAGGACAGACGGTTGGAGTCATCCTTGAAGCAGATCCGCAATCGTTCCACATTTCAAGGGATGCTAATTAAATAAACCTGGTTGCAGGAGACCTTACCGATGTCTAATGTCTTCTCCGGATGCTTCGTTGCACGTCCGGTTGCGTTGCTGCTTCCTTTGGGAATGAAGTGGGAATTTTCGGTCTCCCAGCCCAACGGGTGGGGAGTGATGAAACGGTGACAATTTCTCAACACGACGGGACGTTTCATAACGAGCGACCATTAGGGGTCCGGTACGGTACAGTATTTCCGTCCGCTGCCAGCCGTAACACGGCCAGGAAACACGAGGGTCGAGAAATATCAATGTGCCCATAAATCTGAACACTGAACTGGGTTAAATGCTAAGCAATGAGCGCGGGGATAACGGGTTTCTGGTGCTGATTATGTCATTTTGAACTAAGCACCGATTCGGTGGTCGTTGAACAGTGTCGTTCTCTGCCGAGCTTTTCCTTGAACTGTTCTTAAAGGACATTGCAGGACATTGTATTAGCGAAAGGAGTAAATCCGGATTTGATGACTGTTGAAAGGTGAATGAAAACGATGCACACACTACTTCAATTGTGCTTACTGTGGTGTGAAATCGAAAAGTGTCTACAAGATGTCCCAGAGGGGGTGTCATCCAGTGAAAGAGTCTCACAAGTCGTTAGGATGGAAAATGCTTACACGGGAAAGAATTTTATTTTTTCCGCTTGCAGTAACGATGGGTAACGGGTGTCTGACTAAATTTTTAAAAATTTCAATGTCGGCAATGGAACTTCTTCTTGGTGGGCATAACAACCCTTGTAGGGTTTAGGCTTACTTTGGATGTTTTGTAACTTAGCGTATTCAAAGTCGAATAGTCCACTTTGTGTGTGTCCGAATGCAATACAACGCCGAGGCTTCTCCGTTAACACTAGAGCACCGAGTCGAATGCACTGGAATGCAATGTAATATGGAAGAATAAACAGGCTATTAAGCACAACTTTAAGTGGAGAAAGAGCAGACCACTTTTATCGCTCAGTCTCTCGTTAAAGTCGTTCAGGCTACAACCCGTAAAGACAATGTAACACTCGTGATGCTCACACAAAAAATGAAAACAAAGAGTAGGAAAGAAACAGATAAATGATAGGTGCAATATAAAGCAGCCAAAGAAACCAGTTTCTTCATTATCGCAAAGCCGAACTCAGATCGGCTGTCCAGAACCTGCTTCAGAGCCTAATTTGACTTCGTGCCAGTCAGTGGAAGTTTGAATGTTGCGTGAGTAAAACGTGCCTACGCGAAGCTTAAAGCGAAAATGCGCCATTCGCTGCGATGGCTACTGCTACTGTCGAGCATACTGTGTGCTGCGTGTCAGATGGTCGGTCTGAATCGTCTAGTGTGCGGACGACGTAAGGTGAAATCGGTGTATCTCATACACAATGGTATCGATGCAAGACCAGGACACTGGCCCTGGCATGTGATCATCTACCAGCGTGTAAACGGTGTGGAAGAGTACAAGTGTGGTGGATCTATCATCGATGAAAACACAATTCTCACATGTACGTGGTGATCTGATGAAGCTAGATCAACGATCCTGATTCGTTCTTTGCTTTCCGTTCTATAGCGGCGCACTGCATTACGGTAGGGAGTAGAGCCATCCCACCGGAGCAGCTTTCGATAGCGGTGGGCCGTATTCGACTAAGCGAACGCAGCGATTACACACAAAGTCACGGCGTACGGGAGGTGATCGTCCATCCTGGATTTAATGTGCGAAGGTTCAAGCACGACATTGCACTGATGAAGCTGACGAGTAACATCACCATGACGGCACACGTACAACCCGTCTGTCTGTGGACGATGGACAGCAACCAGGAGCTGATCGTGGGCAAGAACGGTACAGTGCTGGGGTTCGGACTGACCGAGCAAGACGTCGTGTCGGAGCAGTTGAAGCAAGCGATGGTTGCAGTAGTTGACACGATAGCATGCATTGCCAACGATCGGGCAGCGTTCGGGACGTACCTGACTTCTGAGATGTTCTGTGGGGGAGGTCAGCAAGGAGTAAGCGCATGCAACGGTGACAGCGGTGGTGGTTTGTTTCTTGAAGTGGAAGGCAAATGGTTCGTTCGGGGGATCGTTTCGTTTATTCCGTTGCGTAAAAATACGGGTCTTTGTGATGCTTCGAAGTTCACGGCCTTTGCCGATGTTGCGAAGTATATGCAATGGATCGACCAGTACATCGATCGGCGTGTTTTGGTTTTCGACACCGATGACTACGAGCTGGATTACGAGGAAAAGCTTCCACTATTTAATTTAAACACGTGCGGAACAACATCAGACACTTTTCTAGCAAGTGGCTCACATACGAGCTTTCCTTGGGTTGGATACGCAATTGTGCATCAGACCACGTTTGTCAAGTGTGTCGTTACACTCGTCAGCGATTGGTATGCCGTTGGTCCAGCGAGTTGTTTCGAGAACGATGGTAACGAGTATGTATCCGCCATTCAATGCGTAATTCTGGTGTTAATTTGGACTTAATGCTTGTTCCAGGGTGCGCATTCGATTAGGTGATTATGAAGAAGTGAAAGAAAAGAAATGCTTCGATCGCAATGGAACGACAGTGTGTGCCTTTCCAACACAAACCCTCCAAATCCAGCGAATCATCATCCACCCGAGGTACAACGACAAAGAGTTCACGGACAATATAGCACTGGTGGAGCTGCTGACCCCAGCGGACACAATACAGCCGAATGTGAGGCCAATTTGTGTGCCGGTTACTAAGGAACTATATACGGACCAGTATTCCAACTTGTTGGTAGTCAGCTACTCCGATCTCAACAGATCATTCGTAGACAAACCCATACGCTATGTGAACTCATCACAATGTATGGACCAGTACCTAGACGAAGGGCTCTGGTTGAACTTGGAAGAGAAGCGCATTTGTGGGGTGCTGTCTGCAGAAGCAAAAAGTGACTGCGCTCCAATTAAATCAGGAGCAACTCTTCAGGAACTGCGCACAATTGGTACCGCCGATAAGCGATACGTTCTACGAGGATTCGATCTGTTCGGTAGAAGTTGTGAAGTGTCCACGTTACCAATAGTTTATAACAATTTGTACGCTTATCTCGACTGGATGCTGTACAATATGAGATTCAACGAAGTAGATGACTCTAGAGATGCCTTCTCTTTAGAGGCTAGATGGTCGAAGAAGCAGAAGGACAATGAAAAGCTGCGACTTTTTGATATGAGCTCGTGTGGCCTAATTAAAATGGCACAACGAGTTAGCAGCACGGTTACATATAATCCATGGATTGGCACACTTGAAGGGGTTGAGAATATTTTCAACTCACCGCAAAGGTCACTAGGAAGAGTGATACTCATAAGCGAACGGTATGCGTTAGCTCCGGCTCACATTTTCAGCAAGCCGGTTGCGTGGTAAGTATCTCCAACCGTTGTCTTTCAAAAAACATATAGGAATAATGCTAAAAGGACTTTTTTCCAGGCGATCAATTATTTTTGGCTTCCATAACGTCCTTTTTGAGTTAAGCTGTCAGGTTAAAAGATGTGATCCTCCTTATCAGATGATAGAAATCAAGAGAGTGATTATCCATCCGGAATTCACTCTAGAAAACATGCATCTAAATAATATCGCTCTAATCGAGCTACTGGAACCAGCCAACACTACCAAGTCTCTGATCAGTCCCATATGTATACCGCTGATGGAAGAGTTCCGAAATAGTACACCGTTGGAGTTAGCCCTAGTAACTGATTTGTCAGAGAGCAGAAAAGTTTTCCGTCTTAGCCCGGCCAGCTGCCAAGCACAGATCATCCACGGAAGGGGATTCCTACCTGTGCAGGAGATTCCACTGTGCGCAGACGATTACGAGGGGGATGGTAAGGCACGCTTTGCCGAGCATGCAGGATCGGCCCTGCAAGGCTCATTAAGTTTTGAAGAACAGAAACGTTACTTCCTTCGCGGAATAAGTTTTCTATTAAAGACTGGCGGCCTGGACACTCCCGACTTTCCCTACCTTCTCACCGATGTCAACCAGCATCTCGATTGGATATTAGAGAACATGGACATTAATCACACAGATAGTCTAGAAAAAGAAGTTAGACGAAAGGAAAGTTCACCGTTGAAAAATGTTGCAAAGAGACGACTCTTTAACTTCAACACTTGCGGGACTCATCTGAACAGTGCTAGAGATAGTTACGAGCAGGAGCCTTGGATAGGAGTCGTCGAACGGTGGGATGGATCGTCTAAATCAAACCAAAACACCCGCTGTGTAGTGACACTGATCCACGAATGGTATGCCTTAGGTGCTGCGAGTTGTTTAGGACAAGACGCAAGGGAGTAAGTACGCTCAATTATTATGTTTATGCACAGTCTAATGTCACTCGGTTGATTTTAATTGCAGAACGTTCGTGCAGTTTGGTGGCAACAGAAAAATAACGCAAAATGAATGTAATGGACGTGATGAAATATGTCGTCCAACACAAACCGTCCCGATTGAGAAGATAATTGTTCACCCTGTATACAACAGCTTCAATCACATGAATGACATTGCGTTGGTACAACTAGGAAGTGCAGCAGACATATCAAAGCCACACATACAATCCATCTGTTTACCGATTGTAGATGAAGTTCGCAGTTACGATGTATCCATTATGACATCAACGTCTTATGGGCCGTTCCATTCATCATTCAGAACAGAGAATGTAGGCGACAGATTTGTGAACTCCATCGAATGCCAACGTCGGTGGGATGGGATGAAGTTGAATGTCCAAAATGGACGTAGCGGATTATGTGTGTTGCTGTTGCAAAAACCAGAATTTGGTGAATGCTTCTTCATTGATTCCGGCTTTCCGCTTCATACGACACACGTGCTACGGGGGCAAGCTAGACGATTTCTGCGTGGCGTCATGACAGACAAACCAGGAAGCTGCAGCCCCTACTACCCTGCGATCTATACTGATGTCGATAACTATCTTGATTGGATACTGGAAAACATGGATGAGAAAATGGGCACGCAAAAGCTGCCGTTCAACTTAACGGAACGGTTGATATTTGATTAAAGTCTTGTCGCAAGGTCACGGTCAGGGTTAATTATTGGAGTCACGAAGTCCGGTTTTTTGTTCTACCACTACCACCAAGCTAAAGAAACAGGTGTTGTTTACTTTGAAATTTTCCAACACCAAGACGCAGCTAGACCGGTTTTTATTATCATCAACCAGTTTGTGATGGACTGAAATAGATTTTACTCCAGTAGCAGCAGCATTGTGATGCATTTTGAAAGAGCTTCATTACGATAGGTGCGTAAAAATCACAAAACATTTCACGTCGCCGAAACTGTGCTAAAGTTATCTGATCGGCGTGGGAAGGAAGGGTTCAAAAACCCAACCAAAACCTGTTTATCACAAAAACTAGATTCCAGCAAGGTTGAATACAACATCATCACCATCACTTTGCCGTACATTCAATGGTTAAAGGTGGTGTAGTGAAGACGCAATGCCCTGGAAGCTGCTATGCCTTTTCATACTTTGCAGTGTGCTGTGTGTGGCGACTCAATCGCTTGGTCCGACTCGTTTAACGTGCGGCAAGCGAAGAGTAAAAACGATTCATCTTGTTCAAAATGGTATCGACGCGAAGCCAGGCCACTGGCCGTGGCATGCTGCAATTTTTCATAGGAATGCAGATCAGCTGAACTACGCCTGCGGGGGATCTATTATAGACGAGAAAACCATCCTTACGGGTATGTAGAAATTGATGAGAAACGGAGTTTCGTTCAGCTGATTGACGGCCTTTATCCGTAGCGGCGCACTGTGTTTTCCTTGCAAATGGGCTGCTCCCCGTCAATCGGATATCGGTACACTTGGGCCGAATACATCTGCAGGAGATAAGTGAGTACGTGCAGGAGCATACAGTGCAGGAAGTGGTAGTTCATCCCAAGTACAATTCGAGCAGATTCGCGAACGATATCGCACTGATCAAGCTGACCGACAATATCACCATGAGTCAGTTCGTGCAGCCCGTCTGTCTATGGACGATGGATAAAAATCAGGATCTGATCGTGGGCAAGAATGGCACGTTGGTTGGGTTCGGTTTGAATGAGCATGACGTTGTGTCGGAGCAGCTGAAACAAGCTCCGATCGGGGTGGTTGACGCTTTGACGTGCATCAAAAGTGATCGTTTGTCATTCGGCAATCAATTAACGTCCGAGATGTTCTGTGGCGGTGGCCGGAAAAACATTAGCGCCTGCAATGGAGACAGTGGAGGAGGTTTGTTCTTCAACGTAGAAGGTAAATGGTTTGTGCGCGGTGTTGTGTCGTTTATTCCGTTCCGTAAAAGGACGGGACTTTGCGATGCCTCTAAGTATACGGCGTTTGTGGATGTGGCAAAGTATCTGGGTTGGATCGATCAGTACATAGATCGTCGCGTGCTGGTGTTTGACACCGATGAGCTGGAGGTGGATTATGAGGAGAAGCTTCCGCTCTTCAATCTCAACACGTGTGGTACAAAAACTGAAACATTTCTTGCTAGTGGAGATCCCGCCCCATTGCCCTGGCTTGGATTTGTCCTAGAGAAAGATGCACAGGTCAAGTGTGTCGTCACACTCTTGAGCGAGTGGTACGTCGTGGGTACCGCCAGTTGTTTTGATAAAAGCGAAAAGGAGTAAGTATATGATTCAACCAAAATGCATTCAGTTTGTTTAAAATATATTTGTCTTTTTAAAAGTTTGCGCATTTTGCTGGGAGGCTATGCAGATCTAAACGAAGAGAAATGTTTTGAGCGCAACGGCTCGACGGTATGCGCCAAACCAACGCAATCGCGGGAAATTGCACGAGTCATCGTTCATCCACGATTTAGTAAAAATACGATCAACGATGATATAGCACTGATCGAGCTGCAAAGTCCAGCTGACACAACGCAACCTCACGTAACGCCGATCTGTTTACCGGTAACTCCAGCACTCTACACTAATCAAACGAATAACCTATCCATTTTGGCGATCAGCCTGATAGATGGGACTATTATAGACCAAACTGCAAATCATGTCGATTCCGAGTTTTGTAGCGCAGTACACTTACATGCTGGATTTGTAATAGACAGTGAGGATAAGGGAATTTGTGCGGCAGTGCCCGAAGAAGACGTTAACGAGTGTGCTAACATTCTCGGGAAAGGAGCTCCTCTTCAGGAACGTGTCCTTATTGGTACCGGAGATCGTTACGTACTGCGAGGATTCGATTTACTTGGTCTAACATGCGCTGGAGATAGCACAATACCGGTTTTGTTTATGAATGTTTACGCATATCTGGATTGGATGCTGTACAATATGCGTTACAATCAGGCGCAGAACTTGGAAGAGCAAGAACTGATTGCGAATTCAACTTTGGAGAAATGGACCAAGGCGCAGCAGGACCCAAGCAGAGAGAAGCTGAAGCTGTTCAATATGGAATTCTGTGGCCAGAACGTCATAGAACAAACGGGTGCTGACTCGATCACTCTCATTCCATGGATTGGAGAACTGAAAGCTGTGGAAAACCCTCCGAAGCCAGGTGCGGTGCCAGATGGTTTGGTAGTGCTGATAAGCGAACGATATGCGTTAACAGCAGCCAGCGTGTTTCGTCCTGGTGTTCAATGGTAAATATGGTTGAATCATATATAAAATGTAAAAAAAATGATCTGTTTCCTTTTGCAGGCGATCGATTGTTTTGGGATATAAACGCTACGATGCTCTGCTTGAAATCTCATGTGTCTTTGGAACATGCGATCGTCCCTATCAGGCAGTGGAGATTAAAAATATCACAATTCATCCGCAGCACAATGGAATTCGGAACGTTCACAACATCGCTCTTATTGAACTGTTGGAACCTGCTAACATGACCAAACGTTACATCAGACCCATCTGTATGCCGTTAATCGAGGAATTTCGAAACAGTAAGCCATTGGAGCTGAGAGTGCCTTCTTATATCTACCATGATAGCAGTAGACAATTGACTTCGATCGATCTGCTCAACTGTCAAGAACGATTCACTCAACAGGATGCTCTTTTTGTCGTGAACAATAAATCGCGTTGTGCGGTAGGCCTGGAGAAGGACACAAAGGAGCCTGCTGCATTAAAATCAGGTGCTCCGCTGCAAACGTTACTAAAGGTTGGAAAAGAGAAGCGCTACTTTCTGAGCGGCATGAACAGTTTTATGGATCTTGTGAACTATCGCAACCCGGGTTATCCGTATCTGTTCACTGATACTGATCGTTACCTCGACTGGATTCTGGAGAACATGCATGAGAACTTTTCGTCCATAGAACAGCCATCTAATGTGAATCGTGTGGATCTGCTACCCATTCGAAACACTTCAAGGCGAAGGCTTTTCAATTTCAAAACATGTGGTGCATACACAAAGGGATCTACACTAAATGCGACATATGAAACGGAACCGTGGCACGGATTTGTGTACGAGATGAACCCAACGTTCAATTCAACGTTATTTACGAGGTGTACAGTTACGCTTATTAGCGAATGGTATACCATAGGTGTCGCGAGTTGCCTAAAACAAGATGCAAAGTAGGTATCAATCGGTAAGCAGGAAATGTTCTGAATTAAAATAACTATTTAAAATCTTGATGCAGGCTTTTTGTACAGTTTGGCGGCTATGTAGAATCGGAATCAGGTGATAATTGTTGGGATGTTGATGGAACGACGGTATGCAGGCCTGGAACGCACCGGGTCGCTGTGGAAAAGGCAGTCTTACATCCGCGCTACAACAGAAGTGGTTACGTTAATGACATAGCGCTGATACAATTGTCTACTCCTGTAGATGTAACCCAGCCACACGTGAAACCAATCTGTATGCCGATCCTGGACGAGGTTCGCAGTTACGATGTATCCAGTATGGCAACGGTCACCTTTGGCTTGGCTCACGGATCGTTCGTGACAACAAGTGTAGATCACTCCAGATACGTGTCTCCTTCCGAGTGTCAACGGCGCTGGAATGGAATGCGTTTGGAATTAGAGATAGAGCACACTAAACAATGTAATTTGATGGTGAAAGATTCACGAAACGAATGTTATCCTGTCATGCCAGGTTTTCCGCTTCATACGAAACAAACGTTGTTGGGGGAACGGCGTCACTTTATTCGTGGTTTGTTAACTTTACGTCCGGAGTTGTGCAGCAACTACTTCCCCGATATCTATACGGATGTGGATGTATATTTGGATTGGATTTTGGAAAGCATGGATGAGAAGCTAGGCACGTCAAGGTTATCGTACAACTTAACGGAACATTTAATATTTAGTACAAAGTGAATTCAAGAACTTTTTACTTTGAAAAATGAAATAAATACGGCCTGGCCGTTTCTACGCAATAAAATAAAAAAAAACCTTTGTTGAGTTTCATCCTTTTCTATGAACTTTTCTGTCCATCCAAATTTTGATTACTTTTCAAGTCGTCTGCTTTGAGAAAGATGGTGTATAAAGTGCACGATAAAGCAAAACATGCACAAGTTGTGCTAATCAACATAATTTATCTTTCGTCATTTCTACAGCAGCTTCCTGTCACAAAACTTTACTGCACGGGAAACAAAACAGACAAGGCATCGCGCAAAAGCATCCTGCCCCGGGAGTTATGAGTCTTCCGTCTAGACGGAGCAAATGTTTCTGTCAGTACTACCTTCTATGTCTTTGATTTTCCCTCCCGTGATAGTCGGCGACAAAGAAACATTAGCCCGGGATTTGATGTCCCCGTCTCGTGGAGTGATGAAACAGGAATGACGTGGAGCCGTCGAGGGGGACACGAAAACTTTTGTGGAGCATTAATTTATGTTACCGCCATTATTATGAACCTCTCGACAAATCGAATCAATTCGTTCTGGCTCTCATTCTTGGGGCGCACCTGAGCAATGTACGTACTGTTAGGCACTAGTTCGACCACACAAAGAGTCTACAGTTGAGCGCTTGTCTGCCTTTTTTCACTGTGCAGTCTTTGTTCGAGCCCTCTTTTCCCCGGAAAAGCATGCCTCAGCATGAAAGCTATCGGAAAACGAAGAAGGGGATATCAATTCCATCGAAATGTGTTCCCATTTCAAATCCAAATCTGAACGGTCACGACGTGTGAGCGATTTTGCACGTGAAAGGTGAGGAGATTATTGATATCCTTGAAACTGGAAGCTTGGTTTTCTTCTCCCAAATTCAATGCCACTAAGCACTTGAACGATTCTTTAAAAGAAAGCAGCTCTTTGTGGCTTGAAGCTGCTGGTTTGGTTGCAGACCTGCCCTGCTGAGGACGTCGAAAGGTTAAGCCGTGCAGTGATGCAGTTGCAAAAGGTTTCCCATCACGAGTGAGGCAGGGAAGCTTGGTAAACGTGATTCAATCAAGAATGTCTCGGGTGCGGATGCGGAACATTGGTTCACGTGCCTCACGTACACCAAAAACGCACGTCACATCAAAACGTGTGCCGGCAGGGGGAAAGAGTGTTTGAAGAGATGCGATGGCTTTATTAAAAACATATCCTATTTACGGAAAAAGGTTGAAAACTTGTTGAAAAGTATTGTTTCTTGCGTGCACGGGTCGCTCCCAAGATACTGTCGTTGACAGACAGTAAGATGAGCTGGAAGGAAATGAATGGAAATTTGGTGAAAAGAGTGCATGGATTAATGAGGGAAAGGTTGAGCAGTGTTCCAGCCGAATTAACATAGCTGCAATCGGATTCAGTTATTAAACGGTGAACTTGTCTAACGGATTGCAAACTGAGAGTGACTTTCGTAAATATTTGACACAACACCTGCCCGCTGGATGTCGACGTCCAATTTGCATCAAACATTTTATCCGATCACGAGGCAATAAACGAGAGGATTGGATTTATAATTCGTCTACCAATCCTTGTACCGACACAAGCCTACACGTGACCTACAATGAATCTCATAAGTGCACGGGAGGCTATTTTTAATGAAATAAATTCCTTTTGTCTTTGCCAGTGGGTGGATTACAGCCGGTTGACCAAGATCCTACAATGGAGAAATCTTTGAATAACTACTGAAAGGTACAGTAATGACAATCTATTTTTGGAAGGGCCTGAAATGGGAGGAAATTCTATGTGACCTTTACTGTGATATAAGCATGTTACACAGCGTAGCTTTACCTGTTGTGGTTATCAAGTTCTGTGAGTAATGTAACCTTTCAAAAAAGAAAAATGAGTTTATTTTACCAATAAAATCGTAAATTTAGTCTTATTTCATTATAATAAGGCAGATATGTCAGCTCCATCCATTTGGTAGACTTTAATCATGCTTTACTGCAAGCTGATTGAATAAAACAGGTCAATTGAAAAAGGGCTATTTATTGAACCATAAACAACGTCCTACTTAACCTTACCTTGTCTCATTGTTGTCTAATGGTCAATGGTAGCATGGAGACGTTTAAATCTTCCCCCGCTTTGAAGCAGGAAAATTCGAACGAAAATGGAGCGAGTCCCGATTGGGTAATATTTTTCCTCTTCGCAACGGAACGGATGAACCAACCATGCCAAAGGGCAAAAACGCGTCCTGCTGTGTTGCCAGCACCAGGCGCGTCTACACAGTCGAGCGCTTGGTGTGCAGCTTATAAGCTTTCGATTCATAAGCCGTGAATTGACCACCAAAAGCGCCACCACCACCTAGCAGTATAGTCGATGATGGTGATGATTATGATTATTATGACAAGCGGTGCTGACTCGGTGTGTCTGGGCTGAGGCATATGTGGGAATGGGAAACACATTTTGCACTAGTCGCTGCTGATAATGGGTCGACTTTCGACTGACTTTGACCAGGAGACCAATATACGAACACAGCAAAGCGTTGGTGTGTGTGTGAGGAGGTGAACGAGAGAGAGAGAGAGAGAGAGAGAGAGAGAGGCATACCGAATTCCGATGGCATTTAAAGCGATGCTGCTGGTGACAAAAGTCCTGTTTACCGCCTTCGGATTAACTCAGCTCAGAGCTGCTTGTGACGGCGGGCGCGCGGTTGCTGTTCTTGCCGATGTTTAGCAAACTAATGGCGACAGTGTGCACCGTACGTGAGGTGCATGAAATGTGTACGATTCCAACCGATCTCTGCCTGCTGCCCCCGTCAATCCCGGGACACAACCGACACCAGATGCAGTTAATCGATTGTCGCGTTGTGATTTCTCGCGTTTCCTTTGCTTTTTTGCTGGGCGCGTTTTTATTTTGCTCTGTTTGTAAGCTTTTGCCAATGTTCCATCGTTGAGTCGAGTTGGCTTCCTTAACCTTTCAGACAGGGTGCCACGAGTGCGCTCGCGTTGATTCCGTAAGCTTCCTGCTGGGGCTCGCTAGAATGCTTTTATGCTTTGTTCTTTGTTGTGTTTACCCCGAGGGGAACGATTGAGCGCACATGAAAGCGCTTTACCGTGTCCGGGTTGTTCGCTGGGCGCAGGAGTGCTTAATGTGTGATGGTTGGATAAAAACCACCAACATTAAAAGTATTAAATGTAAAGGATGAACAAAAGGGAACGGAAAGTTTATTTACTAAATTTGAGCTTAGCCAGGATTAAAGAAGACAGGACACGAACAAACATAATGTTCTAAATTAGGTGTCCCCAAACACAAATATTCAGAGAGGATTATATGGGACAGTAGCATGGAGCATGTAAAGCGAGTTGTATTAGAAAAGTTACTTCTTTTGTTGATGCAAGTAACTCAAGACTCAAATCTTGCTAGATGCGATTTGCCGGTATGAACAAAGTCACAATAAAGTGATTATGTAATGTAGATTGCATAACTGTAGGCGTTCAGGTTTAATCATATTTCGTAGAGCCTAATGCCACCAGCTTAATATTTTGAAAATAGCCGTGACTCCCTATAAACCAGTAGTGAACGATATCAGGATTTTCCGACGATCCCGCAATCTCATTGCACACGAATTCCACGAGATCCATTCGGATGACGAATTTGGCGTGCTTTATGAGCAATATAATTCTGTTTATTGTTTTATTGCACTTCGGTGTTGGCGTCATGGATCTTTTAACACTTTACAATGTAACAAACACTCACACACACACACACACATTTACACTAGATCATAGAGCGCTCTTGGTAAACTTCCTTCAGTAGATGAATAAACTTCCCCGAGTGCATTGTTTTCCTTCATCGCGAAGGCGCGCTTGTGCTCGTACACCATGTAAATGTCTCTTCGCACACATCATAAACCACCGTAAAGTTTCAATTTCACACACGAAAACCGCTCACACAGCCACCGAAACACACGAAAGAGAGAGACTCGATGCAAATAATTTTGCGCTTGAGGAGAGCAGCACGATATGCAAAGTTTCTGGTCGTATGAATTGCATTATCTGAGCTATCTCGCCCCATCGCCTCGATTGCATTCCCCGGGTGAATGTAGCGAAATGTATCATCGTCCCATCAACAGCACATTTTAGGCAGCGAACGCAAACATACCACACGAACAATGCATGACACTTTACGACGTTTTGTGGAAAAGTTTGAGGATGAGTTGGAATTCGTGCATAAACCGTTGGAATGATGACGATTCTTGTGAAGTGATAGATTTGCTACAAGAAAACATGCGTACTAAGAACATCTGATCTGCTTCAACACTTGAATGAATTACTTAAACTTTAAGTAGAAAGCACTCTTCGTTGAATTGCGCGACCCAAAGTTCAGGGTGTCCGAGCAGATGTAATCCGTTTTCATTTCACCGTCTATGGCCACTGCCAATTACAGCAAGCACACACTTCTCTGCCGTCTGAGAGCCGTGACAAATTCAATCCATTGCATTGTCGGGCTTCCTTAATTTATGGAGCTTTCCTTTTGGATTTCGTTCGGCAGCTGCAAGCCAGAGAGTGTAAAAAAAGATGCAAAAAAGGGAAAATAGGAGCATCGAGCGGTGTGCATCACTGCCGAAACCCGAAAAGGTTCAACATCTGGGCTTGGAGTGAACCGTTACGCTTGACAGAAAAGACTTTTTAGCTCGCCGGACAATGACCAAAAGGCATTTGGTCCGTTTGTTTCTGTGCGGATCCTTCCTAGAGGAGCCGTGAGTCGATGCGGTTAGGATTACTTACACTGGAACCCCTCGGGGCAATCTGTAATCTCCGTAGCTAAACCACCGACAGTTCGCCGTCCGGTACGGGTCATTAGATTTCATGGCGATGAGCGACGGTCGGGTGTGCGAAGAAGGCGCTCCGGGGAGAGAAGGAGATTAGTGGGCCATTTTTCGGGTTTATCTGGATGGATGGACTCCGGATGGTCAGTGTTTATGGGGCCGGTGTGTGAACGGTTATGGTGCTATCTGATTGCATACGATTAGTGTGTGTGCAATTAGATGGTGGCAAGATGGTGGTGATTTAAGGCTCACGATAAATGCTTGCTCGTTGTACTTCAACTGGAAGCCATTGTCTCAAGTGCAGCAAGTAATGTAAAAAATGAGCATGCTCGTACAGTTTTACAGTTAATTTCTTTAGAATTATTTGCCAGAAAATTGAAACAATTGGCTATAAAGTAGGCTTTAAAAGAGAATAGAGCCTTTCCGCAGCCAGGTGTGTACGCAAACAAATTTACTTAAAGATTCTCAACTCTTCCAATGGCACATTCCATTGTAAGAAAATAGCAACCATGCCCATCTCACTCCACAGAGAAAAGACGAAAAGGCATCTTTTACTTTGCTGATAAGGATTATGTCAAACCATTTTCGATGAAATATTGTACCACACTCGTTCGGTTGGTCATTTGATCAGCTTTGTCCACTCGATTGCCTTCGGATAGCTGTTGAAGGAAACCAGCGAGCCGTAAGCTGATGGTTGCAGCTGCAGAAAAGATTCCGAACAACTGCAACGACAGTTGGCCCATTCAAGTGGAAAGATGCCCCATTTGCTTTGAGAATAGCTAAATAATTCGTAATATATCCTACTCAACCATTGTCCGGCCGGTGCGACAGGAGTGTTCAAGCAATGACCAGGAACAATTCTATCCCCGAGAAGTCGAGAGCGGGATATTCTGGGAGTAATCGATATATTTTCCTTCCTCCTAATTTAGCCTTAGCTCCTGCAATCCCTGAAGCTAAAGGATGGGGAAGATTTCGTTCGATTCAGTGTAAGCAATGGCCGTCACGACTTCCACTACAAGTCAACACCGGATAAAACTTGCCGGACTGTACGGGCACCACAAGTGCGCCGATAGATAATACCCGTTCGATAAGGTGTCGTGCTAAAGTTGCCACTTCCTGTCAGTGCCAGTAGACATCCGAACAAATGTGTGTATGTGAGTGAGAGAGAGAGAGAGACAGAAAGTTTTTCCTGTCGATCTGGGTGCGATTATGGACACGGGTGAAGCGTAAATAAAGTGGCCTGATGGCTTGCCGGTCGGTCGGTTGGTCACCGGAAGCCGTTTCTGCCGCTCGATCGATCTCATGGTGGTAAACGATTGCATCTATGCTTTGTTTTTCGTTTCCTTCCTGAGCGTTGGCGACAAGGAACGTTGTTGAACAAACAGGCGTCCGGGCGGGCTCGTTCTTAGTGCAGTGTCCCAGCAGCTGAAAAGCAGTTCACATTGGGTCCCTACGATGCAGTTCATTGAAAAAGCGGCGCTGCAACATTGTAGAGATTATTTTGGGTGGAAAACCCCGTTCTGCTGGATTGTTTCACCGTTGACTAAAGGTATACCGTTGTAAGATTATAGGCCCAAATTAAACGACTGAATATATGATATTAAACTCAGTCTCCCTGTATGAAATTAAGCAATTTGAATATGGACGGCATTGCACTCAATTTATATGCGTATTATTAAAAATGTTGCAAGTAATATTCATTAGTGGCAAAGGGAAGAGCTTCATTTAATAATATTAAATTTTATGTCCCTTGAAATCTTTCAATAATGGAGACGCCTGGTAGTTCGTACAACTATGGAGACGCCTGATGGTTCTGGTGCACTTGAATTTAAATAGAAAAGCATGACTTTTATGAAGAAAATCTATCCAACACTTTTCACAAGGATGGTACAGTGTGGCATTGATTGCAACATACGTTTTAATCCCAAACCTTCGCCACTTTGTACAGCTTGGATTGTTTCTGCTCCGATTGCAGCCAATTAAAATTTATTCTGAGGTACTTCATTTGGGTTTAATGAATAGAGAGTTCTTCCGGAGAGACGTAACGATAATGCGAAAGGTATCCTGCACGATCGAGAGCTTTTCACAATTAATTATGGAAAAAACTGAAACATTGTTTGGCGCAGAAAAATAATAAAACTGTGTTTTTTTCCCGGCAAAGAGCATAACTTACATTGAAGAAGGGATAACGTAAAGCACCCATTTGAGTGGCTGGTTCATTGTATTCCAATCTCCACAACCAGTAGGGCACAATAATGCTGGCCTTCTTTATGCATGTCGTTTACGGAGTTGAAAACAGAAACAAAACACTTCCAACTAATTGATTTTTTCTCCAAGCAGACATGTTAGAGATAAACAAGAGGCATTAGCTCAACTTCACCTCAGTGACATGGTTCGTTACATTCTAAACCTAGCCTGGAAGGAGAGGAGATAATCCTTTCAGACAAAATTAAAATTTCTTCTCAATAACGGTCGCTGCTGCTGGCATACGATATAATTGCATCGTCAAGTGTAGGATGCCTGCCAAGCGGAGGATTATCTACCATGTACGTCAGCTACTTTGCGAGGTGCATTTCGAGAAAAGGCACAGAATTGAATTTCAATTTCCATTCTTTACAGTATGTTTTGTTCGCTTGTGCAACCAGTTTTTTCTTTCTTTCTCTCTTTGCTTTCATGCAAGCAAATTGTATTCCATTTATAGGGGCTTGAGCTCCCACTATAGCATGGTGTGCACCATCAATAAGAAAAGTTCCGATCGGGAAGGGAAAAGGAGGAATGTTTTGTTCTTAAATGCATCATCTAGTACATCGGAAAATTTGCACCATTCCGTCTCAATCGAAGAACAGGGCATCATTAGAAACAGCTGATGCTGGCTCTAGTGACTATTGAATAAGCATTCGAATGTACCCGACCGGGTCGGAATGTGATCACTGTGACAACCTTTCCCTTATGCAAGCGACACCATCATCTCATCTATCACGTGCAGCCCGGCTGATGATTGAAGCAATAGTGTGTATTGGGTAGTATTATTCGATCGATTCTTCTTCGTGCTCGCTCAAGCACACACACACACACACGGATCAGTGAACGTAATTTAAGCACACGCTTTCGAGGGGTTAAGAGCTGAAATTTTGTCACTTCTAGCTAAACCTTCACTGAGGATCCAAAGGTAGAAGGAAAGGGGTCGCTTTTTCTTGGTAGAAATAGGGGACGCCAAGCAGCGCATAGACGACCCTCGTTTCGTCACGGTTGACGGGTGGGCTGACTATGTGCAGGAGTGGGAGCAAACAATGACAAAACAACAACAACAACAACAACAACAACATTAGCAAAAAAATGCGCCACTAGGAGGGCTTGAGGATTTTTGTAGAACATCTTGAAAATGTCATATTTTATGTATACTATAATGGAGCCGTCCGGCTCCATTTTCACAGCATCAATTGTTTGCGTCACCGCCAGCGTCCGTTACACAAAAGGCACAAAAGCCCACGGGGTGTTCGGGGTGGGAGCTGTTTGGGAACGGAAAAAACTCCTCCTCCCAACCGGTTGCGACCGAAAATCCTTACGAAACCGTTGCGTGTGTCGGTTGCCATGGCCGGGACAAAGCATCCGACGATTATGGTGATAATCAAGCGAATGAGTTAATCCTTTCAGCCGAATGTTAGCTTTCCCATCGGGTGAGTACGAAGAAAACTAGCTTTTCTATTGAAATAAGCACACGCACACTCACACGCCCTAGTATTTGCTTGTTGAGGCTACTGAGATGAGGCTCCTAGCGATGTTCTAACTGTGAACGTGTCTGTCACGGAGTTCAAGTGGGAATGGAATAAGCCAGCCCACTCGGTGAAAAGTGCCACACAATCTGGCGTCAGAGGTGCCGTCTCGTGGTCGGACAAAGCAAACCGACGGGTGGGGCTAAAAACCCTTCGCGGCGGAAAAGGGACTGGAGAGTAGCTTTTCCGGGAGACGCTCAACGTGACGGTCGAATGATTTTGACAGTAGTTGTTTTAATGGAAACCGGGGCCGAAAGCAACAGCATCTCGTTAATGGAAAGAGGGTGAAAAGTGGTTTGAGGTGTAATGCGTTTTTTACCGTTTTGTAACTGATTTTTTTTGCTTTTCTTAGAAAATGAAACCATCTTAGCGATGAGACGAAAAGCACATCAAACATTTTGGCCTAAGCTGTTACGTGCTGCTGAAGGCCCTAATTAACGCGGAATGTATACGAATATTAATCTGGATATTTATGCTGCTTAGCAGTAGTATATTTGATGCGATATATCAAAGTACAAAAAGTTTCCTAGGAATGTTTTTGCAATGACACACGTACACGCGATATCGTTATCGATCGCTACGGTATATGTAGACACTTTCGCCACCGCAAATATGTTAGAAGAGATACGGCCCCAATGCAAACTCGACCAAAAAGCTAGTTTACATACTTAACCCCGTTCTGGCGTGTTTTGATGTTTGCGGTTAAGCTCGAGAAGAACAAAAGAAAGTAGTCCAACAAAAAATCCATCCGGAAGGCGGTGCCATACGACCCATAAATCGAAATTGCAAACAAACCCGGTGTACAGGAAACAGCAGTGAGTGCTTTGTGTTGTGACCGTGTCCAATACGATTTTTACAACGTGCGATTTTTATCGGTCGATCTAAAATCTTTTACCGATTTCGGAATGCGATGGAAAAGAGAAGCAAAGCGAGGGAAAAAGAAAATCTTCACTTCGTGGAAGCGGTTCAGTGACAGGACCGTGTCAAAAGCTCTGTTTCAACAACGGAATTGCGGTCCAAAAGGTTGGTTTTAAAGAAATGGCATCCCGTTTTTTTTGGACGCATCAAAGCAATAAAAAATGCTGTTTGGAGAAATTTATGTGTCTTTATTTAAATTTTCTCATACGAAAATTTAACCCCGGACCGTGGGTTGCAACACAAACGACATAGAAAAACGGAGTAGCACTTTGTCGTTGACGAGAAGCGAATGAGAAACACAGTTTGCTGTCCATTGGTTCTGTTTAAAGTTTTACATTTTTCCTGCCACTTTCACATTTCCGCTTCTTTCGCCCTCGGAATGTACGGATGGACGATACTGCAGCAACAAGCACCGGAGCAACTTTCCGTCAACGAAGCGTGCGCTACAGGGAAATGATGCCAAGCCGTGGGATTTAGCAGTCCGTCCCAATTTGGTCGTGTGCAGTTTGCTCGGACGGCGACAAAAAGGACACTTTGCATCCCATCGGTTCGCCATCGCCCAGCATCGCATGGCGTCATAAATTGTTCGGTAATTTGTTCCGTAGTGTTTGCGCCAAACGTGCCAACATAATTTGTTGCATGCTGCATGTGTTGCTGTCGACTGCTAGATAATCAACCGTTTTGTTTCGGCATCATTGTTTCGCTCTTTATGGGAGGGAGCGTAGGGGGCGATCTGCGAATGGTTTGCCAAAGTGGTGCTTTCTAAAAGCAATATAAGAAAAAGAGGACAAAAAAACGACTGCTCAACGCTAGCACGTGGGGCAACGGCTTTGGCGTATTGGGAAGATAAAGCTTTACTATGTGATGGTGTTGCTGCGGAGTTGTTAGCCGATGATGCGTCGTGGCTTAGTGGTACATGTGTTCCATCCGTTGGTTGTTTGTTCGCCTCGCCCAAGAAATATGGTCTTTGGCATTGGTGGAAAAATTTATTCACATCAACATGAGCATTTTAGAGTTTGAAAAAGAATGCAAACTAAGTGCTAAAGCGAAACTATGAATATAAATTCTCAAAAAGTAATCAACTAGCTTGTTGGTTGAAGTTGCTCACCCACACTTTTCTACTCTAGTGCTCCAATATAGGAACAAAAGAAGGTATTATAAAATTTCTGTTTTTCTAGAAATTTGAAACAGCACAATCATATAACTGATCCCAAATTCATCAGAACGAAGTACAAAAACGGAATCAAAGTTTTATTCCGTTCGACTTCGCATGTTGCACGTGTTGGTGAAGATCAACCTGGAAAACTCCTGGCACATCTGTGGTTCATTGAAAACACAGGCACTGTTGATGAGATTTTCCCAGTACGGTACAGACGATGGAATCGTTTCTTTTCCCTCCCTTTATGCAGGATCGCGAAACAAAACACACGCATTTTGAAAACGCAAGAGAATTGGGGTAACTGTAAGCAACGTTTCGCCAAAAACCCACTAGAGCAAGATAAGTAGAATTGAAGAGCTTTCCTGGGAAAACCCGGCAAAGGTTGGCGAGACTGTAAGCGAGTTGAAAACCCGACGAGAAAGTGTGTAAAATTCATGGGAACTGGGCATGCTGTACCTTTTTACAGAACCGAGTATGGTTGAATGCGTTGAAAGCCGGTCATCGGCACGGTTCTGTTCTATTCCATTAGAGGAAGCCATTAGAATCCTTTACGCTTCGTGTGAGTACCGTTGGTGTGCAGGATCAGTGCATTGCTCGTTATGAGTGCAGCTGCAAGCGGTACGGCGGAAATGTGATTAAATTATGTGCATCTGGACGGACACGGACGAACAGGTCGTGGCTCGGTGGACTTTCTAATCCGAATAGAGGATAAGACGAACCAACCCATCTTGAAATTGTTGTGTGCATCACATCATATTCTTCAATTTAATATTCATTTGCTGAATCCTCAGATAAGCATGCTGTAAAAATAATGGCCCGACTTTATCCACCCATGCATCACGTTTGCTCTCCTGCAGCGATCGGGTCGCGTGCGCGAATCGAAATTGCATCGTGCAAGCGGGTCGCTTGTAATGTCGTCCTCGACCGTGAGAACGTGACTCGTGCGCAGCCTAAGGTCACGGCAAAAGCGCCACCAAACCAAACCGCTACAACACCGGCAACCCGGCTGCCGGGGTGAAACACGAAATGCACATTTGTCTGAACTGGTGTGACCCTTCCCCGTGCGCCATGGACTGTTCTTTGTTATACCCCGTTGGCTCTCGGGAGTGCAGAGCCGAGCTGGGAGGGCCCGGTAGGGAATGGTTTATAAACAAACGGTCTAGTACTACGCTTGCTAGCGAAGGATCGCCGAAGTCTTCCGAACGTGCGAAGGAGAAACTTGCAGACATGCGCACGGCTTGCACGCGAAGGGGAGCAAAAGGGATACGTTTCGCATCCTTTCGTCGACTGCAATGCATGAATGAAAGTGAAAGTGTCTAGATACGATGGGGAGGGGGAAGGGGTAACATGATGCGATGGTTTGCAGACGAGCCCGGCACAAAAAAAAAACGGCCTGTCCTACGACAACAACCGTGACAAGGCGGCTGCGTTGGTGTGTGCGTCGGCTACCAATGCCGATCGCGTGTTCGTGTGTCTCGGCACGGTGGAAAGCATCCCGTTTGAAGTTGGACCTGGCATCTGCCAAATAATACGGCACGTTCAGTTAGCGTCTGGACGCACCAGTGAGCGGTCGGGAAAAGCGACTCGTCCCGCACATCGTGTAGGATTTCAGCGACGACATTTACGGACATAAAGTGTGTGGGAAAAACGAGAACTCCCCTCAAAAAGTGCATTTAGTTTAAATTTAAGTCCATCGTGTTACTTACCGTTGTGTTTGAGGATAAACATTTCCAGTCTTTACGTCGTGTGGGCAGGTGCGGTTTTCACGGTTCGATGGCTGCCGACCGATAAACGTTACGCTTCTGTAGCAGGTGCAGCACTGAATAGCGAGAAAAGAGGAAACATCCATTACACCGTGGCTGAAAGCGCATTTTGGAAGATGAGTTATGAATTAAACAAGCACGAAGGTGTGTAAACACGCGGCGGTGTAAATTTCACGGTGAGTGGCGAGTGAGTTTGTCCGTGTCTCCGTACGTCTTTCGCGGCGGGTGTGCAATGGTAATAAAAATCACTACACCGGGCAGTCGGACTGTTTGTTTGTGTTGAGATTCGTGCTGCTGCTGGCGGGTGGTGGCAGACCGACTGATTCGATATCTTTCCGATACCCTTCCCACAAGCGGGGCAGGTGGCAAGACACCTTCGTTCGGCGACTCCGGGACGTCATATTGTGTGCCGATACGCTGCTCTGCCATTCGAATGAAAGACATTTTAATGAGATTCGGAAGCATCGTTCTGTCTATGCGGGTACGTGTCGTGCCGGGTGTGCTAAAAATAATACACATCTCATCAGCTTCCTCGTCAGACACAGATTCGTTGAGCGCGGCGGGAAAAAGGAGGCGATAGATGTACTTACCGATTAAAATTTCGTGTCGCTGCTTCGTGGAACAACGGTTTCCGGTCGTGAGGTCGCATCTGGAAAGTCGTATTCCACAGCACGGGGCAGGCGGTGGTGCCACCAAAAGAGAAGCGAACTGTTTTGTGAATAAATTTATCATCCTGGAGTTGTTGTCGAGAAGGGCTTGCAAAACGTACAAGTGCAGACTGGCAACTGCGAAAACGACTGTGAAATAGAAATGAAGATACAGCTGGTACATAGTACGGAGGGGAAAAAGATACATCCTGAGAAGTGAAGTGTCTGACCGGTGTGCAAGTGAACGCATCTAATCGCAAGTGACTGGGCTACTCGGCCTGTGTGTGGGACATGTGAAGTAACGTCGGATTAGAAACGCAGGGACGAGCGAAATTGGAACTGGGACACAGGACACACTCGGTGCGCTTCCTCGACAGACAAGTTGAAGCCTTCTCCAGCCTTTCCCAGCTCTCCCGAACTCGTCTCCCAGTGTTCGAAGTGTGAGCATAAAAAAGAACATGTGGTTTGTTGTGGAATAAATTAGAAATTCACTGCACTGGTAACGCACCTGCAATTTGCTGGAATTTCGTTACGAACATGGACTGGAACGGTACGACCAGTGGCACGGTTGATCTGCTAGTGTCCGCCGGCACGGTTGCCCTATCGACGTTGGCAACCGGATCGCCACTACCGCCTGACGCAAGCACCACCTCCACCACGGGGACGGCATCCGGAGACACTAGCAGCATGACGGTTTCCGCGAGCGACATAACGATAGCGTCCGCAGCACACTACCACGGCGGCATACCGTTTCCTACCGAGCTGCTCACCTTCCTGCGGCAGACCACCACGATTGCGTCGTCCTCGTCTGCCTCCTCGCTGCACTCGATGGCTGTAACGAACTTTACCACCTTTCTGAACAACATTACAATGCGCGCGTTGACAGCGTCGGCGGCCGGCGGCAGAGGCGGCAGTGGCACAAGCTCGGCCGAGTTTACCGCCAACCTGACGCGCCGCTACTCCGCTCATCCGTTCTTTAGTACCTTGTTCAACGACTCCGCCCTGGACATCTGTCCCTCGATTCAGATGCCGGTTGGAAATGTGATTTCCATGATACTGTACGCGCTGGTGGCTATCGTTGGGTTGTTCGGTAATACGCTCGTTATCTACGTGGTGCTGCGCTTCTCCAAGATGCAGACCGTCACGAACATGTACATCCTGAACCTGGCCATCGCCGATCAGTGCTTTCTGATCGGCATCCCGTTCCTGATCACGACCATGCATCTGGGCGAGTGGACGTTCGGCAACGCGATGTGCAAGGCGTACATGGTGTCGACCTCGATCACGCAGTTCACCTCGTCCATCTTTCTGTTCATCATGTCCGCCGATCGGTACATTGCCGTGTGCCATCCCATCTCGTCCCCCCGCTTCCGGACACCGCTCGTGTCGAAGGTGGTGTCGGCCATCGCGTGGACAGCGTCGGCGCTCATTATGCTGCCGGTAATGCTGTACGCGAACACGATCGACCGGGAGAAGAACAAGACGTCGTGCAACATCGAGTGGCCGTCCGAGACCGGTGCCAACTCCGGCTCAACCTTCACGCTGTACTCGCTGATCCTGGGGTTCGCGATACCGCTCACGCTGATCCTGATGTTCTACTATCTCGTCATCCGCAAGCTGCGCACCGTCGGGCCAAAGTCCAAGTCGAAGGAGAAGAAGCGCTCCCATCGGAAGGTGACGAAGCTGGTGCTGACCGTCATCACCGTGTACGTGCTCTGCTGGTTACCCTACTGGATCTCGCAGGTAGCGCTCATCAACTCGCCGCCGGACATTTGCAAA
Organism: Anopheles epiroticus; assembly: GCA_000349105.1. Classification (NCBI taxonomy): domain Eukaryota; kingdom Metazoa; phylum Arthropoda; class Insecta; order Diptera; family Culicidae; genus Anopheles; species Anopheles epiroticus. Next base: position 427,508 of record KB671391.1, on the reverse strand, counting down.
TCGCGGCTCGAGATCACCGTGTTTGTGCTGGTGAGCTGGCTTGGCTACAGCAACTCCGCCATGAACCCGATTCTGTACGCCTTTCTGAGCGATAACTTCAAGAAGAGCTTCCTAAAGGCCTGCACGTGCGCCAAGGGGAAGGAAATTAACGCTCAGCTGCAGATTGAGAACAGTTTCTTCCCTCGGTTCGTGCGCAACCGAGGATCCGAGCGGGGCAACTCCACCAAAGTTCTGCCGTCGAACAATCGACAGAACCGGGCAGGAGGGCCGGACGCTCCGGGCCACCAGCAGCAGCAGCAGCAACAACAGCAGCAGCAGCAACAGGCACACCAACAGTCTAACGACGCCCATGCCACCACCCACAATAACAACAATGTCGGTAATGTGAACAACAACAGCTCACAGGCAAGTACGGCTAATGGGAAAAGTGGCAGCTTCCAAAACGGTTCGTCCGCCGCAATGCCGTACGGTGGACTGAGCTCGGATCAAAGCTCCATCGTGCGTGGCTGTGGCCCATCAACGAGTGTAACGACCATCCAGTCCACCTCGCACCAGCCTTCTGCCAATCCACCGATTGTGCCAATCTCGAGCCGAGCGCTGGACGGCGGCAATAATGATGGTGGTGATGGTCCACCGGCAGCCAGTTACTGTCGGCCGCCCGTACTCCACACGGACCTGTAAGCCGCCGAATCGTCACCGGTACCGGGTCGGCAAATTGGAAAACGAAACAAGCCTCCGTCCCACTTCTCCGCGGCGTGATGCTGACACCTTTCCCGAGCCGACACCGTTCCAGGGGATAAATGTAAGTAGCTGGTGTACGATTCGTTCGGGGCTGGGCGAATCTAAAAACCAACAAGAGAAAGCAGAAGTAACACAATGTTACTCTATCTGGCATCCGGACACAGCCCCTCAGCTCGGGGCCGAGTATTTATCTGCTTCATCCAGAGATCTCGGAATGATGATGACGACGAATTCCCATTGCTCCGCAGGGTGCATCCGGTGTCCATCCTGCGTATGTGCGTGTTTGCCGTACCAATCGCTTTTCTCAAATGTTTGCGACAAACAGTTCGGGCTGATACCTGCTGGTCTGCTACGGTCACCAATTTTCATCCGACCATACGCGCCCTGACAGCTGACAGGTCATCCCGCTGGGTCATTGTTTTTCCGTTTGATTGTCCCGTTTGTATGCCGGTTGATTGAGTTTTGCCGTCGCCTGCTTCGATTGGTGGCCCGTAGCGTTTCCCAGGTCGACCGCTTACTTCTGCTTACTGGCCCGTGCTGCGAAATCTGTGTGTGAAACTGATCACCTGGATGACGGTGTGAATCACGCACTCACGCTTGCAGAAAATCCCGCGCACAGCGGATACGCTAGCGACAGCTCAACTGTGGCGTGAAACGGAGGAGAAGAGCAAAAAAAAAGCTACTTCCCCCAAATCTCTGAAGCACTGATTTGAGAGCCAGTCGGGACGATGAACGTGTCTCGCCGTACTTACTTCCTTCCTGGCGATTGCTCTTTACGGGCACGGGGCAAGATTTGCCAGTGTGCCATTGAGACGATGGCGAATTAATGGTTCGTTTAGTGAAAAGCGTGTGATAACGGCGTTTGCGCGACGCAGGCAGACGACCACGTGGCACGAGGCATCGCTCTCCTTTCGATTACACACCATTTGCTTGAACACGGTCTCGTCGTCCTCCTCCTAACAGTGCTGGTTGCTGATGGTGTGTGGTTTTCTATCTAACGTCCCGAAAAAGAGAAATCCCGACAACAGTACCAACTGTTGGACAAATCGACGCGACATGTAAACCGTGATTGCGGTCGGAATGATGCGTGTTTGCAATTGTGGGACAAGAAGTGGCAGTGGAAGCACATTTTCGAATCGGTTATTGGTGAAGAAATTTTCTCTCCTATTAACCGTCTCCAACCATCGTCCCGAAGCAGAGACGCAGCAGATATGTGTGTGGCGGTGATTGTTTGACGATGAAATATTTCTCCCAGACGATCAAAATTTAGATAGTAGCCAAAGGGAAGAAGATTTCGGAGCAACTGGCGGACAACCGGATACCGCTGGCCGATTGCTAGACGATGTATCAATCAATACACCGAACACCGCAAAAAGACAATCTCCTGAGCGCTGGACGCATCGAAGTTTTGATGGACGTGCAGATTTTTCTATTGGCCGCAGTCTGGGATGGGAGTGTACGATTGTTTACTGTTTGTCTCCGCTGCCTCCCCGTCTGGAAAGATCAATATTTAACGCGCGCCGAAATCAATCGCATCGATTCTCGCGCACGAAGCGCTGATGGATGTTGTTTATTTATTTACCGATCCAATAAGCAGCAAAGTGTGCCTGCCCGTGTAATCGTGGCGTGAAATATTTCCCTTTCGATGCTGCTACTACCGAATTTCTCGACGCTGCTCGTTAAATTGGATTGGGACCAGCTGGTCCACTCGGGATGGGGATGGGACGACAGGGTCTCCCTAAAAATAGACGTTCAGTGCTTGGGGAATCGTGCTGGAACGATCCATTTGTGACAACTCTCTCGAGCTGTATGGGTTTAGTGTCCGACTGCTGTCGCATCCATCCATCCCGTGTTCGAGCGTAACCCCAAAGTAATTATCCGTAAAAAGACGATGCTTTCAGAAATAATTATAAGCAGCGAGGGCTGGCTCTCAGTCCGGGGAAAGAGGATAATTTAATTTGTTTCTGGTGCACTCCGCGGTGAAGGTGAGCCTGAAGCTTTAGCGACATTATTTATCATCCAATTAGGCATTTCGAGATGTATCTTGTTTGACGGCACTTAAACGTGGCGATGACTCCACAACTTACGGGTGACTTGGTAGATCCTTATCGCGAGTCATCAACAGCCATCGGGCTGGTTTGGGTTGTGTTTTTGGGAGGGTATATTGGAAAAAGTTTCCGCAACCCATCTTCAAACCATGCCAGAAAATTTGGCGCTCTTAATTAAGACAATCGCATAAAAGATGTGAGCGAGCTGATAGAATCGAACAGGTTAACAATGGCAATGGTGGCCGTGCTCGGCTTGTATCTGCCTGTTTTTGGAAAGGAAAAACGGAAGATTTTGCAAAGTTTTCCCTTACAGGTCTCGAAGGTATCCCGTATCAGAGAACCGGTTAATATGGGTCTGCTACTTCCCAGAACGGCGGTATCGTTTGCCGATCTTAATTGACGTGCATTAGCGCTTGCTGTTACCTTGGGGGGATCGTTCCGTGGTTGAATCGGTGGCTACCACACGTGCTGATGCCCCAGAGTGCCCAACCCGTCTTCCTGTGTAGCGGTTTTATTGCATCCTCGTCAGTTTCTGTTCGCTAGATCTTGCGAGCAGTTGATAGACTCTTCACCGCGGCAGAGCGATACGTATGTATCCAAAGGGATCTCTTAATTCCCAACACCCGTCCTTCCGAGTGGTTTGTACGTGTGCATCAGGGGTTGGAAAACTTAATTTCTGTAATAATCTTCAGGAAGCGTGTTGAAACTTTCATAGGCATGGTAAAAAATCGTTTTTTACAAAATTTCGGTAAACGTGGACAGCGTTCAGAGTCTTCTCAATAAAGATATGTTTTGAAACTACTAATATTTTTTTTATTTGGCCTTATTTGGCTTGCTTTTGCCGACCACTGGCGTACGCCAAAACAGGCACATCGTTCACGTGAAACCATCTCCAAAGCAAACCCTCGACGAAGGACGGGTGAACGAGGTGCGAAGTGCTTCTTAGATTTCACCACGCATCCCTTTTATGATTCGGTTGCCGTGTCGAGGCTATGCTGTCATACCGCAAATATTAGACAGCAAGTTTTCCATTTCAATCCATGGCCGACGCCACCGCCACCGTAGGCGCGTGGGTTTGTACAGACGGCGACGCAACATACACCGAGATCGGGTGTCGATTTTCGGGTCAAAGTGAAGGGTTTTTGGGTTTGCTGCCAAGGACTTTTACGGAGCCTGTGTCTGTAAACAACGGAACATATTCATCGAAGCCGCTCAGCACAGACGCACGATAGATACGCACTTGACGTTGATGGCGCCAGTAAAGTCGTGCGATGAAGCATCATCCCCGTGCGTTTGGGAAGCATGGCTGGAAGATTATTGCGCACACACATACACACTCACTGTTTCGTTGTTTGCTTTGGCAGACGAGCGCTCCTATCCGGAACGTTCATTTGCGTGTGCTCACTGTTCCGGGAAGTCGGATGACTTAATACAAAGTCTGGATTAGTGCTGGTGAAAAGGTGCATCAACGTCCCATTAGCAGGGCAATTTACTGCAGGTGGGTAATTCCACGTAAAGCAGAAAATTATGGTGGATTAGTTTATGGAACGTAGGCAAGATGAGGCAAGATGTTTGCTCGTACACTTTGGACACCTTGAACTTTTCGAATAAACATTGCCGTCGGAAAAGCCATTTTGAGAGACGTTAGTTAAGATTCTTTTTGTGGAAGTAATTAGAGCAATTGCTGCCTTGCTTGTAAGAAGTGATTACAGCACGGAGATCCTGTTGAAAATATTTAAACTATGGAAGGAAGTTCCGTTTATTCAACCCTTTCCGTGGAATTGACAGGTAACAAAAAAATGTTTCTAGTTAACTTTCCTCTTTTGCCTACGAAACGTTCTGTGCTCCGTTCGGAAAACAATTCCTGGAACCGGTGGCCACGATTGCCTACTAGTGCCGGTCAATTGATTGCCGCTCCCGGCGGGTAAATATTTTCCGATCCCTGATTGAAAACAAACGAAGACTGATGAAACTATTTACCGACACTCCGACGACACCGATCCATGAGATTTTCATCCATAAAACTTTAAGAGCCAAAACGAGAGCAGTACGAAATGATGTTAGGATAGACAGCCTGGGTAAGAAATGTTCAACTCAATAGCAAGAATTATGTTTTACATGTTGTAGACTTTATTTATGTTTTGGGATTTCTGTACAATATTTTTCACCTCGTCAAGCACGCTTAGGTATTATTCCACTCTCTTACACTTCAGTAACTACTGTATCGGCAGCAACAACATCGGTTTCGGTTGTTACTGGGACGGACTCGTTGGTGTCCACGCGCAAGTCAACCTGCTCGTTGGCTGCTAGTGTAACGGTCACTTCAACAGCAGGAACTTCGTTCACTTTTTGCTTTACCTCCGTTTTTTCAACGGTGGGAGTTTCTCGTGGTTGCTCCACAGTTCCCAGCGTACGCGTGGCATCCTTCTCTACGGTGGTGTCTTCCATTTCCTTAACATTCTTGGAGTCTTCCGGAGTTGCTACAGGTTCCACAGCGACAGTTCTCGGTGTATCTTCCTTTACTTCAACCTTAGTCGATTCTACGGACTCTACCACCACGGTTTTGGTTGACTCTGGGACCGAATCGGATGACTTGACAACGTTGGTCGTTTGCTCGACTTGATCGGCGGTTTTCGTTGCTTCCAGCTTTATCGCGTCCTTTGCGTTGTTTTCTGCGCCCATCACCTCCTCCTGTGCAGTGTTTGTTTCTTCCGTCGCCTCGGCGGCATTGCTGCTACCTTCACCGGTCGTTTCCTTGGAGCTGGATTCGTTCGATTCCACCGATTCCGAGGAGCTTTCGTTGCCTTTCCGGGAGGCCGGAGCAGCAAAGGATGTGGTGGCGACCAGCAGCACCACCAGGCAGAGGCACGTCAGCACAACAGGTTTCATGGTTGAGGCTGGATTTCGGATCTGCAGCGTTGATATGTGTTTGTGCTAAGCAGCAAATCGATACTGAGTGCTTGCAGGAAAGGTTGGAAGGTTTTTATACCAACATCTTTCCCCGAAACCAACTACGGTACCTGTTTCGTATCTCGGAGTTGAGGGTTTTCTCCGTACCCACGTTGTTTGGAACTACCTGTTTTTTTAATGGCTCTTGGCTAATCTTAATGTGGTTTTTTTCCACTGCCTCGTGCTACCTTGCTACGGGTTTTCGTTCTCGCTAGAGCGTGCTGCCAGACATTTGCCTAGATGTTGTTTGGAACATTTTTTACCTTCCTTTCATTGCTTCTAGGTCAAAAAGGGACATCGTTCTCTGCGACCTGTTAGCCCATCTTCTGCCAGAGCCGGGGCTACGGAGAGAGGGAAACAACAATTAAATAGAAACTTGTTTACCCTCGTTTATTCGCTCTACCCATTAAGGCAGTTAAGGGTTTTAAAAGCGAGTTTTTTGGTTACTGTTATTTCTTTTTCTGCTTCTAGGAACAGAACAAAGTGTTTGGAACTCGTGACCCGCTGTGAGAAGATTATCTACGGCCCTTAAACGCCATTGGTCACACCAAATTATTGCCCGGAAATTTCGCTGAGGTACTTGCAGGTCTGAGAAGTGTCTTGTATGTTTGTTGCTGCACGAGTAAGAGGAACTCGTAGAGAAGAGTTATTGTTTTATGTAGGCAGTTTCTGGGGCCCTTTTTACGACCGAGCTAAAGGACAACGTTTAAGGATAACGGAAGAGTTATTCCCCAATCATTTTACTTTTGTTTATCTGCTGCGTGTAGACATTAATCTCGACAAGATATGCTTAATATCTTTAGCGCAAACTTTCTCCGCCAATTTGTTTATTTCACGCAAAACTTTTGTTATGTACCGCAACCGTTTTGCGCATGTAACCAAACACATTGCTTCCTGTGCGTACGTATTACGAACAATTTGACACAAATTGACAACAAACATTCCCATACCAGCCGTGTTGAGCTATTGCTTGCCGATAAAACTTCGCTCACCGCAAACCGCCTAGAAACCGCAGATAAACTAAACTCTACTCTCAATACCACTAGTCGTACAATCGATGCCACAAACATGGGACAGAAGTTTGCTGATGCGTGTGGTATGCGGCACTATCTCATGGTAAACCACAAAGTCAAAGCCTACAGCCGTCTCATCCCAACCCATCATGCTCTCGTCCTTCTGTCAGTTGCAAACAGACGGTGGATGAGTTTCGCTTTGATCATGTCCTGCTGTCCTAGTGAGCCGACACTGGCGGGTGTATGTTATCTGATTGCATTCCGGGATGGGCACGGTACAAGGAATCAATGACATCAAATTGCACCGGAAGGCGAAGCGGGCACATTCCATTTCTCGGACTAGAGCAAAGTACAGTGCAGGACCTGACCGTATGCTTCCCACTTGATGTGGGCAGCAGCGAAGTTATCTTCTCAGTGAAGTGTTTGCTGTTCAAGCCAAAGTAAGTTAATTTGTGCAGAAGTTGGTTGCCGAGAGAAATTTGCAGACGGATGGAACGGGGCGTTGCATATTCGGATAATGACGAGTCAACCAAGGGCGTACAAAATATTACCACGAAACCACGAATAAGTGTGTTGATTCGATTGCGTTTCGATATGCTTACGTACCGCTTTCTCCCGGCGATTACATTGTAGATTATCGCAAAAGTTTTGTGGCAGTCTGCCATCTCTCTCGAGAGCGTTCTGCAAGTCACGTTGTAAAGCAAGCGGCCGGGTGTCGGCTTACACTTGCCTGCCAGGAATTACCTCGGAATTACTTCCGAAACGAGGCTTAAATATTGCCCACTGTGGTTCTATGTCCCCACAATCGGCAGAAAATAACACCCATTATCACAATCACCTTCCCCGTGGCGTCCAGGGTGGTAAATCACGTTCCACGCGCAAATGAAATCATAGCGGATCCCACGACTTCCGTTACTTGTCGGTATTTTCCCCATCGACATTCGTTTCTTGGCATTTCTGTTGGACAGCAGACGTTGGGTGTCCATGAACCAATGTACGAGAATGTTTGGGCCTACGCCAAGTCACCCGGCTCGGTCAGGTCACAGGGATTAAGCTGTCGAGTTGCTGAAATCGCTCGCTCTTATTAGTGCGATCCATACGAGACTTTGATTTAATCAAGCTCTCTGCTGTGCTGTGATGCTGGTTAAAGATGCGGGAAAGAGGGAAAAGTCAAAAAACCTCACCATGAAGGAGATATCCCAAGGCGAGCAAGTTTCTTTAACAACTATCCCCCATCACGGCTCTCCTCCTCACTGCGAGCGATCCAAAAGCGATGGGAAAGGAAATGAAAAAGTTGTTCGAGCGGGCTTCAAAAAGGGTATCATTTATTAAATCGCCCTAACGTCAGCATGCATAATCAAGAGGGAAGCGCACTGATCCCGTTGATCCTTTATTGATCTCGCTGTACCCATGATCTATCGGTCCTCCCTACCATCGCTGTATCGCACGTGAGCGAACGTGTGAAGGGAATATTAAATATCCTACCAGCTTGATAACTTTCATGTGTACAAGCATAATACAACAATACGCAAGATAGCATCGTGCTTGAACGTTGATGCAACGTTGTAAACCACTGGAAGGAACGGGGAAAATGATCAATAGCAAGGATGCTTAGTTGTCCTAACGCAACGAGGCTCTATGTACATCCTGTGCACGCGATATTGGTGCGTGGATAAAGTTGCTTCGTTTGTGGTTGCGTTTCAGCTAGCGCGCGTCAACATACGGGCTTCATCGCAAACCATAGAGGAAGCAATAACTTCTCCAAACTAGATGAAAACTTATTCTAAGCAATTATAATGAACTAACCGCCCGCATGCTTGCCACTCTAGCAGTGCTGCCGTCGTACTTCTCATGCTACCGCCGAGGTAATGCCTGCCGTTGACAGATCTGAAATTGTGAAATTAAAAGCATTATCTTTTAAGGATCTTTGGCGATGAAAGCGTCTGTAGCGAGATGCGTGTAAGAGGTGATAAGTAAGGGTCCCATTCAAGGACAAATTGTGTTTTTGTAGTATGTTTTGAATTTGATTTTGAGCAGATGTCACTTTTGAAAACACTTCAACGTAGTTTTGTCCTGCAGATTGCATAACTTAGGGCGTTTTGATGTGTACATGAAGTTCCAATAACCGTTTTGGAAAAGAACACAAGTCCGTCGGAACCAAGAATGGATCGATCAAAATGGGTATCAAAAGCTATCAAAACGGTCAATTTGCCCTGGTTGTCAACGCTTGTTTTGTTCATGGGAAAACTTTGCGCGAATAGCTTCTCTCCCTACATCCCACGCCACTTCCAGTAACATGTGCGAGCCAAATTGAATTCAGTTGCCGAAAATAATTCATTCGCTACACGTTCGCGACACGGCTGGCACGGTGCAAGTGCGAACGATGTTGTCTCAGGTCAGGGGCACGGGCCAACATAAATTAGCATCCATTGCATCACGCGGAAGTCCTGTTCCGGAAGCTTTTGGCTTCCCCCCTCACCTTGTCAAGAATGAATTCTATGGGCGAATGGAGGTGTATCATAACTACTACAAAAGCTTAAATTAAAAAGGTAGTTTAATAAATTTGCAAGATTGGGAAAGGTCAAGAGAGTCTGAATAGGTTCTGCGTTTCCGCCTCATTAATGCAGTGCACGCCGGAAATGAATGATTAATTTATGGCATAAATTTGACCAACACTGAATACAGCTAAACAAAACGCGCAACGGGGTACAGGTTGGTACGAAAATATTTTCGATGGATAAGCAAGGAAATTGCAAACGTGAGTTTGTTTAATTTTGAATTCGTTTTGGTTGGTGGTTAATTTAAAGATAATTTCACGCACTCCATGCAACTGATATCAAACATGTTAATGTGACGTTTATTGTCCCAGCAACCACCGTCCGTTGCTCTAGTTGGAGTAATGAAACGTTCTGCTTCTCGCCGCATCATCATTCCACTAATGTGCCGAGTTGCGTATCCTGTTTGCATCAATTATCGCGGTATGTCACACACGTCCGGAACGGGAAATGTGGACAAATTAATTTTTAATGGACATATTGACACTAATTGGAGCCTTCCGCACTTCAAGCCCTCACACACACACACACTCTCTGTTTCTCTCTCCTTCCCTAAGCTGTCGAATCATGAGGCCTGTCACGTGCTTAATTGACGATATCTATCTGATGTGATGTTTTCTTTTGCATAATTTTTCGTTACAGATTTTTATTTCCCTTCTACAGCAGTGCAGTAAAATCTGTATGTGATGGATCAGAACTTTTACGCGCAAAGTGGAGGAGCACCAGCGCTGGCAGAAAATGGATGAAGAGCGTGAAAGTGTTTTGTGTACATACGAACTAACAGTGAACAGGGTTGATGAAACAGCGCTGGAAAGAGTAAGTCATTAAAGATGAGGCGAGAAGAGCAAACGAAAACAAACACAAATATCAAACACGATAGCGTTAGTGTTAAGTCACCTTAAAAGCCACTATGAGCTAGCGAGGAGTAATGGTTTTACTTTAGGTGGTATGTTGAAAAACTCAAATCAAAACATAATCATCTAGCTACCAAAGATAATCTGAAAGGGATGAAGCCCTCTTACTAATCGAAACGCATCCAAATGCAAGCCTATCAATGATTAACGTTGAGTCCTTAATTCCGTTCCACAAGTTAAAACGAAGTAAACAAAGAGTAGGTCAACTGCTTGAAGGAAAAGCTGCACCGCAAGGTGCTTCACAATGTTGCAAATGAGATCTGAATTATACGATTCGATTGTTATTCAAGACTTTAGTCAAGTAGAAGAGATATATGCGCCTAAAATTATGCAATTCGAAAATCAACACTGTTTTGTTAGGATCTCGTACGCAACGATTTGCTGCGTCCTTATGGTGGGGCTTTCTTATCGAGCAGCAAAACGTATAAAGAATGAAACATAGAGCTCACATTGTCTGTACGGAAGAAAAACAGTGACCAATGGAAATCGTTCCGCTCCCGAGAAAAAGGGCCACACTAAATTGAGAGCCCTGTTTAGTGTTGCGCTTTCAGGTTCAGGGAGTTTTAGCCGTGGGCTTTGGGAATTCCGTTGTGGTGAAAAAAAACTCTTTACCTTAAAGTTAAAATATTTCTCTTGATGACGAACATAATTCTTATTCAATCTAGGCATAGGATATACAAAACTATTATGAAATGGTAGGATTATGAATGGCGAAGGGAGGCAGTACAGGTCCGCGAAGGAATGATACGAGTAACAACAACAACATTAGACTACGAATGAAGTGATAATTGTATAGTTTTAAAATAAATTCAAATCCAAACTCAAAACTAAATTTCCTTCTAAACAAACTGATCTAATCTTAGAAACCAGGGCGCCATAGTGTCGGGCGCCATTACGCTACTCTTACAACTCTTTCAAATCGCACTTTCTAGGAAACCGGAGGGGGCAAAAGCGGGATGGAGTATTCTTCTACAGTTATGTACTCACAAAAACACACAAACACATACACTCATAAAAACGAAAGAGTGAACAATAATAAATCGAAAAATGGAAACCGATAACGCATAGATAGAGCTTTTTATTTTCTTGTTTTTTTAGCAACGTCGTTCTTCTTGCCAGAGAGGGATTATGCCGTTCAATCGGTGTTTGGTGTGATGTTTTCGATTTTCGTTTTTTTCTGTGATTTATTGTACTGTCGGTACAATAATTGAAATAGTTTTCCAACCATTCCGACAAGCATACAATAAGAATGAGTCGATAGGCTCGGGAAAACTGTGACCAGCAAATCACTGAAATATCGGTTAACAGAGGGAAAGTGTAAGCCTACAAAAACGCAATAGAAACCCTATAAAAACTGTCCTCTTATAAAAAAGGTATAAAATAATACGGTTGGATTAAAGTGTGCATCACCAGCTGTACCATTCGCGGAATGTAAATCGATTCGCAGCAAAACCGATGGAACCGATGTTCGACGGGCGTAAAGCCGTTGCAGGCATTTACCATACATGATTAGATAATAATTTGAGCTCGTGGAATTTTCAACCCGGATTCCAGATGAAGCATTCGAGAAATTGTACATGCTGCAAAATGCATTCCAAAATGAAAATGCTCAAACTAAACCAGAATTCCATACACTGGTACAGGAGAAAAAGACTCGCTGAACAGAAGAGAGAGTCAACAGAGTTGACAATGGTCGACCACATTACGAACATAACCACATAACTGATGGAAGTTCGGAAACATCTATAGGCCATTTAGTAGAAAATTATTAACAGGATATCCAACCAAACAGAAGTTGTTAGAGCCAGTTTGTTTGAAATCGATCCACATTTCCCTGTTGACTTTACAGTGCAACGGGAAAATTTTTGTGTTGTGGGTGCAAATACCACTTCCCAAAGGACACCAGAAAGTGTCAGTATGTAGAGCGAAACTTTTAGCATTCACCAACACTTCTAACAAATTCCTTTTTTCACCTTTTCACGCGCGTGCATTGAACCAAAGCATAAAGAGGAAAGAAAAACGCCATGATGAAAAGTTTCATCTGTCGTTGTTAGACAGTTTCTGCCAGTTGCTCAACTGTAAATAAGCTAGCGCAAAAAAAAAAACGTGGCACAACACCCTCCCAAAGGCATAATACTCATCGAACGGGAACGGGCTCGTTGTCAATTGTCACCGTGTGAAAGGGACATACTTTCGCATACAAAAACAAAAACCACACGTGACTATTGACGACGATCGCCAGGACAACGAGGATGCGAGATTTCAGCCAGATTGATTGATGGATTGATCCAACGTGAAAGGCAATGAGCCGGGATCATGTCGTTAAGCCAACAACTGGAACGAAGGGAATGGCATAAAAAAGGAAGGTCTCCAAATCAAGGCTCACAGCAGGCAGTTTTCAGGTTTAGCGAATCGATGTACGGCTTTGCGTAGTATTGTTTTGGAAACGTGAAAATATTTTCCATAGAATCCCGGTGAGAATGGAGCTGTCAATAAGTGATGAGTTTGTTCGTTGCTTACAAGCGCTGTTCTGTTAAACTTTCTCCATGCTTTTGATTGAAATGTGAAACATTTGTATTATCACTATGAATATGTAAATTAACACTTTAAAGCGAACTAAATAGTGTATCACCGCTAATACGAGCTGACGTATCCAATCTGTAATGTTGATTGCCTGCTTTTAGGCGTATCGAAACAAAAAAATGACAAAACGTCCGATTTCGCATCGATTTTTGCTATTTCAGATCTTCAAGAAACTCGATACACACCGGGCAACAAAAAAACGTTTTCCCTCCCAGTGATAACTAGGCCGACAATGACGACGACGTTAACGTCCGCCAATCGATGTGAATGCTTTCATATACGCAAAAACACGTTCCCCCTTGCACACTATCCAAAGAGCATGGGAAGCTCATCAGCGAACAAAACCAAGGCGGAAGAAAGAGAGCAAAACGAGAGTTATCGACCAACTGCGAAACATCGTTCTGCTCGTCATCAATCATGCTTTTGCAAATCGGCACCTTCCGTACGACATGCGTCCACCATGGACCACCTTCCTAAAAATAGGACTCCAACGTTAGACCGTCCAACAACCAAAAAAGTTCCAACGCATACAACTAGTCGCTTTGTAAAGGTGTGTGTGTGTGTGTGTGCGTCCGTGGTTGAAGCTTTTCGCTTATGTTTCGCTTAGCGCCATCGAACGATTTCTTCCGGTTTGTTTATTTTCCACATCAACGGGGAGAGTTGTTATTTTTTTTTTCGTTACGTCGCTCGTCGCTCTACTCGATATTCGTACACTCGACGTGCGTTAAATCCAAGAGATTCAACTGTGACGTGATGCGTCAGAAAGCTTCCCCGAGCAGTCCTTAGCGGTTGCTCGACCGTAGTTCGGCTGTATTCCTTCGATCCTGTCCACTTCCACTTGCTCATGTCCCTAGTGTGTGGGCTTTGTAAAGTCATCTGTCATCCGTGTGTTTCGGAGTGTGAAGTTTTATTTTTTGGGCTGTAAGCCGAGTAGCGGCTGTTTGAAGGATGACGTGAAAAGCTCGCACGTTGAAAAGCAATGTAAGTCAATCGTCAGCCAGTCGGTCGAGGCGGAAAAAATAACGAGCGAGGAAAGAAAATTGGCCTGAGACTGAGAGTGAGTTTGCCAAATTGGTTCAACTGTCCGGTGAGATGTAGTTAACAGAACAGCGAAAAAAAATGCCTTCCCAAGCCCAGGGGAGCAGGTTACAATGGCCTACAACGCGTCAGGTTGTGGAGTAAAAAAGACACTACGAGGCCTTCAATGTTTTCCACACGCCGGGCACGGAGTGAATCGAAACGATTGTTGAACACTATCTAATGGTTTTGTTATAGCACTTGACTTTTCCATCGATCAAACTGGATCGGTACAGGTGGTGACGTGATAGATGGTTTGTTGCATGTTTAACAAATCAATTTTGTTATTTAAAGCATATTTCAAGTACAGGGTTTGTTAGTGAAAGGCCTAATATTTGTATAATCTGCACTTCATTTCCACACAAAGCCCAGACAGATTTTTTTTTTGTAAATTTCGATTTCATATTAGTTTTATCCATATACACAATGTAATGATCCACACTGTATCTCTGCCTTCATGCTTCGTTGCCTCCGGAACCATAAGTAACACACACGCCTCGTCGGGTCGACGGTATTTGGGCATTCGCCAGCAATTGGCCCAACCACAAACCTCACCAGCGGCTCATCCTATCATCCCACGCACACACACACAGACCGCTGAATCCTTGCGTGAGGTCGATCCGATACCCACGGTGGCTACTTGATCCACATTGACCGCATAGCAAAAAAGGACTCGATGGAATTCAAAGCTTCATTTCAAGGGGATGTGTTAGTATGAGTAACAGAGTGACGAATGGAGCTACGGCACGACACAAGAAACTCGAGACGTCGTTCGGCCGTGCGTGATGCGTTAAGAAATGAGTTATCATCGTTACATCATTAACGGGGTCATTGGCAGGACGTGCTTGTGCGAATCCTTATGATTTCTTTCGCTTTTCCTTCTTTTGCTTCTCTCTTGTTTTGTTTGTGTTGGCACGTACTGGCCACGATTTGGCAATAGCGCTGTGCCCGTCAGACTGAGAAAGGAAATCCTTCCGAGTAAGGATCCACGTTCGATTATTGCCAACAAGGAAAAATGATATGGGCGAAAAATATAAAGCATAATAAAATAAACTATGCTTAAAAAACGATTCCACGCGAAACGGGAAGGAGTTGGTAAGGGCGATAAGCGGCTGACAGATGGTTCTGTCGCTGCATGTGTTTGCCTTTAGTAAACCCGCTTCCTACACAAGGAAAATACGCAGAAAAATGGAAAGCTTCAAAATCGGCGCCATTCATCAACTGACCAAAAGGGGTTTCATCCCGCCCGGCCATTTGCAAGGCTGTCGACTGCCGCCAACACGATCCTTTCGCACAGAAAGAAAGTAATCCAATCCTCTTTCGCACAGCCCTCCTCTCGAGCGTCTCCTAACGGATCAACAATGCCGCTTTTGCAGACGGACGTGGCTAAATGGAGATAAATGAACATTCCTGGGTGGGAGAAATTTGGACACCGAAACCCCGGAGCCGCAGACGGGGCGGGAGCAGTAAATCCGAGAAAGCAGCGCCCTTACAAAACGATGGTGACGAAAAGTCGAACCCCCGTTCGAGCCCGAGACACTTTAAATCCAATCCGCTTGGCCTGGAGAGCGGTGGCACCTCGATGGAGCTGGTGTCCGTTTTCGCCATTTTCACGGGAACGGAATGTCTGAGGGGATTAAGGCGATAGAAAGGGAAAAGCGCCTGTGGTCAAAAGCGCTTTTGTCCCAGCTGTTCAACGCATCCAAACATATTAATAAAATTCACAATACAATTATCATTGTTGGAGAGGAAGTAGGGGCTTGTAGTTTATTTATTTATGTTTGAGTGGATCCGTGGGGTCCGATTTCAATGGAGGGCTTTTGATTCCTTTCATCGCGCTCACAATGCTTCACAATGCTCTCCATTACATTGAAAGGTAGGAAGTAAAAGAGTGGTACAAAAAGAGATATTATGAAAGGCGTATTTTTCTGGGTTGGCACACACAACTGCGGATAGGTAAGTATTTTAAATGAATAAAACGACTGTCATAAAGATATGAGAAAATAGCTTTCTCTCGAGTTTGCCCACACATAAATTTAACGAATTTTAAACCAGTGGAAGTAACAATATGCAGATTTGCAACATATATGCTTCATGGATCTTTTCAAGAAACAGATGAAACGGTATGCCATGCTGGAAGGTCATAGGGATTTTACGCACTTTTGCAAATCATTGCGCAATGTTTACGTTGGCGGCGACTGTTTTTTTTTATTTCCTTCTTCCTTCTCCCACGCATTCTTTTTCGCGTCTAACACGTGTAGATTGGTTTCATGGCGGCAGTGATCGTAGCACGGGGGAGCAATATTGATTAATTCGTACGATTTCAATCACACCTGCTGCCTCTGCCTCCCTCACCGTTTTCATGTGTTCCTGTTTTTGTTGCGGTGCGATTGACTGATCGAATGTTGTTTGTCAGGCGCTTGCGATTGAAGCAGACCGATGATGTCGGCACATGTTCTGACACGAAGGACACGAGTGTCAAGTGGGTGCGTGTGTGTGTACAGGACAGCGAAGGCGTTAACGGGATCGTACGGCCGAGACATGTTTATGTGGGTCATTTCTTATGTAGTTTTTTGTTCGTCTGTGGCGAAGAGAAAATAGCACTCAGCCTACGCGAGGGAATGGAATGTGGATTGTGTTTTGTCTTCATTTCATGTTCATTTGGGAATTTCGTTTGGGTAGTAAAAATGGGAAAAATCACCAATTTCCAACGACATACATTATGTGGTGATCAAGCTGAAGATATGTTTTACTAATGGTTGTGGTCGATTTGGGAAAATGAGCTCCAGAACCAGTAATCCATTTCTTTTGTATCGCAATCTGTTTACCTCATCGATACAATAAAACAAAAATCCCCCGAATGTAGGCATATTTTAAATTGAAACGCCTAAAAGTATGCAATATGTTACCAAAATGGATTTCAGTGCTTTTGTATACAAAATACGACTGGAGAGCAAAATGTCCTCTAATTCCAGTTGAAAACAGACTTTTTGTTCATATAGGCTCAATATTTGCCGGGTTAGCTTTCAAACTTTCTTCTTGAACTTTTCTTTAACTACGAATAAATCAGGGCAAACACAGTCAATTTAAACAACTATCTTAAGACCACTAACTACCAGCCATGCTGGCACACACGACACTCACCTCTTGCTGCAAAAGTAATTTATAACCTTGACCAAAAACATCTCACATCTTCGGCACCAGTTCCGAAAGGTGCCACTCCTACAGATGGAGTTAGCAAAAATTTTCCCTCGTCCTCACAGTAGGCATTCGGCAAGTTCCATTACAGCACCCTGCCCCTTCGCACCGCACAGCACCCAAGGTGAAGAAGTTTGCGTCCATAAAGAGCACACCACTAATTTATCAACCATCATCGGCAGTGTTGTTTGCCCATCCGCACCGGAGCATGTGTGCTGTCGCAGGAGAGAAGCAAATCTCATGCTTTATGAGATCGCATATTTTCTGTAACTCTTGCGTTCAGCACCCTGCGCTTACTCCACTGCGCTACCGGCGGTGGTAAGTATGCAGCATTTTCCCATTTTCTGGGAATAGGAAGTGATGCTGGGTAAATGGTTCGACAACGAAGAAAACAACGTTGCTCAATGAATGCAAATTTATTATATCCCGTACGCACATGCTTCATCCAGCGTCACAACCCACCAAAGAAATCTGGCCGTTTTCCGTTTTGTTGGGCCCTTTTTCGCCCCCACTCCCCCCTGCCCTCAATGCGTGCGTGTGTGTGTGTGAGTTCGGACTTTCCCCGGGACAGGGAAAGTTTCCGGAAGTACGCAGCTCTCCCGCACGGCTTTGACAGCCCATCGAAGGAGGCAAGCTTTTTGTTCACCCGTTTGCATGCGTGTTTCCACTGATGTTCGAGCCATTCGAAGTGAGCGCCATTAGGGGGGAAGATTTATGAACGTACTTGGAAAAGAGGTATTATTTATATCGGTGAAACGAAGCCGCCCGAGGGCCGCAGCCGGCAGCCGCAAAACTGACGCCAGGTTTGGGTGATTGGTTTTAATTCAACCACGACGACAATTACTGTTGGAGCCACGAGTGTTGAAGCGGTTGAGTTGAGGAGAAAGAGAAAGAGTCAATTCTATCACGAGTCTATTACTTTCCCCCTACCGTTTACTATCCCGAATGGAGCTTTCCCACCCGCCGCCGGTTTTGTCCATTTGTCATCTAAACAACCGGCCATCATTCGTCGGTTACGCTTTGTCGACTTCCCGCTCCCTCCGATGAACCGAGCAAGAGGTATCATCAACCCTACCATTAAATAAGTCCCCGTTTTCCGTTCGTCAACTCGCACGCCCAACAACAAAAAGGGCTAATGATGAACGGGCGTCCCGCCAAGTCGGTCGGGTGCGGACGGCCATGCCACAATGAACCTTGTCTGCTCACACATACCACCGCCAGCGAGCTCCCGTTTGTCGCGTGGATCGCAATAAAATCGCACTTAATCGTTCAAGGAGCGCGCCTGTTGGAGCTGGTGTCAGGGAAAGTGAGAGGCGAGGGACGATTCTGACAGGAAGAAAATATTTGCACAGGAAAAAGGAAATTGAAAGCATGCTCACGACCCGCGGCCCCGGCGGAGCTGGAAGCGACCGTGTTGGCTTTGGTTGGACTTTTTCTTCATCTTTTCTCCCCCGACTCCATCGAGGTGTAGTAACAATAACTCGCTTTTCCTTCACCGATAATCTCTCTTTCCCTCTATCTGCTGGGGAAACTGTGGTGGAAAAAGTTGAAGACAGAAGAAGCTGCAAAAGAAATGTGAGCTAGCTTTTTAGCTTCGCCAGTTCGTCTTCCGCACACATTCGTCGCCTATTGCACAGTGAAGTAAGGAGAAGCAAGAGGACAGGATAAGGGCATGTTGTGGCATGCGGCATTGTACGCCAAGGGACAACCCACAAACAGCTCGCATCCTTAGATAAAACATTCAAGACAATCGACCCCACGGCCACGCTTGTACGGCGTTATTAACATTCATCAATCTTTTCCTCCAACACTCCGAGAAATTAAGGGACACTTTTTTCCTTTCACAGCGCCTTTAGTTTTTTTTTCTCGTTGTAGATTTGTGTGTGTGTGTAAGGTTGACAAGTGTTTTTCTTTCTTTTTCGTATGCATTTGTCCGTAAGGACGTAACACCCCTCCTTGGAGATTTTCGTTCCCTTAAGAGCACATCCCATCGTATGCTCCTATTGTTGCTGTTTAGTGCAGGATTTATTTTGTGTGATGCGTGTTTTTCTTCCCGGTTTCATGTGTGGTTCGGTGAGGGCGATGGACCATGATTGGTGAACAATAAAAGTACAATTTGGAAAATCATTACTGCGCCGCTGGGAAAAAGTAGCACGGTTCCGGTCCTGCTATCCTGTTTCCTCGTTGTGCATTAGGAAATAAGGTCAGTGGAGGGAGTGAATGGATGAGGCAAGTCCAATGGTGTTGATCGAACGACTCGACCACCAGGGACAACCACAACAGCAGCACCGACAAATGGGTAAGCCATCGTGTGTCCTTATGGTCGCCGCGCCGCTGATGACCCCGGGGAGGGACGGAAGAGATTCATAAAAAAGATTTATCATATCAGATTATCGTTGACGACAGCGAACGCTACACTGGCAATGGCCACCGAGCGAAGGACACTTAATTTCTTTTGGCCACATACCCAATAAGAAAAAAAGGCACCAGAAGAATGCCCAAATTCAAAGACACTGAGCTGAGCTGAACTGTGCTTTCCGGTGGCACAATGCAACCAAGAAGGACTAACGATAAGCAAAGGGGTGGAAAAAATAAGACAGCCCCGTCTGATCCCCCACTGGTGACCGAAAACTTCCGTCCAAACCTCGTCGTCGTTGGGTGCTTTTTAGTGCGACAACTTTATGTATGGTAATGGCTAATAAATACGCAACCATTTCGCCGACCACCAGACAGGAAGATGATGATTTTTCGATCCCTTCCTGGGGGTAGCATTCATTGTTCGCGGGACGAAAAGGTGGAAGAAGGCTGCCTGAACCACGCCAACGGAGCCGGTAACCGGTGGACGACGCGTCGCATCTCGATAAGGATTAATTTAAGCGAGATTATCGTCCGCTTCGCGCGCCAAGTGAGCAATAATTTCGAGCTTCCTTCCTTCCTTCCGGCCGAAAGCCACCGGAAGCTGGTCCTTCCGTTTCGGGTTATTAAATTTTGTACGGTTTGCGCGACCGTAGATTCAATTTTTTCCTCTGTTCACAGCTTCAGAGCTTCCTCCAGCTCGCAACCGATGAGTTGAGACCGGTGGTAATAAAGCACTAATTTCGGTGGTTTGCGTCAAACTCTTCAAAGATGATGATTATTTTATAGGTGAATGCTCGAAACGAGTTGAAGTCCCGTCTTCGGGGCGGGAAAAGTTTTCAAGCGTCGGTTGATGAGCGTATTTTTGGCACGCTGGCTGAATGCGGCCTTAGATTTCGGTTCTAGCTCGAGTTCATGGATTTTGGTTTGTGTTCTAATACTCCTAAATTTAGCGCCTTTCAAAATAGTGTTCACGAGTGATTTGATTCGAAGACAGCATCATGCGATAAGTTGATCACAAAAGTGATGTTACAAAAATTGCATAAATTGAGGCGGATTATGGCATGGCTAATATGTTTTGCTGGATTTAACGTTAATCGTTTGTTAATCAATTTAATAGCAAATTGTGAATAATCGATTGATGAAGTATTTTAATTCAATAGTCATCCATCACCGTCAAGCACTTCAATCACGTTCTTGCTCGGGAAAATGCAGCTAGATTTGATGGATGAAGAAATTTAATCAAACATAATAATATCATGTTCAAATTTCTCTCGCTGGGTCTATGGACTGTATTGAAATAAAATCAAAAATGTATACAACATAAAAAAGCACATTGTCCTAAAATGTTCAGCAGTACAGCACAGTAATTATTCTTCTCATCCCAAACACTTGATGGTACCTTCAACACGAACTTTGTCGCACGAAGCGTTATTTACATCAATTTTAATTGCTTTCAAACTCATCAAAAGCATCATTTTACACCCACAATTTCATCCCGGAAGCAACTCGTTCGAACGACCCGCCGTACCAATCGCCTAAAGAGCTTTGGACATCCATACACCGACCGAGCATTAGGGAGGCGTTCTAATGGTGTCTTGGGAAATAGGTTGATGGATCTCTTTCGCCGACTCGGGAGAGCAAGTAACGATTTATTGACTTTTAAAACCTGAAGGGATTGATAACCGTCGTCTGTAAATGAATGAGCGTGCGACACGGGCTTCGATAAGGACGAAAAAGGAAATCATTTAAGAGCTCTTGCAACAAAAACTGGAAGGACAATGTCGGGCTCCTTGCAAGGGGAAACCGAGATATTCTATTCTGGGGTAACTAATACCACAGTTTTACAACGGAAGCCCGTATTTGTCTCCAAAGTTTTCTCCCTCAGGCACCGAGGCATTAGAATAGCCAGCCAAACACCAACGTGAACCCCAAAAATGGCAGGAAAAAGCTTTCGCCACGCTGATTGAAGCTAATTTGACTTTCACAATACTGTGTGAGGAATCTGTAATTAAAAGCTGGTATCGCTTTGACAACCGTCATTCGTGCAAGGAACTGTCACTAGCACCACCGTCATGTGGCGAGGGTGGCGAGAACAGGAGCATCATTCCATTTATCGTGAAATGTCTTCATTAATGATCGCCAGCATTTGGACGGGCCTTTCGGCTGAAGTGTCTTCGCTTTCATTGTTGGTTTTGCGTCTAGTGGAGGTGTTATTTTTTTTTGCCCTCTGTTCCAGACAAACACTCATCCGTCGGTCGGCTTTTGATTGGCATTTCATCGTTTATCACTTCTTCACAGTGGAAGGAGGAGAAGTATCTGAGAGTTTTCCTGGACGAAAAATTTCCATTTGATCGAGGGCACAAGGAAAACAGTGCGGGCGGCCCTATTGAACGAGCTGCTAATAGGGTAGGGAATAGAATTTATCTTCTCCGGCCTGTCTTAAACAAAAAAAAAACAAGAGTCTAAAATAAACGTTGCTCCAAGCGCTACTGCTATTGTTATTTATGATTGTTTGAGAAAGGTTTTGTTCTGTTTACTTTTTGGGAAAATTTTACACTGAACACTACTGAAAGCGTGTTTATTTTCAGTGTATTTTCTTGTTAGAAATGAAATGAAAAAAGGAAAACGTTAAAAATGAAAAGCATAGCTCTGTCAGAACAAGTTGTAGCTCACTTGTGGAAAACATCGTACTGCTCTTTACGTGGAAATGGCGAATGGATTTGAAAAGTTCGCCGTTAAAAGACAAATTTTCAAAATTTAAGACCATACTGTATACACAGTAAGCATTTGTTATTCACAATAAATAACATGGGCTACATTTTATCGAGCTCAAACGAGACGTGTTTCCTAATTGAATGAATTCTAATGAACTGTGTAATTTTACAAATAAGGCTTACGTATACGAAACAGTGTATCCTTTTACCTTTCGATTAGATGAGCTATCATTGCTGTGTACACATTAGTATATGTGTCTTCAGAGTCGTCTGTCAATAACTTTCTGTAGAAAATCTTTAAATTAACTCTTGGAAATTCAGTCTTACATTCCTAAACGCCTAAAGTTATGCAATATAGTTTTGTTTTCTCTTTGTATAAACAAAATATGTGAACAAACATATCACTGAACGGTGCATCCTACAGACTAAGTCCCGCTTCATAATCCGAACAGCATTTTCTTGGTAATATATTGCAATAGGCTGCACGATTATGTGGTAAAATAAATTGTGAAGCCCAAAATTAATGAGCAGCATCCTTCATCCCTCCGTGCATAACATCAAGCGTTGGAAGAGGACTCTCAGCTAAAGCGGCATCTACCGGTATCTACCGATGTAGAGCAACACATGGTCGTACATACGCGTTCACGTTAGCTCCACCGTTGTACCGTGGATATGTTGCGGTTCATGTTGCCCCACGGTCTTAACTAATGGTTTGTCGATTCATATCCGCGCCCGTTCTCACTGTGTGTATGTGTGTCTCTTCGTAGAGTGGATCTCTTTGGTCGGTCGATGCAATGATACCTTGCCATGCAGTTTCGAAACGATAACCGGGTATAGGAAACCAAACACCAAGCCAACTTATCCTTGGGGTCCTTTAAATCGGAGCCGCGGGAGCGATAATCTATGCTTTGTCGAGCGTGTCGGCCTCGGAAACCGTAACCGTGGTGAGTGTAAGGATTGTGTGCGTAGAACCTCCACTTTGAATCCGTGTGTCGTTACCGTGGATTATGATCTAATTTGATGTCGATGTCGAAGCTGGTGTTCGTCGATGGAATCCCGCACTGTGTGCGATTGCTCGTCTGGATTAAACCAAATCTGGAGCAAAACATATTGACCGGGCTTGATGTTGATTTATGGGATTTTTTGAAAGCATATATAATGCCTTAACAGGTCGCTATCAAAATATACAGCGCGTGAAAAGACATACCCATTAAAGTCTTCATGCACAAAAAGATGCATACATTGAGGGGCAATTGCTGTGCCGTCATATACTGACAGCATGTATTGGTGTAGGTAATTTATTATTTCATCCGAAAACCTTTTACGAGGCAAACGGACAGCAGCAACCCCATAAAGAATAGGTGGATGCGCGATTTTCTGGAGGTTTTTCGTTTAATCCTCCCGGGCTTGCTGGCGCACGATACTTAATTGTGTGCGGGTTGTGGTTATTGGTCGATTTCAATCGTAGCGATTTTTTTTTTCGAGCCCGAGTGACACTTTGTGCAAGCTTCTTCTGATAGATTCCGATTGGTAAGTGGGAAAGAGAATAAAATGCGCGTGAAAAATGTGCTACCAGCACCGCCACCGCAAAGTATATGTGCGGTTTCGTGGTGGCAAAAATATCCTACCGAGATGAAACCGCAAAAATGATGGACACATTTTTATTTCACTGTTACTGTTGTGTACAGTGTGCCAACCATCCATTAAGGCACTTGCCGAACCGAAAATAAACCTCAGCCAACGTTAACCACGTGTATGAACACAGAGCTTCTCTTTTTTCTCATGTACCCCATCGGCCTATTGTGGGACTGTAGGAGATCGTAAACAAAAACACCATGACTGGTCTTTGGGCAATATTGGTCCGGCAGTGGTGGCGAATTTTCCCTGCGTGTGCGTGTTCTCGCTTAGCCGGCGTACGAACACGGTACCGATAATTGGCACGTTCGACGGTTCGACCAATGCTCCAAAAACACATTTACGTATCATACTGGCCACTAATGAAGCGTTTAATTGTACGCTATTTATTGGAAGTGCGGGAACGAGTGCATCGAGTGCGCAATTTATCCTTTAATTAAAGTTTTCCATTCTGCCCATGCCGAGCGCACCATAACTAAGCTCCCGGCAGTGGTTTTTAGGGAGGCGCGAGTATTATGTTTGGCCTGTTGTAGAGTGGCCACAGCTATCTAGAAATTAAAAACAAGAAGTGAGAAAGAGAGAGAGAGATAGAGAGAGAGAGAGAGAGTAGACGATCGCACTTGATATGCACATGATGTACATTTTGCTACAAGTACGGTAGTGTGAGAGGTTGTTGTTAATTGGAGATGAAACATTTTCGGTACAAATGAATATCACAGATTGAAACTTCTACCCTGGGCTTTTCAATGGGAATAAATCATTAAACAATTGCTGGTATCATTAAGTACAGCTTCATTACAAAAGTGTGCAAAAAAAAACTACCAAGAAAAGTAAATGTTTACTGTCGATAATAAGCGAGCTCCATTATGACGCTTAGCGAGACACATTGCCGAGAAGATAATAATGATGAACGATGTTTTCCTCATGCACATACGCAAACACACACTCACACACATAGCGAGCGTTTCAATATTTCGTTACGAATTTTCCCTTTTTTTGTTGATTTCCCTCTCAACGCCCAATACGCATTGTTGTTTGGGCGGGAAAAGTGCAAAAGCTCTCTTAAACGTGTCGTCGCTAAAAAGAATAGGAGCTTACATTGGCTACAAAAGCTCTCTCGCGCCATCAGTTGCATACAACCTTTCACGCAACGAAAAGTAAGGTGGTTGTGAGGAACAGTACACTGTGTTAAGTTCGCGTACACTAGAACTATAAGTGGAGTATTATTTGTGACAATACAAGAATCAAGACAATAAAACAACAAGTTTTTGGGTTGAATTTTTAAAAATTAGATTATTTCATTGCAATCAACCCTCTTGTAGAATTTAACCAAAATTCAAATTTTGACACGAAATCAGTTGTTGATATTTGTGAGATTTGATTTTTCAGTTAGTGCACATGCTCGATAAAAAAGCATTTAAAAAGATAGCAAATAAAATAATGTCAATGTACTTGAATGAAGATATTTGTATTATCGGATTATTTTAATTAATGAATATGCCTGAGTGTATTATCGCTAATACATTGCGCATACTCATAAAATACATTTAAGAGACGAAAAACAGCATGCCTTATCTTTATCTAGTCATGAAAAAGTTGTAGTGTCTTGCAACTAACCATCTGATCATCATTCGCTCTTCTATCGTCGCATCTGGACACAATTCATTGATCATGTGTTTTCCAAACAACAACACACACGCTCTCTCGCTCTCTTCCTCTTACTCTCTATCCCATTCTCTCTGTGGAGCGTGTCCAAAGAGAAGCGGCGGCTGCTGCCGGTTAGTCTCACTGGAGGATTTGACGAAAGAAGATGAATTCACGGCTCGCGCCCGCTGCTTTCAAACGGCGCCCGTAGTTTGTGGTTGACTCTCGCGCGGAAAAGACAACACAAAGCGTGCCCTGCGTCACACAGACGGAGATGGATTGAAAGAATAAAGCTGTGATCAAGGTGAGGGAAAAGGGAAACGAGTGATTTTGCCCTCTGATATTGAAGTTGGGGCGTTTTAGTGTGCAGACAAGAGTGTTCTAAAATTATTGTAGCAAAAGATTGAAAGTGTTAATATCGATTAAGATTGTCGACGCCAAGGAACGCAACAAGACCCTTTTAATTTACTAGTGCACGATGCATACCGGTGTAAAGTGTTCTGTGGCCCCAGGTACAAACACAACAAGTTAAACGACATTAAACGGGGTACAATCCTCTCCATCCCGTTCCCCAGAGTGGCCCAAAACCGTCGAGCCGAGAGTGTCGTTAGCCGTAAGTTATTACCGCTAAGTGAAAATACACATGAAGATAAACCGAACCGAACCGAACGCGAGGCTCTCGATAAAATTGTTCCATACCGTCAAGGGCGGTAAGGGAAGAGGAAATACGGAAAGGGAACATGGAACAGTGTAACGCATTAAAACATAAATTTGGGATAAATCTCGGCACCATTTAAAAGGCTCGCCCGCCTTCCTTCTTCTCTCTCGACTTCTCGGGGAGAAAGAATTTACGCGCCCGCGGACCGGACTGTGAACTTCATCTGTGTGTGTGTGTATGCTTGTGTAAATGCATGCTTGCCGAGTGTTTGTGGTTAGATTTGTGTGTACTTTTTTATGCAACGATCGCCGGCATTTGGCCCTACGCCACTCTCCGTTCGCTGGATCGATCGACCGCAAACAGCGCCGACCGACTGTTCGATCGGCTGCGGGAAAAAAGGGCTCAACCACTCGCACACAAAACCTGGGTGAATCGGGCGGGTGGAATGTTAAATAGATACAGCTCCACCGGGTGCGATAGGCGGAGGGTGACTGCCGGGAAGAAACAACGAAGTGAAAAAAAAAAATCGCACCATCTAGAAAACGCCGCTCCACGGGCGAATGAGGCGAGCCCGCATACGTTAAGCGCCGAACCGTTGGTCAGGTTGGTCGGCACGGATGTATTGACGCATTAAAACAAAACACATACACACACACATACACGCCAGAAACGTTTAAGAACATCGTGGCGGCAAAAGGGAATCAACCAAAGCAAACCCACCCCTGCACAACACATAAAACATATGTTCACGATCTGGCGCGAAGGTGAGAAGTGGGTGGCAAGCGCGAAGAAGGGGACGGAGTGTTCTAGCATACGGAACGGAAAGAGGATGTGCTGCTATGTTGCACCATTCTACGCCCCTTCCCATCGCTTTCCTTCTTTCGTTCTCCCGTGCTTTCACGATGACTAAAACTATAAACTTTTTCTTCACCATCTGCAAACGTAATCGCTCGGGCCGGGTGGAGCAGGAGCTATGCTCGCAGTGCGCAATGATTATGTTTTATTGTTTTGTCCCTTCAATGGGTACACGCTGGCCAAAGAGTTGAGAAGAGTTTGGGAACATACAACAGATCGAGTGTTGCGGGCAGGCAAGGGTTGACAGAACGGTTCTTTCTAGCAACTCGATGAACCGCTATGTCGTAGGAGAAGGAGGACCGGACCATAAGGGAAATGAACGATCGAATTGGAGGCCCAAGTTTTGTTTTGGAGTACACAACATTTGGTTAACAATGTGTCACATCAGTATTCCAGTGTCATAATGATACTGTCATCATTGCAAGTTGATGGTTTGTTTCAGCCGTTGCATTTCTTACGCACAATCGTTGCTTGCAATAAAAATGCAATTCAATAAAGTAACAATAAAAGTAGACGGACACAAATTAAAGTATGTAAAGCACCGACAATGCAGCACTTGATGCACTTGCAGTTGCATTACTCGTGTGCAAATAGCGATCAATCGTGCACTCCGTCTTGTGGCATCCGGAACAGGGGCAAAGAAAACAGTGCAACAAAAGACAGATAGAGAGAGAGAGATAGAGCAATGCGCTGAGCACAAGGGACATCTTTAGCCCCGTTTTGCACCCTCCACGACCGTGAAAACTACACGAGAAAGCTTTTCCTTGTTGGATTGCTGCAAGCTGCCCAGCCGCGTGACCGATTTGAGATACCGCTTTTCCGCCACCCACCCTCGGAGATGTTACAGTTTTTCCGGCTGATCGAACCGAACCAGTGAGAAGCTAAACCTGTTCCCGCGCTCATGCCTTGATTTTCCTTTTTGAAGAGGGCGATTCCCTTTCCCGGGCTTCTGGTGGAAGCGAGCCTTCGGTACCTTCGCAAGGGAAATGATTTCACTTAATCCTTCAACAGCTGACAAGTCATTGTTCGATCTTTGCGAATGGCTCTGCAGCACTCAATCGATTCTATCGCCAGCGTGAATAAGCAATTAGCCACAGCTCTGCTCATTTCCTTCCTGCGGAAAATTGAGAAAATCTCACCCGGTGCTTCATTGTAGCACCCGGGGCATCCAGCAGCCGGTTTATGCATATCTTGCTTGGTGGCTGCTCAGAACGCTCCGACCAGAAGACAGGCATCGGGGGAAACGGTTCATTAATCATGTGTAAGTGTTGAAAATTGACGAACCGCTACGGACGAGCGGAGCTGGATGAACCAAAATGCTCCATTGTAGCTTTTTTCCTTTTTGTGCCAAGAACAAGTGGACGACCGTAACATTCGAGAACAAAGCCTATCAATAGCAAAACAACACATTAACATACACACAAAACAATGAAAGGGGGGTGGAGGGGAAAGGTGCATAAGAGAATCAAATTCCTCCGCCCCCAAACTACCGATCGTGCATTACCCGAGACCCTTGCCGCTCGGCGACACCCGATTTCCCAATTGTTGTTCCCGAATAGGCGTTGCTAAAGTCCATTCAAATGCGGAAAAGAATGGTTTCGTGTCTTTCCGTTGTTTTTTTTTATTCTTTTGCCATCCCTATTCTTTACCGAGGGAGGCCCCTCTTGCCCGATCCTTCCTCCCTGGAACGATTCATTGACAAGTAGCATTGATAAGTTTGCGGGTTAGCTTGATCGGTTAATTTTCTTCCCCTTTTTGTTGCTTAAATCTGTCTTTCGGCTCTCCTTGTTTGTGGTTCCCTTCGGACATGCTGGCCCCCCCGGTTTTTGTTATGATCGATGATGTAAACGGTTTAAGATTGGGGTGATCAATTTTTCCACGGATAAAACTGGGCAATTGTCGATCGCGACCGTACTCAACGCGAGGTGGTACGAGAATGATCAATGAGGTCTTTTTTTTTTCTCTTGCATTCATTCATTTTTCATCTCATCTGTTTGTGTATGTACTTTTATGATGGGTGCTTTTCCCAAACTTAACATTATTCATTCGGGAGTACATGTTCTGGTCGATTATTGCCTCATTTTTCATTCTGCTTCCGAATTGTTGGACCCGCGTTAGCGGTAGTGGAAAGAATTTCGAAGCTTTACCGTTTTGTGCTCGTTTCTTCTTGTGTGGCTTGCTGGAATGTGCTCGGATGAGTTTGGCTTTTCTCTACTCATGCTTTTTAAATTATGGGCCCCTTTCTCAACGCTCCCCCGTTCGTCCGCTGTGCGTGGTATGTATCGCATTTTTGCTTCTTCAATTTATTCGCAACGCCCAAGAACGACCGTACGGTTGGTTGAGGTCTTTTTTTGCAGTGGTTCAGTTTAGGCAGGTGGCTAATAATGCAAGAAATGGCCCACCACCACGGTCTGCCCTTACTCTGCGGGGTGCCTCAATTTCTTTCTCCATTTCACTTAATCAACCGCATACGAACGCCGTCACCCCGTCAGCGAGCATACTGGGGCACGAGGTAAAAGTAAGCCAGTCTGACATGACACTCCTCCCTACGTGCGGCTGCTGCACGGCCGATGGGAAATGGGGGAAAATGCTAATCAAAATCTCACACCTCAATGCCAAGATCTCGTGACCCAGAAAGTCCATAAAACGAAGAACGAAGTCAACGGCGAGTAGGTTTAGCTCGCAAATTCAAACAATTTTTACCCTGGTGCCCTTTATTTCGCCTCGAACACGACTGCATACACCTGTCGCAGCTCAAGCAAGTGTCACTCTGATGGTTTACCAGCAAGGGAGCAGACGGGAAAGAAAGGGGGAATATTTGGGACAGCAAGAATGGACCACATTTCCGTTAGGCGGTGATGTGATTTCTGACGGCGTGGCGACTCCGAGACCATAAAACCCACGGCATGAAGAGCGGCTTTGAATTGGTAATGATAATAATGGAACGAATGACAATTTTTTCTTTTGCCTCAAATTGACATTAGTTTCCTGCCCTTTTGCAATGGTGATAGAGTCGTTAACAGTTGTGTAACTCTAAAGTTGCCATAAAAAAATAGGGTGCCACTTTTGGGAGGAAATTACTTCTCACGGACAAGCCGTTCGAGAAAACATTAAACACACAAAACGTTTAAGCTTTAACGGCACCCCATCGGTGAGGGCACCGTCATTATGTTGTAACGTGATGCGGCACGTGTAATGGATGTTTCTTATCGCATTACACCCTTCGAAGGGGCAGTATCGTGGCGCCACACAGTATCGGAAAATAATTGCAATCAATTTTTCGGCCACCACGCTTAACAGGGCCTCCCCCCGGGGGATGAATAATTGGCCAACGAAATGGTGAGAAGAAAAATGATGCGGAACGGAGCATAACACACAACGGCAATGAAAAAAAAATCATGCAAAGCATCCAACGGTGTGAGAAACAATACGGCCGGCGGAAATTAAGGTATGTCGGAGCTGATGAGGCAAGCAAAAAAGGGATACGGGTTCTCCTGCCCAAAACTGATGGTTCAATGTTTATGGACGTGGTCGCAAGCGCGCGCTCGCGCACGCCGCTATACATTACACTTTTCTCTCCTCTCGGTCATCGCTGGTCGTGTGTGTGTGTGTGTGTGTGAAACGGAAACTGTATAAATTTGAAACAAAAGAGCTGATGGTTATGCTGACCGCAACGTGTTGCGCAATCGCCAATTTTTCGGTGCATCATCTTCGCTTTTTCGACGCGAGAAAACCGAAAGCGTCCTGCCCGTAATAGGCAACTCACGACCACCATATGAGTTGTGTGTGGAATGATGTGTTTGCAGATCGTGCTGACTTTTGAAAACATAGACCATCCCACCCACCAACACGTGCCGGAACGGTTCATTTGCTTATCGATGCCACGAGACGGTGTGTCGTGATCGTGGCTTCCCTTCATTAATGGACGATGTTTTACAGTTTTTATCTATTGCGCCGTGTGTTGTTGTTTCGCTCAATTTCCTTCTCCGTGGGATGATCTGTTTTTGGTGGTTTGTAACAGAAATTTATGATACGGGCCTTTCGTTACGAAATCTTATCGATTCTAGCGGGGGAAGTTCGTTAGGGTGATTGATTGATGGCTTTCTGCTTGGGGAGAGCAAAACTTCGGTAGCATTCGTTATGCCACCCGTATTTAAACCCAAAAAGGACAAAAGAATAGAAAGAAAATATTTTCAAAACAATATGCTAGCTGTGTTGTGTCCTTTAAGATCGATAAATGTTATTTGCGATTAAGCGATCGCAAAGTAAAGTATCTATTTTATACCAAGCTTTGGTGTCATGACCAGGATATTAATAATCGTTTTAATTGAAATTTATTTTCTTACAGCTCGGAATTCTAACGACGGAATTCTTCTACAACATTCGTTCCAGTGAGTGCCGTCAGTGCTAAACAAACTCTCCATATTGACCTTCATCATCACCTCAACATCCACTTGTGCCACTCTGCTGCTCTTCCCATCGGGGCAACAATTGACTCAACTGGAAGATGAAGCTATAAGGTGCACACACAGCTCATCCCCATTACGAAACGAATCTCGTAGCGGGCTGGCAACGGAGTTTTAGTACTAGAAATCAATTTTCCCTGCCTCGTTCCTTCCCTTTTCCCACTTTTCCATCCCATCGGCAAGTTGTTTCTCCAAACCCGGTGGACAGCTAATGCGCTCCAGTTCGTGCGCGGAGTGGATCCGTGCGTGCTGCACCTTACAACGGATCGATCGAGAATGGCTAGTGGCTGCGTGTGCTTGTGAAGGTGTGCAGTAGTTGTGGGCTGGCTGGGAGAAAAATCAGTGCCGAACATGGTGTTCCGGATGATGTTCCGGATCCGGCCACACTGCTTCTAGAAGTGGAGCGCAAAGTGTACTGAGGTGCGACGTTCGTGCTAGTGCCCTGGCATTGCAAATGTAGGGAAGTGAAGGCACAAGAAAGGCAGAAAATAAATTAGCATGCCGCGTGTGTTGGTGGGCGCGTAAGAGAGTTCGATTACGGTGTGCGGCAATCTGTGCGCAAGAGGTGCAGTGAAGTTGGTGTAACAATAACAGATAAAATCATAATCATATCTCAGCAACTGCAAGGTGAAGGTGTTGCGCCAGTTTTTATCGCCTGTTTTGCCGAGCGCGTGAAGCGGCGCGGAGTTTCTGCAAGATGCCTGCCGGTTATAGAGCAAACGGTCATATACCACACCCTGCGAATGGACACATTAGTAA
Source organism: Anopheles epiroticus (assembly GCA_000349105.1). Lineage (NCBI taxonomy): Eukaryota > Metazoa > Arthropoda > Insecta > Diptera > Culicidae > Anopheles > Anopheles epiroticus. Next base: position 395,341 of record KB671391.1, on the reverse strand, counting down.
GTAGAAGCATTTATCTTCTTCTGTATCAGAATACAGAAGATCTTTGAACGATATTCTAAGAGTGAACTGCCTTCAAAGGCATGCCATTCAAAAGCTTTCAAAATAAAGCATGCGAGGCTGTTGCTCGAATCAAACCGAATTAACAATATTTACATAATACACAAAGAATTTGTTGTTGATGTTTCTCACTCACAACAACACACACAAACAACACACTGCTATAAACTAGTAAAACAGACGGCTGCTGTTTTCGCCACTACGCTACCAGGGACAAAACGATAGTTTTACAAATGAGGATCATTTAAATATTTTATAAGCATGCGAAAATAGCGCATAAGCAGAGGACTACAAGCGGGCTCCCCGAAATCAACAAAAAAAAATAACACACACCAGAATTCGCTTGTTTGCTTCTTTTTGTTTGGTGTGGACGGATTAGGAACTCGTGCTTGATGTCGCTTTCAGGGTTCCCCGTCACGATGATTGAGGTGAAGATTCGGTTGTGATAATTTCAATCTCGTCCACACTCTCCTTCTCCTTCCGTTTCAAGATAAACGTTTCGGCGCGTATTCTTCGTTTGCGCCCGATGGAAAACCACGACCACGTGTGAAGAAATAAAATTAAGATTTTTACGACGAGCTCTCAGCACGACGCAGCTCTTGTGAGGCTCCTTCACGGGTGCGTGGCTCGGTCAAAATATTAGGTGGAATAACTTAACGGCGCATAGCATACGAGGCTGAACGAGTGGTCGGGTGACGCTGGTTAACCTTGGCCCCCAAGGGGGAGGGGGAGGGGGGGCTAGGGGATTGGTCTTTACAACTGAAATTCCTGTGTCACAAAACCGTCCACCCAACGAGCAAAAGCCCATCCCAGTGCCCGTGATGACTCAGTTTATTTTGCCTTGTGTGATTGCTTCAGGCCAAAAAGAGAGATGTTTGGTGGCTTTTGTCGTATCGATCAGCTGGTCGGCAACGGATCCATTTCTAGCCCCATCCATCATTCGATTCGCGCGCGCGCACGCTCTTTGGTGTCGCAGTAAGTTTGAGGGGCAAAGAGTTTAGGATGGGTTTGAAAAAAAATCACGTCACGATTAGCATCAACGAGTAAAGCGATCTGACAGTGCGACGTTCTTTCCAGCGCGGTATCGCCATCACCGAAGATAATTTCTATAATTATTCGAGCTCTCCCGCAGGGCAGTGTTTCGCTGTACCAATGTGTTGCCTTTCCCTGCCCACATCGGTGTGGCTGATCTACGATCTTCATCTGCGATAGATTAAAGACACGAGGGCAGGGAAAATCGATCAATATTATAAGCCTCGTTCGCTGATCTGGTACTCGTCCCACCGTCCCTCTAACTGGTTCCTCCTGCCGCCAGAAGGCGACTTGCGCAATCAACACACCCGTAACGCGACTCGCTCCTGGTTTCGCCACCGGAGCGAAACCAATCTTGCTGGTGTAGTGTCAGTGTGCAATGTGAAGGAGAGAGTACGTGTACTTTCTTTGCGATCGAAGTAGATGATCGACTTCCTGGTGCGTTGTCTCGCCGTTTCCAGAGCATGCAATAAATGACTTAATTTCTTCTGTATGTAAGGGCAGACGGACACGGGAGGAGTCTCCCATTGCTCATAGCCTCTCGTAAGTGGTGAAAGATGAATAACTCATAGTAAATCACGCCTCAAAGGCGGTCCCACCCCAAAACGGATGGGCGATCATTGTCTGTCATAATTTAGTCGCCGAATATGATGAGCTGGTGTTCTCCTTGCGGTCACCTTCAGCGGGCACCGGCAGACGACGACTGTCGTGGGGAGGAATTGAATGAAATCAATTAATCAAACGTAATTCAATGGGACGCATGACATGTCGGGTTCTGTTTCAGATTCCTCCAAACGCGAGGCAACTGTTTGCAGAACAAAACTGCTTCCACGAATATGTGCGTGGTAAGCGATATTATTTATTCTGCCAACGTTCCCTTCTCGTCTGCTGCCCTTTCGGACGAATGCACCCAGTAGGTTAGCAGACGAGGCAAACGATTTTGAGGAGACGAAAACGGCGCTCGAACCGATGGAATATTTAGCGCGATGAAATCGCTCATGAAATGCAAAATTAATTGCCGATACGGTTGTTAAAAATAAACTTATCCTACCCACAGCGACCTCGGGCGGGCGGCACAATTATGTTATTAGGAAGCTTTGCTCGTTTCCCAAGCTGTCTCTTCCTCCCGTTTTTATTTGCGTGTTAGTGTGTGTGTAACATACGCCCCAAAACTCTCCCAACAAGGAACTTCCCCAATCAAGCAGAGGCCGAAATCGAAACCGCACCGCCCGAACATTCCTAGCGTGATTGTCAGCAAGATTGGGATTTATATTATATTCCCGCGCACATTCGCTCGCGGTGCCCAAGACTCCTCGAAGCGGATAAAAAAAGCGACAGTCCAAAAAACTCGAAGGTCATTGTCACGCTGGCTGGATCTTGGAGCGCGCACACGGTCGCTCGATCGCGCTTCGGTCGCGCCATGCGCCGGACCGCCCGAGGCGTTTGGGAAATTGTGGTGCGACGACAACCGGACCGGTGCCGCAACCACAAAATTCCCGCTTAAATGCCGCATCATAATTACACGCAAATTTGTCATATTTCTTAACCATTGTTTGGTTGACCGAAAAGGGAGGAAAGAGAAACGGGGAGCACGCTTGCCGCGAGCGGTGTCTTCCGATCCAAAAATGGAGCACCGAAATGAGGAAAACGTCAATTTTGCTGGACAGCGGGAGAGCACGGGGGAGCTTCGGCCGTTCGGTTTTGGGTACAGGAATGTTCATTGATTTGTCTTGTTTATTATCGTGTTATTTATCTTCATCTAAGCATCGTAATTGTTGGATGGGATGTTTTACCGAGAGGTTTCGAGAGATGTTAGATATAAGCAGTGCAGAAAAAGTGTTTGGTTGTGTTTTTGGTTAGAGAGATCATCTGATTACATTCACGTGACAGTCGCACCCTGTTCGTATTTAATTCAAAAGCTCTCCGAGAGGTAATCTCTTGATCTTTGTGGCGGTTTTTATTTCTATGATCAATGTTATTAAATCGGATAATATTTGTACAGTTAAATTTTTATTTATTAACGCCATTTCATTTGCATTTATGACTCACGGTGTGCACCAACTACAACTATCTTCATCTCTGGCTAATATTCAAATATTCCCAGACAGACCTTCTCGCAAGACGATTCCATCAGTACATTCCACCCAAAGCCCTTTCCAATCCCACGGTGCACCTTGCATTCCGGTGCAGCCTATTTCGCGGAATGTGCCTCTCTTTTCCGTCGCCTAGAAAACAATCAACACCGGCATGCGAATGGGATGCGCATCTTCCGTTCCCCCAAAAAGGCGCTCGGTATCGTAAAAGAAGGGTTTTTACGATCGTGAAAGACATAAAGCGCAAGTCGTAAATGACCTCCGTCCTTTCGGACGGCGTCTAAGACGTCTAAGCGTCGCACCGTGCATGAGCCGCGGATGGTTCGATTGAATTTCGCCGATGGCCGTTGCGCCACCGTGTAATGGACGGACAATTATCGCTTTTCACATCCCTCCCGGGTGGAGACTTTCTTTTCCTTCCCTCTCTTCGCCTTCCCGGTGCGATCTATCTTAATTGTCGTTAAAGATGCACCGCCAAACACAGCGCCTCTTATGTGTCCGGAAGCGGTGGATTGGGAGCGATTTAAAATCAAACTCGTCGTGTGCTGACGGTCAATTTCGTGATCAATGCCGGTTTCCATACATGCACGACACTGGCGAGGGATAACGACTACCAGCAGCTGTTGTTTTCTGCAAACAAAAAAACAACAATTTTCCAACCACATGTAGTGTCGTGCCCGCGTGCGCATCCTCAAGGCCAGCAGGCGAGGAAGTTCGTGTCGGGCGTGTTGTTGTCGTCGCGTTGTCCCACGTTGATCCGTTTTCTATTTCTAAATCACCGCTAAAAGCACCATGATCGACTTGTTGATGAGGAGAAAATATGCAAATTATGCTGCCATGCGATATGTTGCGCCGCAACACGGCACTTGGCGAGGCTGAGCAGGAGAGATGAAACGGAAGGAAGCGCATATGTCTAATGTATGCAAATTAGCGTGTGATGGGAGAGTGCGGGAAAAGAAATGTAACACCGGCACAGAAACATGCATGTTGTGTGTTTGTAAACAGATAGACGGCACAGCACAGAGGGGGCAAGCTAAAAGTTACCTCGTATTTTGACGCTTATGCTAAAAGGAGTCCTGCACTCCGCATTGGTTTTGAGGTTTGTTTTTAATATGAAAATTTATTTTATGGAATCTTAAACTTACTCAGTCTCGCTTAACCTACCCGCTTTCTACCAAGCCCTGGAACTTACCGTCTCACAACCGTGTTATCGTGCCACATTTACATGGATGAGTAGGGCTGCCTTCTTCATCCCCCCCTCCCCCTCCCACATTTTGTCCGGATGTCGTCCGGTTATCATCTCGTAAATCGCGTGATCACTCTTGCTTTCCTTTGTCGCAATCAGCAGCCATAGCCACAGCTACAGGATCGGCTGGGTGCCGTCTTAATCGACGGGTGAAAACCGAGCATCGGCCGGGATCGCTGGTATCCGAACGAAAGTGGAAAGTTGTGACCTCGCCCGCGTTGGGGAGGCAGGCAGGTTGACGACCCGCTTGGCCGCGACGCACAATCGACGACGGGGCGGTTGCTGATCCAGTTTTCTCCGCGGGGATCGTTCGGAGGGCATAAGCCGACCCGCTTTGAGTGACCTTTTTCACGCGGCTCAAGACGAGCGTAGTGTCGTTTTGGTCGACATCGTCGTGCTCGTGGTCGTTTGCGATCAATCTGGTGGTGTTCGATGAGCGACGGTAGGACGCCCAACAGCTGTGGCCATGCTTAGCGTGTGAAAATTTGAAGCACTAGCCTAAAATGGGCAGGCAAAGCTTTGGGGGCTACGGTTAATGGTGCTTCGATGCGCTTTTTCCGGCCACTATTCAGGTCGAGAGAGCATGGTGGTTTTAGGGAGCGGAGAGGACTAGTTTTGGAAAGGCTTTGAAATAGGTTGACAGTGTTGAGTAAGGTAATATTTTGTAGAATATTTCTATGAATAAAATTATGAGCATGGAGTTGACTGCAAGAGTTGCTTAGGTGAGTTTTTATCATATTGAGTAGTGTTCATCCAGTATACGATTTTATGAGTCTTTAGATCATAATGTGTAATAAATCTGCTCTGTTTGTTCAGATGATCTCAAAAAACCGTCGAAGATAAAATTTATCTGAACGTTGATAAGCATACTTAAAAATCCTAATGCTATGAAATAGCATGGATATATTCATAACATGTTTGAGTGTCTGAATCTTTTCAAAATATGAATAAACGATAAGAACCTTTTTACGAAATGTAAACTAACCATTTCCATATCCCTATCTTAAGCTTTACTTTACTGTCTCGTCTTGCCTCAAACAAAAGCAAAAGCCCAAACCATCGAAAACCAACTAAGATGATTAAACGCATTATCTAATGCACCAAATAACCATTTTGAGCCATCCGGCGGGTCAGATAACGAACCAAAAGCATTTACTCGATAACAATGCTAAACTCAATTGAACGGGCTGTTTTCGAAAGCCAATTCGGTTGGAAGATAATAATTTGTCGCTCGGTGTGCCACCCGTGCGACAGCGTTGTCCCCGTTTCGTCACCAACCAAGAGGCCAACCCATTCACGTTCACCGCCGTCAAGTGCGAGATTATTCTGGGCTAATGATTCTAAACACCGTTCCCTTCGTTTTCGAGGAAGCGAGCGAGGCAGACGAAAAAAGTAGGTCATACTTTCGAGGCCAATTTTCCATTCACAAGATGAGCAACCGCCCAGCTTTGCATCTTCAGAGCTCGCGTTTGGGCCTGAGAAGCTCCGAGCAGCAGTCCGAATGCGCTTCATTTGGCCTACTTGTCGGTGGGGTTGTGTAACTCATAAATAATTCCCTTCACCTCAAACCGGCGGGGCTGGGTAGCTTCTAAATTAAGGGGAACAATTCGTTCGGCAAAGGGCAATCGGCTGGGGCTAGCTAAAGGTAAAGTCACACATTCCTGTGGTGTGATGGTTCTGGGAGAAATTTATACCTTACCATTTACACCTGCGTTCCATGGCTTTGCAAGCTACTTTCCCACTTCCATCCAGACTCCCTGAAGGGATGAATGGGTTTTACTTGAGCTCGGCTTCCAGCTAAGAAACGCCACTAGCGAAGGGGCAGCAAAATCCGATAATTAATAGATTTAGTACTGTGTATCCCCTGGTCTCCGCAGTTTCTTACTCCGTTGCCGCGGCGTGTGGCGGAAATGGGCCGCCGTGAAGTGAAGCCGAACGTTTTACCTTTAACGGCTCATTTAAGCTTTCGTGTTATTATGTGTGTGTTTTTTGTTGTGTCTCCTCGCTCTAGGTCAGATCTCGGTGGAAAGGTGCGGCACCTTGGCGCTAATTGATAAATAATAATCACCCTGCAGTCTCAGAGCCTCAGTCGGATGCCAATTTGTGGTCACGACCGCGAGTGAGGAATGTTGGCAAAAACTAACAAATAGCCTAATACGAAATTTTCGAACGGGATGACACAAATTTGTCACGAGCAAACGATGCGAATCGCCTTATTTGCGCACCCATTTCCGTTCGAACGTGATCTGATCGGCATTTTTGCTGTAGGAAAAATTATGAGGCACGTTTGGTTCGCAATCAAAAGGGAAAATTAATACACATAACGAGTTATTTAAGCTATTCGCTAATCTGCTCGTTTTTATTGGGATAAAAAAAGAGAAAAGAAAGAGCGCTTAGCGAGCTAAACACGAAGAGCAAATCGAAAGAGCTCAATATAAGCGACGAACCCTACTTCTCCTATCGATTTGCACTTCATCAACGTTAAAGTAAGAGCGCTCGATCTGCATCATGTCGGCTGCCCTTAGGGGAGTTGGTGATGTGATTGTCAATCAAACTGCGACTTCTCACCCTTTTATTATCCTACACCCCTTCCCCCCTTCAGTTGCAACCTCATTGTACTGGAGCTTGTAGACAACTCGGTGAAAAACGCTGCTGCTGCTGCTGCTTCTGCTGATTGGAGGTCAGCTTTCTTCTTTCCACCCGACCATCTGGAACACGTGTGGAAAGCGCTCGGCGGCCGGGAAACTCAATGAAGAGTGAAAATGGCACATACACACAACACCCGGTGCCGCCGCTGCTCGGGGGAAAAAAGAGGGAAGAAGGCACAGCCGGCAGAGTGCAGCTAGAACAATGCGCTTTTGTGCTCGATTCAACTTTAGCGCGTTCCTCTCGCGTGCATTTCACACTCTTTCTCCTCGTGCGCTATGTAGTGCAAGTGCATTGCATTTGAGTGTGTGCGCAGGGAAGGGAAAACATTGCCGGGAAGCGTGCGCGCGGCATCGGGCTGTTGTCCCATTTTTCTTCCTTCGTTTTTGCGCTCCTTCTCTCTCTTTCCCGCCGCCTGTCCCGGTTCCATCATTCCGGTAGTTCCCTTGTGTGTCGTGGCTTCTTCCACCACCCGCCGCGATGTACACTAATTTGCTTCTTTTTATTCGACGTCCCCTTTCTTATCTCCCCCCCCCCGCAGCAGTGTGTTGCATTTTTCCAACGCCATCCCTTAAACAGCCATCGTAAACGCTTTCCTTCTCTGGTCGAGACCGTCTCTTTCACTGCCGGCTACCGACGAATGCACAATTTGTGCAACAATTCCACCCGCCTTGGTCGAGGGGGAGTGAGGTGGCCAGAGAGCGCGCCCAAGAAAGGGCAGCAAAATTATGCCATATTAGAGCGGGTTTAGTTTTCTTGCCTGCAAGAAGGAACGGTTATTTATCGCCCGCTGAATATTCATGCCACAATCAGGGCCATCGCCGCGCTGCACTGGGGCACGATAAGACAAGCCGGGACAACGGGGAAGCGTCTTTTTCCTTATCTTTTCCACCGCATCTTCGGGAAGTGGTTTTTATGGGAAGAAGCTGGAGAGATTTAATTTTCCTTTCTTTGCAAAACACATCACCCTGGGTGGCTGTATATCGTTTGCGCCTCTCCCCTTCCGTTCTTATCAGTGGTGCGATATCTTGCACGGAGCGCACAATTTCATCGCAATACGACGCAGACGTGTGTGATTGAAGGCTGGAATGGGTGGAATGCATTAAAATGTACCTGAGTGTGTGTCGTTGCTCATTATTCGCTCAAAAGGTGTTTGGCATGATGATCATTTCGCACGATTTGTTTTAGGTGTACTTTAAACTTTATTTGTGGTGTAGCGCTCGTGTTCGACCATAAATCATTTTGATTACCAACCTACTCGTAAGGATGGTTACTGATGGTGATGAGAATGTGTTAATGAATTTTGAGCAAAACAATTGCCAGGTGAGCAATACATTTCGACCAGAAAGGAAGTGAAGGTTATGCATAAGGTGTGCTTTAGATCGTTGCCATTTGCATGTGTTGAAAACGGTTCTTGGGGCTTCAATTGTAGCTTGAACAGGCGAGATTTATTTATGATTTTGAATAAATGTTGATATTTGAAATTTATTACATGCTTAAGCTTGTGAGAGGCACTTTGAGGAGGATGTTCAATGAAATAAAATTAAAAATGGAGAACGTGAACTGTTTGGTCTTTTAATAAATCAAGCAAGACATTCCGTAACGATTGTTCTGCGCGTTAAAGATCGAAATCCTTACAGGACATTAAACGGACTTTATACTGCTTCCGTAGAGACTATATTTTTTTCCACACAACTAAAAATCAATTAAGCGTACAATACACCAAAGAACGGCATTCTGCCTGTTTTACTTCAGCTTTGCTTACAAATTGCTTAATTATTTCCCTATTTAATAGACAAAATCCGATTCATTTTGCCAGCGAAACTCGTCGTTCCAAATACGGTTTCAAAAACCTTTCGGCAAGGATCACTTTCCATCTTTATTCCACTTCACCGGCAAAAGAAGTTTGTTTCGTTTCGCTTTTTACATCAAAGCTGTCTTTGACCGGAGGCGAAAATTTAATGTCTTTCTCTGTATCCACAGCCAAAGAAAACACACACACACACGCACGCAAAAAAGCTCCGCTCGATCCGCAGCGATATTATCGTCCGTTGACTTCGGTTCATTTCAGATAAATAATCAAACGCTGCCCAAGTAGGGGGGGTCCGGCTCTATCCTGTGCCCATTTTTGGGGACATTGCACGGGGGTTCGTCTTCAAGCCAGCTCGGTTTTCGAGTTTCGAGTGTCTCGGCTGTGGCTCCAGAAGTCCGTCTGTCACTCGTCACGGCCTACACGGTTCCCCTCAGCGTCGCGTGAAGAGCGCTGGAATTAGATGGGAACCCGTGATGAGCTCGAGTGGCGACGGTTAACGGCGGTTACCGGGAGGGCCAGAACAACACCACACATTGTCAACAGCGATCGCTCACCCACATCGTCCTCCACTTGTCGCCACACACATGCACACCCAGTAACGTCCCTCCTTGCCCCGGCCAAGCACCAAACAGTTTCAGAAGGGAAAGGTGATCGTCTCTGTGGCGCGAGCTGGGAACCGGGCGAGTAGGTGTAAATGATACATTCGCGAATTTCTAGACACACCAAAGTGCTTTCAGCAAGAGCGACCGCACTCTTCAGCTCTTCAGGAGACGAATCGCCACCGTTTACATTGTGGGTGGACGGGGCGGTCGGGTGCCTAGATATACCGGGAACACTGGTCCGCAGCTCCATCTCTGATTTATGCACTCGACAGATTACTCGACCCGGTGGTGGCTGTGTTTGGTAGTTGCTTGTTTGTTTGTGAATGCCTTTTTCCTCTTTTTTCACATCTCATCTAGTTGTGCTGGTCGCTTATCGGCTGTTGTTTCCTTTCCGGGACGTGCACTCGGGGTTATTTATTTGTGTGTAATTTTGTCCTACCTCAAGAAGATGCGGACAGAGAGAGACAGAGAAAGGGAGAGGAAGAGGGGAGAGAATTAGAGTGTGTGGTAAAGAAAGTCACTCAGGCCCTCAAGTCACTGTAGTAATAGGAGGCGGCACATCAAGCGACTTAGTTTTGTGGAAGAAAAACAGTCTTTTCCGGCACTTTTGCTCACGTAAGCTTATGCTGTGCATGTGAAAAAAAGGGAAACATAATTATTTGAGCGCTGAACAGTATTGTTCCCTTTTAAAAGAACACATATTTATGTATTGCCAACTAAGTTTAAGTGCTATACATAGGTGAACAGCGAAAAAAGTAATGTAAACAAAACCATTATTTTTAACAACTGGAGAAAAGTGATAAAACAATATACATAGCGTAAAACAAGATACATAAAATCTTCAAATATTAGATAAGATAAGAGAGTCGTAAAAGTACGGTGAAAGGAGCTTTTTACTTACCTTCGAATAGTGCTAATCGAAACGTGTGAATTAACGATTCAAATCATGCATAACTTTATTTCACCTTCAAAACGTGCACAGAAACACTCAAACTCATTCATGACTCTGCCTCACTCGTGGTCATATATATAAAGCATCAAGTTATTAGCTGTCATTACCACTCATCAAGCACTTGTGTGAGCAGTGTGTGACAGTTGTGGCCAGAGTGCCCGAAACGTAAAACACTGATTCGCATTTCGCCATCCATTTCCGCTTGCTTTTAACTTTATGGTGACAAATGACCTCTCACCCTTCCAAAGCAGCACCTTCAAAAAGCCGCAAAAAACGATTTAACACTTTTGTAGTGCCTGTAAAGCGGCTAAAAGAACGATCTCCTCCCGTTCCAAAGAGACCAACTTGCGGATAAAAGCAAACCTGTGTTTAGTTCCTCTGCCAAGGAGAAAATAGGAGGAAGAAAACAAGAACCTAAAGACGGCTTCATCGCTTTTTATGCCCAAAGATAGGACAGAAAAATATCTCATAATGGTATGACAAAAGTGTGCACTCGCACAATTAGTGTCGATTTTTCATGGCTCGCCAATCCACCTTCCCGTCGCTTGGAGTCGGTTTTGCAATTGCCGGTTCGTGGATCAATTTGTGTCGCCCCCGTCGTACGGTTCGCTCATCCGTGGGCTGGGTTCGATCGGGTAAGATCGAAAAATAGAGTGGGGTGTTGCATAGGCTGTTGTGCAATCGACCGCCCTAGCTGCATCTGCCTGGTTCGGGATGGGCGGCAAATGCATTTAGAAGGCGCGTTGCAATTGCCAGCGTCAAAAGTGCCTGTTTATAATGTGTGGTGGAGCTGGTGTGTTTTGTGCGTGTGTGTGTCAACTAGTGCTCATTAGGCTTTAGTGGGCGATTGCAGTGATGAGGGCAATTAAACTGAGCCAGCAAAGGGTCAAGGTGCGAAGGCTAGTCGTAATGAGCAGCGTTTTAATGCTCTCGGGTCTCCAAAACCGCCCTTCCACCTGCCATCGAAACGATGATTGCCAGTAAATGCCTTTCGCTAATAAAACCATCATTATCTGCTGCACAATCGTGCGCTGAAAGAATAAATATTTCGCCGCGTGTCGCTTAACCCAATTATTACGCACCGAAAAGCCATCCACCAAGTTACCGTGGAGCGGGAAGCTCTAGTTTTGTAAGAGTCATCTCCACCCTGTAATTTATCACCTCTTGTCAAACGAACGCTTTCCGCGGTGCCATTTACAATCAGATGAGAAGCAGATGGTACACGGTGCCGTTCTCGTCGTGCGATAAAACAACAATCACGAAAACAATCTTCCAAACGGACTGAGCAATGTAAAATCTCCCACACGCGAGAAATCTTTGGGGAAATCGCTCTACCTCACAGATTCGAGTGGAGTGAACAAATGAGACGGTAAGAATGAATTCATAATAATTTTCCTGATGCGGGAGGAGGAGGAGGTCGCAGTAAATCATCCCGCTTGAGAGACAAAAAAAACGGTTAGAAACAAAAATTGGACGCCTTATATAATGCGACTTTGAAAGTCCCTCTGCAGACCTCTGAGAACGGGGCGGGGGCAACGTTGTTAATCCGCTTTAAAAATGTTTGACCTACTCAACAATTTGAAGCCCAATTCCCGGCTCCTCGGCGGACAGAATTGGGCCATCGGCCGGTAGAGCTCATTTGGGAGGCACGCGTCCGCGCTGAGCGTTTCTGTGCCACTTTTAGGAAGACGTCGATTCCGGATCCGGACTGGCAACCGTACAAACCCTCCAATCCACCCCAAAAACACCCCAAACAAACAATGGAACACATTTTCACACGCCGTTCGTTATCGGGTGGAGGCGTTTCCTACCCCACGAAACGAAACGTTGGCAGGAAAAGGAATAACCCTGCCACACAAAACGACATCGGTAGGTCGGTTGGTTTCACAAAACGAACCTCGGTCGCTTCACCTTCAACTGGGTCAAGTGTTAATGAAACGCAGTCGAACGCGCACACACTCACATTGTGCCCCATGACAATGAATCCGAGCGCAGTGATGCACAATTGCAGCCACGTACTGTCAGTGTCACTGTCATTAGCGATTGTTTATTTTGATGCATGGTTCGCCCCGGTGCTGATAGCTCGCCTGATGGGACTGGCAAACAGAAAACAAGCTGAATGCAGCAAGTCACCTATCAGCACATATCAACAGGTTACGCCAGGTAACAATGCAATGCGTTTCGTGTTCTTTTCATTTCATCCGAGCTGGATGATAGCTTATTTCCTCTGGTTTTGAAGTGTGATGCGTGTGATTCCGATTTGTCGAGCGATAAGCGAGAGGTAGAAAGAGAGACCGGGTAAAACGTAGCTCATCTTGATTGATGGTTGTTTGCACGTGACTGTATTCGCAGCACGGAAGCACACGTTTGTTGGGCCTTTGACATTGAGCGCCAGAAAACGAGTGCACAAAACGTCATTTTCAAAGCGGTTTTCATAACATAATTCTATCGTTTTTTACTTAAACAATTTCCTTCAATCCAAGGTTCGTCGCTTGTTGATGCGTTGCAGTCTTTCGTAGATTTGTTTACAGAAAAATGTGCAATAAAAAGGCAGCATCAAATCGCGCGCAAGCGCGTGGGAAATTGCACTCCGCGGTACGATACTTACTCACTCACCCGCTCCAATTAGAACGGTGGGAAGGGGAAAGCATTATTAATGATTCCACGGGCAGCAATTCACAACTCAATCCACCGAGCTGCCACACTTATCGCATGGTTACGATCCATTTCGCAAGTGGTGTGTTTTCGTATTTGCGCACCCTATATCATAAACATAGAAGAATCTGAGGGGTTGTGTGTGTGTTTTTTTTAGTTTTCTTCCCAGACACATTTGCTTCACACCTGACCCTCGCAACTTCCCGAACGGGGATTTATTTGTATGCGGCCGCAACCGAAACCGATCTTTTCACACATCATTTTGCTATTTAAAATACGACCTTTTCGTGCCTTGTTGAACAAGATCTCGATTCCCGACTTTTGATCAATGACTGTTGTGGTGGAGTGTTTAGTTTTGCCCATTTTCTACCTTCTCGTAGCCTTCAAACGCTCTTATGTTGTATGTAGGGAGCAGCGAGAACCATTCTACGAGGCGATGCGCACGCTCCATCGTAACGGCAACGGGCGGGAAAGTGAAAGGAGACTGTCTAGCGCTAAGACGACCACAAGGCACAGAACGAGAAGCGTTTTTGACGTGCCGATGGAGTGTGGAGTGTGGTAGGGTGGATGATGATGTTGTGGGGCTACCAAACGGGTTTCTTTTCTATCGCACCTTTTTCCGTTCGCGCTACGTTTTTTTTTCTCGTTGCTTTTCTTTCTTGCGGTGAAGATCAGCATCACATAGAACATTAGCATGGTAGGAAGCGCTTTTGCTCATTAGATAAAGCGTTTCTTTTTTGCTCCGTATGAAATGTGCAGTAAAATAATTACAGCTCGCATTAGAACCGGGCATAACAAGTCATTATATTTACGCTCATTATTACACATGCTGTCTGTTAAGGCTGAATCTATTAGAGTTTAAGTTTGCGATTGAATTTAGCATATTTTACTGTTTACTGTTTTGACGAACCCTTAAACCTGTCATACCCAAACACACGTGAGTGAGCTGCGGCACGATGCAAAAAGGTGGCACACGGTGCAAACAAAACCGCCCGAGGGAGTGTTTGAGAGAATGCACCTTTTGCAACCGCTTCCCTGGTCTGTAACGAAATCTCCCAACCGCTTCTCGATGCCAAGACACACAAAGTTCAGCCGTTTCATGTGTATGTAATTTTGTTCGGTAGAATCTGACACCCGAACGGTACCGCGCTTACCTCCGGTTCGGCGTCGCGCGTGTGGTTCTGCTTCGCGGAGCGGTTGGCAGATCCTATTGCTATCTAATTACGAGCCCGGCCCCGTTACGCCGACTCCCATGTCACTCAGCGCTGCGCTCGGCGGGCCCAATGGATCCGATATTTAGACTTTATTTTGAAAGCCGACTCCAACACAACTGCACACGGAGCCCCCGCAAAAGGCGTGCGTCGGCCAGCCCGTGTCGCAACCGGCCCGAGTCACATCCCGTCAATAATGACATTTGCAGCCTGACAAGTTGTCCCGCCGCATTGTTTACCATTTGCGGTGTGCTGCGGCCACAGATTTAAACGATTTAGCCAAATTACTGGCGCTCTGAATAGTGGGTGGGGCTGCAACTGCAACCGCCCTCTCGGACGTAATCCGGAAGCGGTTAAGCACAAAAAGAATGGGAAATTACACATCCACGCCACGCAGCAAAGTGCGGGCGAGCTGCACGCAATATTTCTACTGTTGCTGCTGCTGCTGCTGTTGCAAGATATTCTTGCACGGAAGGTGGCCGCACCCCGATCTGATCTGCGCCCGAACGGTTGTGCCAGAAATGGGAATGGAATTTCATGGAACCGAATGGGGCCCCGCGCTACTTTTAGCATTTTCTTGAATTCCATCTTTTTACCTAATAAGCTAACCAATGTGGGAGAGATAAAACCAGAACATAGTTCTACTCTCGATCGCATACACGCAACGCGCAGAAATGAAGGAAAGGGGGAGGGGGGGGGTTATTGCGTGTAGCATTTGTGTTCCGAATCGGGGAAGCTAAATGGAACAAATTTAGCGGAAACTTCAACGATACCACAAGCGAGGAACGCACGGATGCACGAGAGAACAGGAAAAATCCGTTTTTCCAGGCCCCGCATGACTTTCAATCGCTCCTGAAGTGTATGTGTTCCTTTTACGATGAGAGAAAGGAAAGAAGCAACAGATTCCAGCAGCTTATCAGCAGTTATTTAACCACCCGGCGGGATTGCGTGCCTTGCTATTGAGAAACGATCACCAATGGAATGTTTATTGTCCGCAGAGCGCTTATGTTTTTACTTCTAACTCGATCGGACAGGAACGATTTAATCGAAAAGCTTTCAGCATAGCAGCTAGTAAATAGAAAATATTCGATTCAGACATAATCGTCTTCAATTTAAATAATGAATTATCATTTATATTTGATCACTATCGCTTTGCGTTGATGGGCGGTCAGAAGAAACTTAATAATTAAAATGCAATCTACTGCACGCGTGGAAGTGTGTATCGGAGATGCTTTTATGTTGTAGCTAACTGTACATAAAATGTTTTACCGCCAACGGAAGCCAACGTTTCATATGCCACCGGTTAATTACGAGAACAACACTAACTTTTTGTGTAAAGCTCTTAGCTTGATGTGCATGGTTTTTACTGAGGTTTTTAATTAAGAAAGGCAACCCCTCTCCGTTCTGATGAATGTGCCCTCGAAGGGTGGGAAAATCGTAGTGAAAATGTGTGTGCTCATCATTTCCATCGGCCACCTTCCTACCGGCCGTTTTCCCTTTCCACTTTCGATGAGCTTTCCGTATCAAAATCGCCCACCTCGCCAGATGGTTCAGGATGAACTGGAAAACCCATAAGACCCGTCGAACGGTCAGCTTCCACAGCATAATTACAACCGACCACAACACACAAACACGCACAAGCACTGTTAGTTTACACCGTTTTTTTCCTCGGGCCCCTTAATGCAATGCTGCAAAAATCGTAGATCGAGGTTAATTCGATGGCTTACGACGTTGTTGCGTTGTTGCACCCAAAAACAATAACACGGCTCAGCGAAACAACCGGCGGCTCCAATTGGCAGGCCCCAGTCAAATGCCAATAAACCTCAATTCCTAAACGGGACGGGACGGTGTGCCGGGCTACGATTCGTTCGCTTCATTTAGCTTCTGCCCGGGATTGGCAAAACAGTGGGGAAGCGGCCACTTTCGAGTTCAATAGTTCAGCCAGCCGGCGTGAAGTGGAAAGTGGAATCCGTTTCCGAGCTTCCGTTTTGTGGTGGCGATGTTTTGCCATGTTCTGTTTTTCACTTTTTTGATTGCGAGAAGACGACTCGCTTCCTGTACAATAAAAGAAAGCGATGTCGGGGGCTAAAAGATTTGGAAAAAAGAGAGAGAAAAAAAGAGGGAGAAAATGGTTGCGAATTATTTGCGCACCATTACGAGCCCTGGGATGGAAAACAAAGTGTTTGCATTTTCCTGCAGTTCGGAACGGCACGCACAGCACCGAAACCCCGAAAAGGTTAAAACATTAGCGCTTTGAGTATCTTTTTCTACTCGTGTTGGTGTGAAGGAGCTCGAGAGAAAAATTCGAAACCATTTCACCATCTCGGCATCGGTCTAGCGTCATCGATAATCAGATAATTGGATCTTGATTGCTATTATTTTCCCAGCGTTGCATCATTCCACAACGCAACGGCCAGTATGTTCCCGTGTGCTGAAAAAGTCGATGTCGACCTTTGCGAGTGAATTGAGATTGTTGTTGCCGGTTAGCGGTAGATTAATTTCTATGTTTGCATAACCGATCGGTTCGGTAGGATGCAGTTTTTATTTGCACCTGAATCAAAGGGAAAGCTGGTGCCAAATAGCGAAGGTTGCATTCTGTTTTCCTCAAAATTGTTGTACCGCAAGCTTATAACACATTGGGCGTGTTATGAAATGTAAATAATTTATGGAAATCAAAATAAGTAACTGGCCACAAATCATTACGAAACGTTTATTTAATTTGAAAACACTTTACGCACATTGACAACGGGAGTATGGTCCTGCACGTTCGGCTGCGAGCGAGAACAAAGAAACATCCCAATTATGGCATCAGCAGCCGCAGCAGCAAAGCGGAACATTTATGCATCCAAGCACGCACTGCGTCTGTGTCCCTCGTTCTTTCGTACTCTCTTTGGCTGCAAAAATGTCTGCACTGCGCCAAACCAAACTTCTCCCGAGCTGGAGAATGCTGCCGAATAAGGCAACCAAGCGCAGGTTGTCGGCATGGTGGGGGACGACGGTCAGGGCTAGAGCACTAAGAGATATATTAACCTCCAGCAGCAACAGCGGCAGCACCGTCGTGCTCGGAACCTGCTCCAGAAAGGGAACGGTTGATGATTAAAGCTCGTAAATGAGCAACCGCAGCAGCAACAGAGTTTTCCCTTTTTCTCCATTCCCGCAGCAAATCTTTTTGTGCATGTGTGCTTGTTTGAGTGTGTGTGTGTATGTGAACGGTTGAGCAAGCTTGGAGAATTTTCATTCAGAACTCGTTCGTTCGCTGTCTCGTTAATCCGTGCCTTCCATAGTGATCCCATAAGGAACGGGTGAATAAGAAAAAGCCGAACGAGCGGGCAAGCGACGAACCCCTTGTTGAATGTTGTTTGCTCCTGTTAGATTTATCTGCGAGTGAGCATACAATTTTGTTCTTGCAAGCCTTTGGCTCGCTGTGCAGTTCCGCGCGTTGCAGCGTTTAATGAACGTCGAAGTGTCGATGTCATTTGTACAAGTGCCCGCCGATAACAAGCCTCGATAAGCTCGTAAAGCACACACGCGGGTAAAGAAGGTGCTGTCGGAGCGCTTCGTTTCCGTTTTTCGTGCTTGGCTGGAACGGGGCCGGTGGGAAGGTGATCTGCTGGATGTCGATACCCTAGGGCAGATAACGAGAGCTGACGGTTACATAACTTCTCCCTTCGAGGCCACTCCCTCAGCCGCCCTCGGAATCGCACCGTCCCAGAGCAGCAGAGGTCAAAGTCTGCGCACAACCTTCTCCGGGGCGACTGCAAATGGCGCTAAAACATGGGTTCGGAATTGGAGCCGGATTCCACCACGTGCGGCATAAAGGGTTTGCGGTTCTGGGATTGAAATCAATTCGATTACGGTGACTAACGGTGCGCGAACGCAGAGCTAGAGAAGGAGAGAAAGAATCAACCGTTTCTGTTTGGGTTGGGCACTGGGAGCCAGAACCTGTTCGTCGTACTGTTTGCTGCATTTGCGTCTAGCTGGCCTTTGCGACGCAAGAAATGAGATATGAGTGTATGGTAATAAGTTTGAGCTTTATTGAAAAATGGTACTCTCTTCCACCGTCACCTTCCTGTAGCGCTTTTTTTCCAAACCGATCGCGGGCAGTCGCGCTTGTTTGATTAAACACGTCAGCGGTCCTGGTGTGCCCTGGGGCCGTACCAACCGCACTGACATGATCTAATAATAGGAACACACCCTCGGTCGCAGGTATCCTTTCCTTCTGCCACGGACCCGATTACGAAACGCTCACTGACAGCTGACTCACCCATGCCGTTGGAAGCCTTTTGGGTTGGTTGGCCGGTTGGACTGTTCGATGCAACCGCGATACGACTTCCGTCAGAGCCCGTGCATCCATCGATCACTCTCGATCCACCCGCTCGCTGCACTCTACACCAACAGGCAGCGAGGGGAGTGTTACTTTGTTGCACTCTGGGAGGTCCATTTTCCTTTTGCGGGTCGGTGCATAAATAATGCAACCCAACTGTTGCCATATGCCTGCGAGCAGGAAGGGCTGCTGTAAGGGATTTTTGCTTTCATTCATCAATCAGAGGTAATCGGTTCTTGGAACTCTTATTCGCGCCCAGCGCTCGGTTCGTTTAATGATCTCGCCAATAAATTGTAGCGCCCCTGAGCAGGAAGTTGCGATTGTATCTTCACATGAGATTAGTTTTTCAATTATAGTTTGTACAGAAAACAACGCTTTTCCGGTTCAACAATAATTCGAATAATTCGGCGGTAATCTGCTGTGACTGTTTGGCATTACAATTATCTAGCCAAAAGATCTTGTTCCTTCCTTCTCAAAAAATATGTCAAAAAGACCGCCTTGGACACTTCATCACCCATCATTTAAGTCTTTCGTGTTCCGTCCCCGTCACTGTTGCGCTCCACAGTCTGATGCTAATTTTTACCGATTAAGTCCCCCGACGGAGGTACATTGGGCATGACGGAAGGGCTTACACTTAAAGGGAGACATGGCGATTAGAGTTAGGCTGGTGATCCAGTTTTTCCAGCGGGAAATTAAGCGTGACCTTAAATCAATTACCCACTGACACTCGTAATCGCATCGGACGCGGTGGAATGTCGTCACATCTTTCGGCAGGCATATGGTGGGAATGTCTGTGCCTATTCCATGCCGAGAAAAACGTCATGTGAGAAGCCAAGCCCTGATGTCATAGGCCTTGAGCAGCCGGAAAATAACGATTTAAAAGTACATGTACATTCACATACATGCAGCATTAAACGCTCATTATGCTGGTGGATAAAAGTAAAATTGAAACAATCTTTTAAAGCATAAAAGTTGTGGGTTACACATTACCATAAAACATAAAATCATGTTTCCAGAGTAAACTAAGCCTTTTTGTGATTTCCACTAAAATAATTTCACTCCAGTTAAGTTTGCCGCATGATCACGCTTCCTGTCACGGTACGCTTTCTTCGCATCGATTGATTTAATTTGCAAATGCTGCTCTGCGGGGTAACGTATGCCGGTGCCACGGGCACGGGCCGCCGATAAACATCGCCAATTTGTTTTCCCGCCGTTTGTTTTCCCACCCAGCTTTCGCCTCTTCCTCTTGCGACACAAATTGAGTTCCAACTGTGCGGCTGACTCGATCGATGGTCAAGTAAATCGCAGCCGTTACAGCGCTTGTCCTACATCGTTTGTGCGGAAAATGGGGAGAAGATCCGTGCCTGTGTTGCCGGACCTGCCACTGGCCCGGTTGAGGAACGTCAAGAGTACGGATCATCTTCGTCCACGTCGCGTCGTCGTCGTCTTTGGTGTTGTCCCGCAGGGCTAATGAGCAGAAATTGATACACTTTTATTGCTCACGAGCAGTTTGCTCTGCGCCATTACACCGCTGCGGTCTTTGCTAAACGAGGTAAATAAAAGCTTCTGACCACACCGGGTAGCTCAGGCACTGGGAGCAGCAACAAGCTGCTGCCCGAATGGTTTTCAGAGAACCTCACGAGACGAGCAAGATGAAGCGGGGTGTGTATGCAGTTTGCTGCTTATCCCACTCCGCACTGTGCCAGACACACCGTGAACCGAATGATTCATGCCCATTTTATGGCTCCCAGGGCCCCGGACGGTAGGTTTCGGTGTGCGACCGGGAATTGACATTTTCCCATGCTAGGGTTAGTCATGTGCTTGTTTTGGGGCGCTTGTAGACGAGGAAAACTTGTAGCTCTTTTACTCATTTCCCTCCATTTACTCGCATCTGCTTAAACTCTGGGGACGTTGTTTCCCGGCGATACACTCTGGGTGGCTGCGGTCGCTTGTCTAACCTAACTTTACTCTAACGGAGCGACCTCCACAGGGAAGCACGAAGCACACTGAACACACGTGTCTGCTGTCAGTGCATACGCTTATCGTGTGACTAATTTTGCTGAATAATTCATGTCAAATCACAGCTGCGACAGCAGTGAGTATGAACTGTCACCCAACGCTCCCGCTTTGTCGTTTGTTGTGGAAACAATCTGGAATCTGGAACAGCATCTTTCCAATAAACATTTGTGCCCGACCCGTTTGATGAGTCACTCAGTGGGCCTTGAAAATCTTGAAATGAACAGCTCGATGCATTGAGTATCAAATGTGGTCAAATCACACGAAAATGTCTATTAATAGCCGTCGTTTTCACTCGCAAAACCCTTTTGACACTGACCCACAGTGCCAGTACGAGAAACGAAATTTTGCCAGAGAAAGTAATGTACCCTTTTCTAGGCCAACCTCAAGTGTCCTAAGGTGTGTTTAACGATTCGTGCCTTCGGGAGTGGCCGATGAATCGAGATCAAGTGTTGCGGTACCGGCTACAGAATGAAGCATTTCCCGGCTTCCTGTCTTGCTTGTTCCGCAAAGAAAAGACGCGAGAAAGCGATAATTTCACAAAACCAACATTTCACTAGCCTCAATTGACTTTGCTCGACGATCGTAAACGGTCGCTCATAAACGTCGCTGCCCGTCATGCTCATATATGTTCTCCTTCTGTTTCGCCTCTTTCTTTCGCAGGTGAGTTCACTGCCACGGATAAGTATTACACAAGTAAGTAGCCCTCCGCGTCACTTCACCGTTCGAAAAACTTTCCTCCAATCCATCACTTTTCTTTATTAGTAGGGGCACTTGTCGGTTTGCCCGATTTTTTGGCACAAATCGCTTGTGTTACACTCTCACTTCGGGAGGAACGCGCCGGTTGTGAATGACGCTTCCTAGGACGCTCGTGCGATAGATTGATACACACTTACACACGAGTTTTTCTCGCCTTCTCTCTTGTGGTTTAGATGGTGGACCAAAGCTGCGGGGCTGGACGAATGGTGGGATGCAGGATCATCAGTCAACACTGTCCCGACCCCGATCGGCCGAGGTCATCACGGCGAACGGTAATGGGACGCTGCCAAACGGCCGTCACATGAATGGTGTGCTCACTCGCGGTCCGGGAGGGCTGCACGAGGATTTGGAGTTTCCACCGACGCCCCGAACACTGTCCAAGAAGAAGCAAATCGTTTGGATGCGACCTCACGTAAGTCGGTGTGATGTGCGGTGAAGCTGCCGCGGCAACACTAATGCCCTTCTTCCTCCTCAGGATATGTGCGCAAGGCCTCAGTTTCGTATTGCCCCACCGGGGACGCCACTCACGGCCCGCGAATTGCCAGAGCCGGTGGGACCCGGTGACCCTAGCTTGCTGGCGGCGCTTGGATGCTTATCGCAGCTGCCGAGACTTCTGGAGCGTGTCGTCCCACCGGAGCAGACATTCGACACGGCCAACGGGTACTGCGGAATGTTCAAGTAGGTGTAAAATTGTATACGGCCAATTGTCATCACCAACCCTAATAGCGATTACAATTTCAACACAATTTGTTTGATAAAAAATGAATTTACATCGAAACGCTTTACCGAGATGGAACTACGCCTGAAGGTATGCAATGCATGTACGGTGAAGCGTTTCTTTGCCAACACTAAACGTCCCTTATGGTTAACATACATTTTATGATGAACTGAGTGTAATATTACTTCCTGTTTAAAGCTATATTCAATATTTATTTTAAATCAAACATTATCTATCAAACATAAGCTATAAACATGACTAGTTTACAAATTTTCCCATTTTCCACTACGGATTCATGGAAGAGGATGCTTCCTCCGTAGTGACGATGGATAATGAGCTCGATTCCGTATTGGGTCGCAAAGTGCTAATGGGATATGGTCCAGCTACGGACATTGCTTCTTCAAGCGTTTTTGGTTTCCCGAGCGGTGGATACCGGTGGATCGTGCCCCACACGTGCAGATCATAGATCAGATAGTCCATCATGTGCATATGCTTCCCCTGGACGTAGTGGAAGCTGATGGCCAGATCCGAACAACAATTTGTACCGTAGAAGGGCTCGTAGAAAGAGTATTGGTTGTACCAAAAGTCAGGATCTTCGGTTATTGAGCTGGTGAGGTGAAAGACAGGTTCCATGGGAAGAAATCGCTTCCGGCCCAAGCTGTCCCTCGAGTCACCAGCAGTAACATTCACACTTTCCATACATTTTCCTGCAGGTATACAAAGATAAATTTAGCAAAGAGTGTAGACATATTCCCTAGAACTGTCACCTTTACCCATTTCAAGATCTTCCGTGTCATATGCCGCCGAGCAGTGCTGTTCATCTCCCAGTGCCTGCTCATAGAAGCGTCTCACTGCTTCCCGACTAAGTACATAGCCAGCCCCTCCAGAGAAGTAGCCTTGCTTCACGTACTCTGGATATCGAAATTTGCTTCCAAAGTAGATTGGCAGCTGTGGAGAATACGGGTACAGAAAGTAACGAAGGTTTTCCACCACGACGTAGGTATCATCATCCGCTTTGAAGAACCAATCATACTCTTCTAGATGATGCTCGTAGATGTACCGGAACGCTTCCCGTGTCTTATTCCACAAACTCTTTCGGCCTTCCTCGACGGGCAAAGCGATGCTTCCGATCGTTGGATCAACCACAGAACTCATGATCAACAGTTTGTTACAACGAGCTCCCCAGGTGGCTTTAATGTGGACCACTTTTTCCTGATGGTTATCTGGGGTGGTCATGACCCAACAAAGGACTCGAACACTTGCGCTTATATTGAAAGATGGAGAAGATGGGTTGAGAAGTGACTCGTTTGCATCGATCCATCCAGTCGTTGTCCAAATGTGTATTATTCTTGAGAATATCCATCCACACAGAAGTCCGAACAGAAAGTTACCATACCGAGGACTGATTGCAGAAGGTCCTGCAAATAATTTTCTTGATATTAGTACACTTTTCACGAAATTTATGTTCTACACTTCACTTGGCTTACTTTTGAGCATAAGTTTCATCATTTTGAATCAATTCGCTTTCAATGATTACTAAGCACTCTTAGCTAAGGAGATTTTTTCAATCACCACTGCAATGCCTCTCTTGTCTAGCGGTTCATCACAAACTGATCACTAATCCCTGCATTCTTTCACAAAGAGGTTAACAAAAGTCTATTACCTCTTTTATTGCCGATTGACTCCTTGACCGATAGCGAACACAGTCGTTCGATCGCTTGCCGTATTTGATTAATTAATTCCCTCTCGTGCGAGCACACGGCGGGACGACCTGCACGACACACGGCACTGTACGCGAATGATGCAAGCAGACGGAGGATCCTCCGCGGATGCTGCGACAAGTCACGAACAGCTCAAACGGCTGCTTAAACATCGCGCCAACAGTACCTTCCCTGGCGGCAGCGAAAGTGAAGAGGTCACACGAGTCAACTGTAGGGAGGCTGTAGCTGGAGTTCCGCGAGGTGGCTAATCGCGTCAAGTGGAGGTGGAACGATACTATGTTCTCGAACCGTCGGGGAGGAAGGGATTGCAAGACGGTTCACAATTCACACAGTATCGTCGATTGAGTCTTCTCCCTTTGGAAGATGTCACAGAACGCATCAAGTTCCGCAACGGGATGACCGTACTATGGAAATACCGGTTAGCCTTGGAATATTTTACAATCTACATCTCAGCTCGATCGTACCGGTGGCGCAGAGTTAGATCCGCTGATAGAAGTTTAATTGTCTTCGATGAGCTTAAAGCAGGATTTGTTCCCAGCTTTGTCTGCGTATGGTTGTTTTTATTGCTACAGGTCATTAGGCCAACAACACAAAACCTGTCCGGTTCGATTTTCGGTGCAACATATCTACCGCATACGGACGATCGCGTGCTTCAATGTCACTGCGAATTAGAGGAGATGGGTTTATGTTTGCTCGGTACACAAACAGACGTCTATGTCCAAACAGAGAAGCATCCCACCACAATTGGCGATTAAGTAATCGGCCACAGACACATAGGAAAGCATAGGAGATTGGTGATGTTGGTGCCAACTGTTTACTTGGCTTGCAATTTGTCACCTCCAAAGCTGTGTGGGGCTAGTAGCAACTGCCTTACTCGAGACAACGGTGTTTGAAGGGAGCAATGTAAAGAGTTCTCGAACAGCACATGTAACATAAATAAGCAAAGGAAGCATGAATACCGTTTGTGATTGATCAGAAAGCCTATAAGCGCCCTTTCGCCCAGCAAGTTCACGCTGCTCACGATTATTTATTGGCCTTTCTTTAATGATCCAATATTTACACTCTGTAAAGGTGATTTTAATGTTTAAGTACACACGGTCATTTGGGTTGATGCAAAAGTTTCTTATTAACCATAATACAATGCATCGTTTTCTTGTTGACAGATTCCGCTTCTGGCAGTGGGGAAAATGGATCGAGGTACGAGTTGACGATCGTTTGCCTACACGGGGAGATCGCCCAGCACACATGCATTGCGCTCAGCCAGATATCTTCTGGGCGGCGCTACTGGAGAAAGCATACGCCAAGTAAGAAACCTTTTCTACCGTTTGTTGAGTTCTTTTAGCTATGAGTGAGAATTTTAATACATTTTTCTCTTGTTTAGATTGTACGGAGGATATACCTTCTTGAAATATGGTACGGTAGGACGTGCCTTACAGGACCTAACAGGAGCAGTGGTACAGAGTGTGCCTCCCAGTGGACCATTGCTGGGCGGAGCCGTACCAAGATCAACACTTTTGATCGCCATCAGTGGATTGGTAGGTATCTTCTGAGCGTCTATTTCTTAGACATCCTTCCTAAGAACTTTACACTTCTTCTTCGCAGGAGAAAGAGACCAAAAGGCGTCGATCAGGACTGCTGACTGAACACCCGTACTGTGTGACCGGACTGGCGCGGGTACGAGCCAACTCCAACGACTCCGCCACACATGGCAGTGGATCTTCCGGCGGCGATACAAGTCTGATTAGATTGCGCAGTCCGTGGATCGGTGGCGAGTGGGGAGGCGTTTGGTGTGGAGCCTGGTCCGAACGAAGTTGGGAGTGGAACGCACTGAACGAGCGTGATCGAGAGCTCCTGTCATCGCGCTCTTCTAACGACTGTGAGTTTTGGATGTCAGTGAACGAGTTTCTTACACGGTTTGTCGTGATCTGGTTGGCACACATCGGCCCGGATGATTGGGCACTCGAGCCGGGTCTACACACACGCGCCCCCTGGCGAGCAGCTCTTGCCGTGCGACAATGGCGGGCCGGATTTAATGCCGGTGGGCCACACAAGTTCATCGACACGACCGCGACCAATCCTCAGTTTCGTATCCGAGTTCCGCCGGGACATCCCTCCAAGGCACACGTTGTCGTGGCGGTTGCGCAGAAGTACGAATGCTATCGCAGTCGGAACTATGAGGACGAGGAGATAGGATTCACCATCTACGAGGTACCGCCTGGGATGCAGCGTGTTACACCGCAGTACGTTAGCGAGCAGATGCCTCTGGACTTTGCGCCACTGTCCAACTTGCGTGAAATAGCGACGTTCTTTGCGCTACCGGCGGGTGACTTTGTGGTGATGCCGCATGCGGCACAGCACCGTGAGGGGCGGTTTCTGTTGCGCATCTTTGCCGATCAGCACACGGACGTGTGGGAGGTGAACGAGGAGAACTTGGTGATACACAACATAGCGGCGGAGTTTTGTGACGAGCGTACGATCGATGCTGTAAGTTGGGCTGGATGCGCCAAAAGTTATGCAAAGGTTTTAACAATGTGTTCCCGGCGTTTCTTTCTAGCGAATTCTGTACAAACTCCGGGCGCGCTATCCACACGAAATTGATGCCACTCAGCTACAAGCCATCCTGAAAGCGCACGGTGGCAACAACAGAGGGTTCCGAGGGCTTGGTGGAATCAACTGTGGTCCTTCGTTGGAGCTGTGTCGGGGTATGCTGGCGCTGAGAGATCCCGCTCTTGGAGGACGTCTTTCTATCGAGCATGTGCCGGCGTTGATCGGATTGATGCGCTTCTGGAAGGCTGCATTCCGGCGCTGCGGTCCATCCTCTTCCGGTACGGCCACGCTCAGTCGAGGAATCTGGGCTTCAAAGGTGTCATCCTACTGTTTGCGAGGATTGCTTTGGGCCGGTGGAGCGACAGCAAGTAATAAAGTGCTGGAAGCCCTAGTGAGCCGGTTTACCCGCAACCGACAGATAACGCTCGAGGGATATCTTCTATCGATGGCACGATTGCATTTGGCGCATGGTGAGTTGTTTGTTGGAGCGAACCAATGGATCCGTGGAAGTAATTTAACTTTTCATTTCACAGAACGATATCATAGTTTGGATGCTAAGGCGAAGGCAAGCCCCCTATCGTTGGAGGAGGTAAATTTGAGACTTCAGATTTGGTAAGGAAGGATTTTATATAACTTCCCTCTTTCTTTTTTCCTACAGATGATTCTAATGACCATCTACTCGTAAGGTTGTAAACAATAGTAAAAGAAGAAAGTTAGGAAGCGGAAAGCAAAAGTCGACATGAAGTGAGAACTTAAGAAGCAACTTCATCACCAAAGAGATAGAGACAAACAGACACACACACCCCGAAAAAAAAATTGATTTGTGAGCAATTTTGCTTTATTGTTTCGTTCATGACTTGTGTGTATATGTGTATGTAAAATGATGATGTGTAAGTAAAATGAACCGAATAAAAACCACACGCAATCATCGACACCTATCAAGATTCGAAGTCAAATAAGATGCTGTAGGGAAATGAGCAAAACATCAAGCATAGTAAATAGAGGCAAGAGAGCGCAAGTGAGTGTTGCCAACACCGAAGCAGCAATCATCCAACATAAATGCAATATTAAGTTAAATAGACTGATAATTAAATAAATGAATATTTATGAAATTCGTTACTATTACGCGTCCACCATTCTGTTATGTATCCGAAAACTCAGGTTGAATGACACATTAGCATTGAATAATGAGTTTTACACGATTAATTTACAAGCAGCATAGTTCACTTCATACCATCGTCATGCACTTTACCCAGAAAACAACACAGTAAAGCGAAGGGAATGAAGTCAAATAAATGAGCATACGGTTACCCAACCAGGCGTCTCATATCAATATGAACTACCTTTTCTACCGGAGAATACGAAATGAATAAAACATAAACCTAGTTGAATGCATCGTAGCATGAAACATTGTACGAAATAAACCGTCCACTCAAAAAATGGTTGCACAAAAACCACAACCGTTGCACATGCACCAATCTGCACGCATCATTTGATGCAGGCGCACTTCTTGTATGCAACAAGTCGTTTGCAGATTGTTGGCGCGATATTCTATACACCCAATATCCCCACTGTGTGTAGCCGATGCGAAACCAGATTCAGCGCTGCAGAATGCACCGCGATGTAATTGGGAAAAAGTGCAGCACTTGCACAGGCAGCGCAGTTGCAGATCACTCTCCGAAAGCGTAGGGCGGTGTCGGTGCGTTCGTACGAGTCTGCAGCATTGCAGTTTTGCGTTCGCGGGTATGGTGTAATAATAATCTTGTTTACTCTTAGTGGACAGACAGGCAGAACACGCGGTTGAGCTAGCGAAAAGCGGTCTAACTCGTGGTGCGGGATAGCTTTTTCTTACGTAATGGTCAGCGTTTTGGTGTGACCGATACAAGTGATGTTATAGTTTAGTTTTACCAATCGATCTTAGTTTGTTCGATACATTCACAGTAAATGAAATTGTGTTTAAGAAGACTTAAGCTAGGTGGCAATAAGACATTCCTGTAAAGTGATATTGTGAAATACTATCGCACCGATAATAAGCAAAGTGATTTCATTAAATTAGCCTTGAGCAACTGTAAATAAAGCTTCTTTATACAGCTTTCTCATAAGGTTCTTCCAGGTATCGTATGCGAGTTAAATCATTGGTGATCGTCAAGGTTCTAAAGTGAATAATGTCAAGATACTCCACAATGAGTATCTTTAGTGTCCTGTTTACCTTTGTTGTCACTACCTCAGTGCAAGCCATTCTTCACAAACACTCCCAACAGTCCGACCAAAGTAATCTAACCGTTGGCAACTTTATCGACTTCACCCAATGGTTGGGTATCGATTACGGTCAGCCGACACTTCGCAAACGCTACGACTACGTTATAGTCGGTGCCGGGCCAGCAGGAAGTGTCCTTGCGACAAGACTCACGGAAGATCCCGCCGTAACTGTGCTGCTGCTAGAGGCTGGCCGTGCGGAGATCCCAATAGTGACTGACATTCCGCTGTCTTCGCCTAACCTGCAGGCAACGGATTACAACTTCGCCTACGAGTCGGAGCCCCAGACACGTGGTTGCCTTGGGTTGTGGGATCGCAAGTGTAGCTGGCCGCATGGCCGGGGCGTCGGGGGATCGACCATTATCAACTACATGATCTACACGAGGGGCAATCGGCGTGATTACGATGCGTGGGCTGCGGCCGGAAACCCTGGCTGGAGCTGGGACGAAATGCTGCCGTACCACATCCGATCGGAACGGGCGAACATTCGAGACTTTGATCGGAACGGATTCCACGGACGAAATGGTCCGCTATCGGTTGAGGACTGTCCGTTCAGGTGAGTCTGTAACTGCTTGTCTACGGCCAGAAGGCGTTGAACTTTTCCACTGCATCTAGCATTAAAAGTGCTCGGTGCGTATGTTGGCGACGATAATTTAAAGCGTGTAGGTGCCACGCACGCTTCTTTACGAGCTGGTTTACAGACCGGTAAGCCACCCGCAAGCTTTCACACACTCAATTGGTCGAGGTGTTTGATGTTTGATTGACCGCCACCGTCAAGTGCAACGCTTCGATGGTGCAATCGAACCGGTTGCACGCATTAGATTTGCATTTCGCGGTATAGCTAATTATCCGCCTAAGAAAACCCACTAAAAGCTTCGTATTGTGGCAGTGTCTTGAGCGTGAGCACATAAAACTATAAATCTGATCAACTATGAGCATTTAGTTTAATCATCTGTTTCACAACCTGTTTGATTTTGAGTTCTTTTTATTACCTTCTTTTGACACACTTTTCATGTTTTTACCGGTTCGCGTCATCCCGTTCCAGACGATCCCCTTTTTGCAACTCTCTTCACAGACATCCTTTCACTTTTTTTAAACGTTTTTTTGATCAGCAGTTACGTATCTTTCTCCAGTACAGAAAGCAAGTGCTTACAGTAACGTTCTTTGGAGTCATTTTCGTCAACCTGCTCCATTTGCCGCCAAAACTTTGTGGCTCGTTTTACCGCTGGTCGACTCTGGGCGATGGTTTACTTTCGGTTTTTTTTTTCGGTCAACCAGTAGCTGACCTTCGCGGAAGCCAAGCTGCCAAACCCTAACTGTATAAGAAAGTACGTTCATCATTATCAAAAATTCGTGTTGCGTAATAACACTCTTTGAACAATAGGTTTCGTGCTCTGTGCGAGTCAGTTCAAGCGATTGTTGATGGACTAGTCGATATTTATTTGTAAGGCTGTTAATTTGATGAATAGCAAATTTTGCTAATTTGCTGAAGGTACTTGTTTTTCCTAGAAAATAATTTTTAACTTTATTAAATATCAATTCATTCATATTAACTGAGAAGGTTTACCTCTTCAAGTAATTAATTATAAGTTCCATAAAAAGGTGTTAAAATTGAACAGTACTGTGATGGTAACACTATTTTTTATATCAAATTGATCAGAATGATCAATTAGCGACATAACTAACAGCCCTTGCTAATGCAACAAAACACACACGTGCTGAAAGTGAAATTGATATCTTTCTTCTGCTTCAAGCGCTTTACGCCTGCGAGGTATGCAATCTGCAGCTCCAAATTAAATAATCACCCTCGATGGGGTTGAGATTACTTTGTATCAAAAAAAATACTTCGTTCATGCCTTTCACAGATCAAAAATTGCCACCACTTTTGTGGAGAGTGCGCAACAAGCAGGCTATCCTTACCTTGACTATAATGCCGGCGACCAGATCGGTGTATCGTTCCTGCAGGCAAACACATTGCAAGGCCGTCGCGTCACCAGCGGCAACGCCTACCTTTACCCTGCCCGGAAGCGTCCCAATCTGCACATCCTTACCCGTGCCTGGGTGACCAAGGTGTTGATCAACAAAGGTAAGCTTCACCTTGATTGGAGGGAAACCACAGACACGCATTGATTCATTGCATCGATTATTTCGTTTCGATCCTCTACAGCGACCAAAGAAGCAACGGGTGTGGTGTTCGTACGGGATGGCAAAACGCAATCGGTTAGGGCACGCAATGAGGTCATACTGTCGGCTGGTTCATTTGAAAGCGCCAAGCTGTTGATGCTCTCCGGCATAGGGCCAGCGGAACATTTGGAATCGTTGGGTATTCCGGTGGTGCAAGACTTACCCGTCGGTGAGCTGCTCTACGAACATCCCGGCGTGTTTGGGCCGGTCTTTATCGTCCGCCAGCCGATCGATAACTACATTAGCTTGGATGAGAACATCAACTTGAGCAACATCATACAGTATCTGAAGGGTCGGGGAGTGTACACTACCAACTCGGTGGAGAGTCTAATGTACGTCAAATCGCCTGTCGCAGCAAGTCCCGATCCGGGGCTGCCGGACGTTGAGGTGATGCAGGCATTCTCATCGATTGACTTCGATACCGGCTCTGGAACGACGCGTTCGTTCCGACTTACCAACGCGACCTACGACGGCTATTTCCGACCGATCATGAACCTACGCTCCTTTCAGTATCTTCCGATGCTGCTGAAACCGTACACACGCGGCAAGCTGCGTCTGAAGTCCACCAACCCCTTTCACCACCCACGGTTCCTGTATCGTTACTTCGAGGATGATCGAGACATAGAGGCGCTGGTGTACGCTATGCAGGAGGCGATCCGCGTTACTTCCCAGGAACCGTTCCGTCGCTTAGGCGTCGAGCTATACCGCAAGCAGGTGCCGGGCTGCGAGCAGCATCCGTTTGGGACTCATGAGTACTGGCGGTGTCACGTCATGACCTTGACGGCTACGTTCCATCATCAGGTTGCGACGTGCAAGATGGGTCCACCGAGCGATCCGGAAGCGGTTGTAGATCATGAGCTGCGGGTGTACGGCATGCGGAGGCTACGAGTGGTCGATATTGGAGTCGTTCCCTTCCCGCCGACAGCTCACACAGCTGCCATTGCGTTCGTGATCGGCGAGAAGGCGTCCGATCTTGTGCGAGATGCGGCCAACAAAGCGGACTACAGAAGCCGCGAAAAGCACTCACCTTTGCCGGCCCAACCTTACCCCTGGTCGCCGTTTGTATGGCCATTCAAATAAACACAAATGGATGTTCGCAAACCGGTGGTGGCCTTTTCATCGCTTACTTTTGCTGCCACTTAAGGAAGCGCGTTACAAGTAGCAAACATCCATACATCCATCACCGCCGGGGAAAAGGTCGTCGAGAAAGCGGCCACACATAAATCCTGCCAGATTAACGCTGACCCCGTCCGAAATCCAGCTGCTCGATAAATCTTTTTAATTTTTTTGTGCATTAAATGGCGTCGCTTCTGTCTGTTTTGGAAGCCGTTGGGCTAGCAATGGAACGATCCCGATGTACTAACCAATGACCTAGTGCGGCTCGTTCCCGGCGATTCGTTGCGGGGTTCGTGTTGTTTCGTAATGCCAAAAATTATGTTACGATCGCCATGTGCTCGCACTTACCCGGTGGACCGCAGGTGGTAATGTAAAAAATCCACACCGAAACGGCCAGCCCGAATGGTGGTGGATAAATGTACTGAAGCATTAAAGCGGCAGATAGGTTTCGACTGCATTATGCTTGGCCACAGCGATGCCCTGCAGCGGCCACTTGACGACATTCTTCGTACACCCGTGTTAGCTACGCTGGGCTGCGCCAAACGGGCGTCAGCTCGGTTTTGACTAATCAGGTACACGTTTGCTCGATCCACCCATGAGCTCGACTGGTAGTAGCATCGCTTTGTTTTGATTATTGTTTAAGGTTTTTATGAATATATTAGGATTAGCTTTACGATATCTTAAGGAATTATGTTCGAACAAATTTCTAACAAAGAAGGAATGTGTTCATAGCCATTGCAGCAAAATAATATAACAATAAATTTAAGAACAGCCATAGTCTTGGACATTGTATTGTTATTAAGAGTATTTGATTAAATCAAGGAAGAATTTTAGATAGATGGATTGGAGGGTACAGGAAATAGTGGTAAAAGCACACTAATAATCAGAATGGAAATAAAGCGTCTAACGATAAATCAGTCATGAAACGAGTTCTACATTATATAATAAACACACTGCTAATGCCTTCAAAAGTTTCTGTCTACGTATTGTATGCCATCGATGCCGATAATCGATCTGTTTGGCACTTTGGTACTAATTATCAAAAACTGCACCACATGGCCTTCAGTGGGGCCGTCTTTTCTTCCATTCCTGTTCCAAGAGTAACGTAAGCACGCGAAGCCCAATACGCGTCGGCACCACCACGTGTGAGTTGTGCGAGGTAGGTAGGCCCATTGATGCATCCACCAATGCATGCGGTTCGTGTCGAATGCAAAATGTAGTGGCAAGTTAAGCGCCAGAAGTGCGTAACGGTCCGCTATGATGCCTCCCGCCAGCAACGTTCGGGTGTTGATCGTGTGGTATGCGCCACCGGATTATGATGGGCAGTGGAATAGAAGAAGTAATTTCGCCAATACTGTGGCCACCAGATCGTGCCTAACCGCCGAACGGTGCGGTACGTAGTGTGACGCGATCGGATTGCTGTTGGTGTTGTGTGAAAAATCCGTGCACGGTACGCGTGCCATTCACTTACCCGCCATCAGTGCTATGTGGAAACGTGTGCGCCAGTTTGGCAGTGATAAAATCGGCAAAGCCAGTGCGACCGAGAAGAATGTTCCAATCGCGTAGTGCTGCGATATGTTGGCTCCTGATATTGGTTGGAGTGGTTCCACCTTCCAGTGCGTTTATCAGCTTTAGCAACATTACAAGTCTCATCTACGACGCCAATGAGATCAACTATGGCCGGCACACGCTGCTGGACTCGTACGACTTTATAATAGTCGGAGCGGGTCCTGCAGGATGCGTGCTAGCCAACCGCCTCACGGAAGATCCGACCGTGTCCGTGCTGCTACTCGAGATTGGGAAGGGCGAGATCCCGCTCATCACCGACTCCCCACTAGTTGGACCCATTCTTGCCTCAACTGATTATAATTTTGGCTACGAAACGGAAAAGCAGCGACACGGTTGCCTTGGTCTGCGTGGTGGTCGTTGCAGTTGGGCACACGGTAGGGGAGTCGGTGGATCTTCCATCATTAACAATGTGATCTATACTCGTGGTAATCGACGCGATTACGATAGTTGGGCACGGGCGGGCAATGAGGGTTGGAGTTGGAACGATGTGTTGCCACTATTTAAGCGAATCGAAACGGCAAACATTCGCGATTTCGGTGAAAATGGGTTCCACGGTACGAATGGTCGACTGTCTGTAGAGGACTGTCCGTTCAGGTGAGAGTTTTGGAATGGTGTTGCCAATGTGTGTCACTCTTAAGGATCGTTCTCCTCGAATATTCCGTTGCATAGGTCAGATATTGCCCGTGCGTTTGTAAAGAGTGCCGAGTCGGCGGGCTATCGTTATCTGGATTATAACGCTGGTGATAATTTGGGAGTTTCTTTCCTCCAAGCGCACACCCGTAATGGACGCCGTGCTACGGGAGGCAACAGCTATCTGCGAGACATTGTGGATCGGCCAAATCTTCACATCGTTACTCACGCCTGGGTCACCAAGATCCTGATCGACCCTGGTAAACGATATTGTGGCTTTTGGGAGTCCTTCTTGTCACTGCAATGGTGAATCTTTTCTCTTGCAGATACAAAGAGGGTCACCGGGGTACGGCTACTCCATAACCGCCAGTACCACGAGGTGGATGCTGGACGAGAAGTGATCCTGTCTGCGGGAGCGTTCGAGAGTCCCAAGCTCCTGATGCTTTCGGGTATAGGTCCCGCAAAGCATCTGCGAGAGCATGGCATCAAACTAATGAGC
The DNA here is from genome assembly GCA_000349105.1 of Anopheles epiroticus. Lineage (NCBI taxonomy): Eukaryota > Metazoa > Arthropoda > Insecta > Diptera > Culicidae > Anopheles > Anopheles epiroticus. Next base: position 360,695 of record KB671391.1, on the reverse strand, counting down.
GATCTTCCCGTCGGTCGCAAGGTGTATGAGCATGGAGGCGTCTTTGGGCCAGTCTTTATCATACGCGAACCATCGGACAATCTTGTAAGCTTTGAACAGCTTGCCAATCCCAGAGAGTTTCTTCGCTTCCGCAATGGCTCGGGACCGTTGACAACAAACTCGGTCGAGAGTCTGCTGTACGTCAAATCTCCGTTTGCTGAGGATCCCGATCCAGAGTATCCCGACGTGGAGGTAATGCAGGCGTTCACTTCGTTCAGTTTCGACACATCGCCCGGATCGCGTAACGCTTACTATCTCACCGATCGGATGTACAACGAGTACTTCCGACCGTTGGCAAACACGAGAAATTTTATGTTCCTGCCCATGCTGCTGAAGCCGAGGGCGGTGGGACGTGTAGAGCTGAAGTCATCGAACCCATTCAGTCATCCAATGTTCCGATATCAATATTTTGAGGATGAGCGTGATGTCGATGCGTTAGTGTATGCGATAAAGGAGGTGATTCGCATCAGCACCAAAGCACCGCTGCGAAGGTTTGGGGTAGAGCTGTACACCCGAAAAGTGCCCGGTTGCCAGTACATGGCGTTCAATACGATCGACTATTGGAGATGTCACGTACGCTACTTAACGGCCACATTCCAACATCAGGTAAAATTTTATGAGCTTCAATTGATGTTTTTCTTGTTACTTCAGTGTAATGCTTATTGCTATCCCCATTGCAGGTGGCGACCTGCAAGATGGGCCCCCCGCAAGACCCCGAAGCTGTCGTCGATAATCGTCTGCGAGTGTACGGTATCCAAGGATTGCGGGTCGCCGATGTCGGCATCATACCCGAGGCACCAACAGGACACACTAGTGCGCACAGTTTCCTAATTGGTGAAAAGGCGGCCGATCTCATCAAAGAAGATCATCGACTGCGCTAGGCGATCTCTCTTGCTACCCTTGTAAAACACATTACTGATACGGCACACAAAGGCTATACACAAAGGCTGCACGAATGCGTTTCCATACGAAACGATTAGTGGCATTGAAATTCAGGGGTAGAAAATCGGCTCTACTGAGTCATGGCAAAATGGTTACCAAAGACAGTCGTCAATCCGGCGCGACCTCATATTTTGGGTACGCGCTCCCCACCGTGAAGAGTGAGATGTGCCCGGTGAGGAAAGAAATTAATTAGCCGTTGCCTCACACCACACACGACTGGAGACTGAAGGCGACGAATAGGAGTGGTAGGCTAAACGATGACTGATGGGCTAATACTCACTCCTCTGATGGAGATCATTACAGTAACGAAAGTGACTGTCGTTCATTTTTTAAACTATTGATCTACTTTGAACATAGGAAAGTAAAATGTTGACCGCTCACATGGTGGTGCGACGGCCACGTGGTGAGTTCATGACAATGTTGCTCAAGCGTAGCTGTACTGCGCGCACAATAAGACACTTGTCTGACGCTTGTTTTAAACTACACACGAGCAGTTCCAAAAACATTCATAAATGTAAGCTATGCTCAACGCTATTCCCATTGCCAGCGGTACACCTTATCCGAGGGTCGCCGAGCAGTTTCCATTAGTTTCTAGCATTCAGTGCATGCAGACGCATTCCGTCACGATGAGAAGAGCACACATACCCGTGATACTGGCGACGTTTCTGGCTATGCTGTGTAAAAGTTCGCCAACAGATAGTTCATCCAAAATTGTTCTTGATAGTCACTTTCATTACGTTGTGGTGGGAGGGGATCATGTAGCGGAAAGTGTTGGAAGATATCTCGCTGGGCGGGATCCTAATAAAACGGTGTTAGTACTTAAAGGGAGCCGGTGTAATGATGTGTTGGAACCATCCGAACCGTCCAAGCTGTGGCTGGAGGTATCATACCTTTTTGCCGAGAGTGCCCACTATCAGGGGTATGAGTTTATCGACCCGTTTCTGCGCGGTTCTAAGCCGGGCATTGCATTTACCAATCAATCGGCAAGCTTCATACCGCCACTTCAACAGCTCTATGCAGTGGATCCAAATCTGAAGATGTTGACTGACGCTAGGCCTCAGAGGATCATCTACAATAAAGGTAAGAAGAATGAATTATTAACCCTTAATAGATCTTAAAGCTCAATATCTCTCCTGCTTATAGCATCGTCAACGGCACTAGGGGTGGAGGTTAGCATCGACTATGAAACAAAATACATATTTGCGAAAGTGGAACTGATACTGGCAGGAAGATGTTTGGAGGACTACAAATTAATCTCTCATGCTGATATTCTCTCAGAGCAGTCTTTGAACACCCTGCTTTCTGGCATTCCGCTGGAGATTGCTCTCAAAAGTCCCATCATTGCTCCAATATTTAATTTAAATACCAACTCAACGAGCAGCTCAGCTGCAACCAACAAGCAACCGTATTGCTTGCTAGCTACTGAACTCTTCATCGAGACGCTTTCAAAATCTCAAACTACCTCCAGCGAAGGCATTCAGCCAAACGCAAAAGTGAACATTATTGTCAAAGAACAGGCGCCGGATCGTTGGATAGGGTTTAACCCTTCCGTCATATATCAAGACTCGGCGTCGGAGCTCGCAGACCAAGCAACAATCTATAATGTGCTAGTGGATACCATCCACGAATGCATGAAACTAGGAACGAGCCAAACCTTTCAGCAACTTGGCCTATCACTGCAAGCGCCTCAAAATGCAAAAACGGCCATACACAGCTGCTACCCACCGGACCACCCCAACAGTGTGCTGTATTTTGTAAACTATACGCTGTCTACCCTTTACGACCGTACAGAGGTAATGAACTTGTACCTTCAAACTACTGTCCCCCGTCCCTCACTAGTGTGGAGTGACCTTTCATTTCGTTTGTAACTGTTTTTTGGTCTTTCGTGGCTCTACTTTAGGACACTGCAACTGTTTCTGCGCTGCACGACATGGACCATCTGACGGCAGACTTTCGGGTAAAGTCGTCACGCAAGCTGCGCTTACTTCCCTTCGGTCTAACATCACCGTTTCTGGGGCGTTGGTGGAAAAGGATATTCGCGTCGAGACTGGTAGTTCGAGAATATACGACTCGGATCGGCATCTTGAGTCAAAACTTTGAGGCACAACCAAAACACCCTTCGATGGACACTCTTTTGAAAAAGCTGAAGGAACGTCTGAAGGTCATTGAAAGTTTGCCACTGAGACATTAGATAAGCGTGTGGAACGGGTGAAGGAAACGTGTAATTCTCCTTCAGGTACGATGATAGAAGCCCATTCTGCTGATAAGAGCTATCGGAGAGCTATTAAAAATAGTCAATAATCTGTAGAAATAAGACAATCCTACATGGATGCAGGTTCGTTGTTTGCTTGGTGGTTGTTGTAAAAATTTAATTCTGAATCTCTAAAATAAAACATACCCTGGTAAAATCATACATCGTGGGAATAAGGCCTTTAAGATGATTGTACATCTTAAGCACAAGTAATGAATGGATGATGCAGATGCAAATTAAACATCAAATAAGATGAGTAAAGGCACCAATCTACTCAGAATCCGAACTAGTAATCGGATTAGAAAAGATATTTGAACCAGTTATTTGAAAGCGCTTCGACATTATAGCCCTTTTTTCCTTCACAAGCTGTTTGATTGTGTTTATGCGATAATGTTACAGCGCTTCGATACGCTGATAAGAGTTCCATTGAGCGGTAATTACACAATAGACCTAGATAAGTATTCAAACAAAAGAGCTAGTAATAAAGAAATCGCTGAACTATTTCATAAAGAACTAAATTTTCTCATCTCACTCGTTCATTCATATACTTTTCCACGGAAACTTTTCGATCCATCCTTCACACAGGCATCGGAAGCCGGATCTTTGCTAGTGTTGGTGCAATGTCAAACTGTGTACGTCAATTTGTTAGTTTGTTTGTTTACATTCTGTGGACCCGTACGCTTGGGAAGCGTTAGCGCCTGCTGCCCGTTTTCTACTTTTTTCATCCAGGGTGGATGAATGGAGTGAAAACAATTTATCATCAACAAGCTAGGCAGCCGCTCAAACACTTGCAAACCGGTGCGACGTGTTGATAAGGCCTCCAGACAAGAAGGGCATGTAATCAGCCGACACGGACCGGGAGATGCGTGTGTGTCGCGCAAAGTAGTTAGTTCTTCGTTCTCGCCCGGACCGAGCCGATTGTTAGATGAGCTGTCGTCCCCGGGAGTGGTGGATCGCAGTGAACATTTGCGTGGCAATATCATCGTGTGACACAAGGCGTGAATCTTTCGCGTAAGCCATGCCTCTGAATATTCTCGTTACTGGAGGGGCCGGATTCGTCGGGTCGCACACGGTGCTGGAGCTGCTGAGTGCAGGCCACGCGGTCATCTGTGTGGATAACCTTTGCAATGCATACAGTGGAGGCGCAGGATCGAAACTGCCGGAGTCGCTGAGACGGGTGCAGGAAATTACGGGTGCTAGTGTAACCTTCTATGACGTGGACATTCGGGATCGAGATGAGCTGCGTAGCGTTTTCAAGAAGGTTTGTTTCTTTCACTGTTTGTACAGCTGGTTTACTAATGGATTGCGTTACGTTTTCTACAGGAAAAGGTCGATTGTGTGGTGCATTTCGCGGCATTGAAGGCCGTCGGTGAGTCATGCCGTATCCCGTTAAAGTACTACCAAAACAACATTACCGGAACGAGCATTTTGCTGGAAGTGATGGCGGAGGTAAGCGTTGCTGGCGGAAAAAAGAGTGCTGTATCATAATGTATACTTTTTTATTTCCGCTACCCCTCAAGGCCGGCGTGTTTAAAATAGTGTACAGCTCGAGTGCCACCGTGTATGGTGAACCGCAGAAGCTTCCCTTGACGGAGAGTCACCCCACGGGCAACTGTACCAATCCGTACGGGAAGAGCAAATACTTCACCGAGGAAATCATGAAGGATCTGTGCGAATCGGACCCACGCTGGACAGTGGTTTCGCTGCGCTACTTCAACCCGGTCGGTGCGCACAAGTCGGGCCGTATCGGGGAAGATCCGAACGGCGAGCCCAACAACCTGATGCCATACATCTCGCAGGTAGCCGTGGGACGGCGTGAGTATTTACGCGTGTTTGGGGACAACTACGACACGCCGGATGGGACTGGGGTTCGCGACTACATTCACATCGTCGATTTGGCAGAGGGGCACGTGAAAGCAATCGACAAGCTAGCGAGCGGCACAATAAGTGGGTTCTGTGTTTATAATCTTGGCACTGGTCGCGGGTACTCGGTGTTGGAAGTAGTTAAAGCCTTCTCGAACGCTTCCGGAAGAGAGGTCAAGTATGAAATTGTAGATAGGTAATAACCGTTCCTCATCTCTTTCGCTAACATCAAACAAACTGTTCCCTATTCTCACACTTAACGAACCACACTTGAGTGGCCATCGTTGTACAATTAGTGTAATCTTGTGTAACCCACACACACCCCCTTGTGAATCCTTTCCCTATGTCTAGACGTGCCGGTGATGTTGCGGCTAGCTACGCGGATGTGTCACTTGCCGCCAAAGAGCTCGGATGGACGGCCAAGCGGGGACTGGACGAGATGTGTGCGGACACCTGGAACTGGCAGAAGAACAATCCCAACGGATTTGCTGGATAGATGGTGGCAGGGATGGAAAGCACACTGGATACGTCACTAACTGCACCAAAGTTTTACGTTGCATTTCTTGCAGCCTATAATCATTAACCGATTCCTTATGCCTTATGCTTTTAGTTGCATTTTTCCTTCTTCTTTTATTTGCCTTTTAGAGCAATGCCTGGTAGTTAGTAAAGCTTAAATAAATGAAGTAGTTTCAAACTTGTAAGTGCACACTAACCACCATTCTTCAGGTTGGGGATGGTTTATTTTGCCTCTTGCATTGTGTAATTGGTTACCAAAATTAATAAAGTGCATACATAAAGAAAGCAAATTAAATGTGTTGTGCCCTGTGAGACGTAAAAGAAATATATTTTCCCAATTTTCTGTTTTAATCTTATACCTTTACTTCGAATTCGGCACCAGCAAAGAAATACCCTAACGGTCAAATTTCAAATTTCGATGAGTTCCAAGGTACTCACAATAAATAGCTCGACCAAAACTGAAGTTATGTCGCAGGTGTTGTGATGTTTTCGAGTTGATTTATTTTCCCATGTTGAATGTAATTATGGGAGGTGATTTATGATTCAAGAGCGTTTTGTAGCAATAAAGCTTATATTTTTATTGAAAAATACAAAAACATTCACAGTTTGCTACTGTCAGCAATGTCAAATCGCGAAACGTCAATGCGGCACCTATCTTGCTCCTATAAATCTTGTTAAAAAGCGGCGGACATTTTGAGAAGGAGGCTTTATTTTCGTTTAAGAAGAAATAATGTCTAAAAAAACGACAAAATAAGCGCGTTTCGGTGAAGGTGCCAATGGCGTGCGTATGAATAAATGGTTTGCTGAACGAAACATGCGTCTCGGTGCGTATACGATCGGTGCGGGAAAGAATCTGTGATAAAGGAACGCGCAACATCGGACGGGGAAAAACATCTTCCAGGCCCCTCGCGGCTGGATCTCCTTGAACAGTACGCTACGCAGGCAGGCAGCAGCAGTGGTGTGCGACTTCTAATGTGCTAGAGTGTCCTGTCCGGAGAACGAGCAGCAAGGTGCCATTAGCAGGTGTGCAGATTTGGGTGGTGTGGTTAGGAATAATCTCTAGCAAAAACATCTTCCCACACGACGAGCACGACGAATTTTGTGACGGAAGAATTGTGTGTGGCTGGGGGTGGATAAAGGGACGGGAGGCATTGAAAATGGGAAGGCAATTACATGTGAGGCTGTAGGGTGGCGTACGGGGTTGATAAATAGTGTGGAGATCCCCGGCCCAGGATTACATTTATCGATTGTAAGTGATTGTTTCTGGCCGTAGCAGATAGAATGCCGTGTTGTGGAATATACAGCAGCACTTACTGTTGTTCGTGAGAGTAACAATAGGAAGAAGAAAGCTGTCACGCAGTATGCGCTTTTTCTTCTCCCATTGCTGTGGCATCGTGAGCCAAACGCTTGGTTGTGCGAAAAGTCAAAATCATCCCTCTTCTCCGATGTGTGTGTCGCACCCCTTGAGGGACGCTGTGAGCATACAGATGAATGTTGAACAAGGGGGTGTGTGGGGATGAAACGTGCAGCGTGGTAGACAGTGCATTCAGCAAGTGCGACAAGGTGAAGAATGAGAAATAACGTATGTACTCCCTCTCACTCTCTCGTTCTTGCACGCGCCCTGACCATTGCGTGAGACCGCAAAACAGCGACAGCTAGAGCGCGCGGTTTTTTTTTGGGTAGCCTGTTACAACACATTCTCGCGTATGTGTAGTGCATACGTGCGTGCTAAGCGAAAAGAAGATTCGCTTATGCTTATACGAGCATTGCAACCGCTGTATGCGCGATGCTGTGTGTGCGTGGTGCAATGGGTTGTCTTTTTTGCGCTCCAAAAGCTGCTGGAACACGATTCTTCAATTGAAACTTGTTTATGTTGCGCCTCTGCGACCGTGTAGTGTTGAATCGACTAATATTGTTTAAATACTCTTAGTCCAGAAATGCAGAATACTCATCGCGATAGAGCTAGGGATTATTTGGGAAAAAACCATTCGGGTCCTTTCGTACACGTGTCCTTACTAACATTGATTCCTTTCGTTACAGATTTCGAATGTACCCGACAGACACGCACATAGCGTGTGATGACGAAAGATGCGTAACAGTGTCTGGCGACCAAAGGAGAGAATATATTAAACGCAACCAACGAAGAACAGTCGTGGAAAGAGTCCACCAATAGCAAGTGGCACTTACAAACATACTACCCAAAACCCGACACGTCGTGATGGATCCTTGGTCCTACTCATACAACCGAATACCGGGCACAACGGGCGGTGAGTTCCACCATCACCTCGCGACAGCAGCGGCAGCAGCAAGCGGGACGGGCGGACTAACCGTACATCATAATGCGGGTACAACCGCTACGGTCGGTGTGCCCTCCACCACGTCCCAGTTGTTGTTACAAGCCGCTCACACAACCTCGCTTGGTACCGCCAGTGGTCCCTTCAATCCGCCAGGGTTTTTATCTACGGCCGGTGTGGCTGGGTACGATGCTGTATTTACGCCCCTGTTCCACCATGCGGCAGCAACTAGCAATCCAAAGCCGGCTCATTACAGTACAACGGGTGGGACCGGCAACAGCTTGACGGTCGGGAATAGTAACGTATTAAATGCGCCACATCGGCAGGTGCTAATACAAGCGCAAACACCCGGGGCGGCGGTTGCAGCAGCAGCAGCAGCGGCCGCCGCTGCCACCGCATCTGTTGCAAAGCAGCAAACAGACAGTTTGCGTGATAATTACGCATCGACAACGGCAGCAGTAGCGGTAGCCGCCCAGCATCAGCAAAATCTGGTGACATTCATCGAGCAGCAAGCGGCCGCTTCTCAGCACAGCACCACACTAAACAATGGGCCGAACGCGGCAGGCAATGCAGCGATAACAGTGTGGCAACAGAGCACCAATAATCAGCTGCCCAGTCCGTTCGGAATTATGCCCCACGAAAACGTGTTAACATCGAGCCCGTCGTCTAATAGCAATGCAACGGTGACAGCCACAAAATATGAAACGTTTGGTACTCATTACAACAACACGCTGCATCACCAGCATCAGCAGCAGCAGCAGCAGCAGCAACAACAGCAGCAACAGCAGCAACAGCAGCAACAGCAGCAACAGCAGCAACAGCAGCAACAGCAGCAACAGCAGCAACAGCAGCAACAGCAACAACAA